>BMAU01015936.1:0-491751 GCA_019973935.1 Trichonephila clavipes
GGCACTTGATGTAAAGGCATTTAAGAAAAGTATTGCATTTATTATTGGAAATTCTAATCTAGTTTTTTTAAATATAATTAATTGATTAGTAATATTAATTTTTTTTTTGTAGTTCACCTATCCATGCATTACATTTAGTAACTGGGATATGTGCTTGCTTTTTTTTCACATGAACTGTAGAAATCGAGGTCAATTGAGATTAAATACAATTGTATTTATTACATGTTCTGAGTTTAGTTTGTTTTTGTAGCCACTTACATTGAGATATATATTTTACTTACACACAATGTACTGAATGACATTAAAATGTTAATAGCTGTATGAGGAATCCCTGGTATTTTTTGCATGAATTTGAAGCCTAAATTTTGGAAGCTGTTCTTGCGTAAATTTTAGATTTTAGCATCGAATCTGTTGCCTTTCCTTCGTTATAGGAGTTTTTTCCACAAATACAAAATGGTCCATTTTGCATTAGAAAACTAGTTAGTTTTGAAAGACGTGCTAACTAGCGAGTATAAAATTATCTCATGGAACCCGAGTTATAGTAAACAATAGAATATTCAGTCTAGTAGGAAGTATATAAAAGTAAAATGCGCGCGCGTTTTAATATTCTTTTATTATATTACAATAAAAGTTTAAAAAATATTGCAAAATAAAGTTACGAAAAATAAATAAAATTTTCACAGTTTTAATGAATAGGGAATGAGCTTTAGATAATTGTAACTATACGCATTTCACAGAGAACATGAATCTACATTGCATTCATATTTATTTCTCCGATTTTTTTTATTGTGCCTCGTGGAACCTCTGGGTATGTCTCGTGGAACACAGTTTGAAGACCACTGAGCAAGGAGAATTTCTCAAGCAGATAAGTTTATTGTAGTAATCAGGGCAAACCTTTTAGGTGCACCACCACCAATGAAAAGAATTCTGATGCACTAGTGTAAAATATTTTATGAAATGCAACTGAAACTAAACACTGAATCATTTTGAGAATATTTTAGTATTAATGCAATCAATAAAATGGTGGGTTTTTTCCCCTTCAATTATTAAGTTTAAGAATATAAAAGCAAATTAGCATATTTTAATATTTGTATGCATATTTTTTAGAACTGTGATTCCATTTTTATTACATGCGAAACTTTTTTTAAAAATTTCTATAAACTTTTTCCCAATTATATATATATATGTTTTACATATTCACAGTGTGCCAATTTAAGATCATTTCGGGCCCTTGGCACAGAGATTTACAGGCCCTCTTGGATCTGGGGGTTCGAAATTTATAATCAGAAAATCTGGTTAAAAGTTCAACTAATCCGGGCAAGTGGGTGTCCGCCCCAAGTACCCAATTGTTAAACCGGCCTGCATATTTAGAAAAATTATAACTTTCATTGAAATTTTCACTCATACAAATGGTGTAGGCCTATAAATTTTTTAAAATTCAACTCAAATTTTGTGGTGAGTCGCAAACCATAGTTAATCATTAGCTTAGGACATTTTGGATGAACGTGCCATTTTTTCTTTAAGAAATGTTTAAGGAGATGTAGACGTGCCGTCAAATAATTTTGACTTGTGATTATTGAGAAAATAATAAAACTAAATACTAACAACTTAAAATTCTTTAATTACAACGAAAAATACATTTTGCACAGTATAGTAGTAAATTGTTTATTTGTACGTGTAATTGAAATTAAAGTAACATTATTGTGCATTCTGTTGTGATTGATTAGATGACAAATAACTTGCATTAGGATAGTAAGATGTTACTTTTACCAGAATGCCAGCTGAATTGGAGCCATCTTCCAAACGGTTTCTATGTGAGTCTTGAACGTTATTCATCTCTGAAAATAATGAATCGTAGGCATAAGTAGACGAATATCTGGTTAAAATAGCATGAGCCAGTTTTCTCAAACAGTTAAATGTATTTGGAATCAAATTCCATGTTTCCAAAATTTCATTACGAGCATTTAATCTGTATGTTTTAATCAATTCCAACTTTTTCAACAAATTTTTGAATCCATATTGAACTAGACTGGAAATCAATCAGGGTTGCACTTCAATTTACAACCAATAGAATTGGGAGAAATCCAGTTTATTAAATGAAGGCACATGAAAAACTTGAGCGTTTCTGATATTCTTTGAACTGAGAAAATCTCGCTGAAAACTTCGACTGATCACTCAAGTTTCTCGTTATACTTCATATTTGAATGCATAATTAGTTGTTTTGAATTCAACTGCAAACCATTTTGATCGGTGGCGTGCCTAAAATATTTGTCGTGTGCCAATAATGGCACGCGTGCCACTGGTTCGCCATCTCTGGCTTAGGATATGATTTATCTGCAGAAATGCTCAACGAAAATCTCAAGAATGCATAGGGAATTCTCAATTTTGTATTCAATGCTGTTCCTACACTAATTTCATTATTGTACCTTCTATATACACACATACTTTCATACTCTTATTTTTTTCTCTCCTACAATAATTCCACCCCTGCTCTTTTTCATCCTTATCTAAGCAGTTTTAACTAGAATATCAAAACAAGAATTACAAAAAGATTTATTAGAAATTTTAAGAGAATTATTAATGTTTTTATATATTCCTCCTCTCCCCCCACTTTTAAAAACTCACTATTTTCTGCTGCATATACTTGAAAATAATTTAAAGGAATTTTTTCGACAACCAGTTTGATTTTTTAAAAAAGTACGGTGAAAAGGAGGACGCGAAAAATTAAAGAAAAAATTACAACTCATATATATGAAACATTTTTTATTAACTCAGACAAAAAATTCTCTAATTACGCTTAGATCCCTTTTAATTATTTGCTTAAACGAGTATTTTTCCATTGAATGAATTTTTTTCCCTGTCAATATATTTTCTAATGTGTCGGAAATCTTGCAGCAAGAAATATCCTTCATATTGAATTTTACGTAAGTACTGCAGCTATACTCTGTTCCACCGTAAGTTGGCAAAGGTAGAGAATGTAACAATCCGCTTGAAAAAGTAGTTCCAACTTGTTTTGGAATTTAAATCAATGCAAATGCACAGAAAATTGTTAAAAAGTATCATGTATTAGAAATTGTGTGGGTTTAAAGATGTATTTTAAGTTAATCACATCTTAAAAGCATTTATTCTTTAATACCTGTGAACGAATACAGTGGAAAACAACAATTTGACTTTTGGCTGAAAAAACCGGTTTTCAAGATTACATTCTTTCTAAGTATTCGCGCCAAACCAACGGCATTGTTTTGCGACTTGCTAGTTAATTACTCAATATTTTTAAACATATTGAAATACAAACCCTTAAATACACTGCTGGACAATTGCTAAGGACGGATAATACTATCATCTATAGCAACCACAAAATGAAAGGAAGCAAAATGTGGAAAATTAGAATAAGTGCGGGATATTAGTAAGAAGAAGTATGAGTATGCAAATTTTTTTTCCACGTCTGTTCACGTGATAGCGTTCATAAGAGCTTTAAAGGTTTTGACACGTGTGGACAGTTGTTGTTTCAAGTCAAAGTTTTACAGGAAAGATTTAATAGACGAACTTAAAATTTTTGGCATGTCTTTCCGGCATCACATAGATGATTTTATGCGTGGCCGAATTATTGGAAAGATCGAAGAAGGGCGAAAAATAACAGATGTTGCCAGGGAGTTTGACATCGCTCACAGCGTTGTTTCACGGCTGTGGAAGTCATTTAAAACTACTGGAATGTGTAGTAGACGGCACGGGGGAGGTCGTGTTAGAAGTACGACGCCTGCAGAAGACAGATATATCGTCCTATCAGCAAAAAGGAACAGGCGCACCACAGCTCAGCAGGTGGCAAATCAGTTTCTTGCTGCCTCAGGAAAGCAGATCGCCCGAAAAACTGTTGCCAGACGTTTGAGGGGAGGAGGACTATACGCACGCATACCTGTTGTGTGTGTCCCATTGACCAGACAGCACCGTACTGCCCGTTTGCAATAGTGTCGTGAGCATCACAATTGGACTGAACAGGACTGGGCATGCGTACTATTCTCAGGTGAGAGTAGGTTCAGTCTGTCATCGGATTGTAGACGCCAACTGATCTGGCGCGAGAGTGGTACTGCTTATCGTCCAGAAAATACCCAGGAAATGGACCGATATCCGACATGCAGTATCATGGTGTGGGCCGGCATCATGATCAATTGCCGCACGCGCCTACATGTGGTTGCGAATGGGACTATGACGGGCCAACGATACATTGATGAAGTTCTACTTCCTCATGTTCGTCTTTTCCGTGGTGCTGTCGCTGATAAATTTGTTTTTATGGACGACAACGCAACATGTCATCGAACACTCGCTGTTCAGGATTGTCTAGACAGCGAGGGTATTCAACGTCTCGTATGGCCAGTGCGTTCTCCAGATCTAAACCCCATTGAAAATGTGTGGGATGCTTTGGGGAGGCAAGTTGCTGGTCGAAACTATCCTCCGACAAATAAGAACACCCTCATCCGTGCACTCACAGAGGAATGGAATAAATTGCCTCAACAGCTGCTGGATAATGTTGTGCAAAGTATGGTACGACGTGTGGAATGTTGCATCACACTCCACGGTGGACATATCCCGTACTGATACCTTTCTTTAAGGTGCCTGCTGACTTTTAGATGCATTGTTCCATTTCTCCGTACGCAGATCAAATGAACATTTTTTTTCAGATGTTTCACAGCTTTTGTACTTTCCAGAACAATAAATATTCTTTATTCTAATGTCTGAACAGTGTGGCAACTATATTTTATCCTACTAGGCCTCATGTCTCGCTTAATGTTATGCTACATAGCAATTTGTGATCCGTTCTTAGCAATTGTCCAGCAGTGTATCTCGATTCAAAAGGGCTTATACTATTATCGAAAAAAAAACAACTCATACAATTTTAAAGAACAAATTTTTCAAGAGCATTTTTTTTTGCTTGCCAAATATGGAGAATTTTATTTGTTATAGTCACACTCTTCTCCTAGAGTAACCCCGTAGTTGCTGTGATTTGGTCATCGTACCCTTCCCAGCGCTGCCAACTTAAGGTGAAACGGAGTATAAAGTATCAACATTCAATCTTGATTTCACACTTTTCCAAAACTCATTACCAACTGAAAAAATTCTAACTGCTGCATTAGTTCCTGGGCAGCACTGCGTAAATTCAACAAAAAAAAAAAAAAAAAATAAAAATCATATGGAATGTTGATTTTTCCACTGTTCTAATTTATCAGAATTTAAATATACATTAAATGTTCTAATTTCTTCAAACAGACGCGTAGCAATTCGGCCTGGCATCTCTGAAAAAAGATTAACAGATTAGTTTTAAAATATTGAAAAAGGAGGATACTTTTTGAGGAAGGACAGAACCTATATAAAAGAAAGACTGTGTTCCCTAAAGGAGGACGATTGGTCACCTTTATTAATGTTAACGTTTTTCTCCATCGCTAGACCAGGGGTTGGCAAACAGTGGCGCGCGAGCCGCGTGTGGCTCTTTTGCATGAATGGTTGCGGCTCGTCCGACTTTCGCCACTACGTATTATTAAAGAAATCATTATGACTACTAAAAATAGTTTCCCTTTTATAATTATCTATTGAAAATTTTACCTGTATTTGAATATGTAATTAAACATTTAAGTGGCTTAAGACAGTTGCTTTTGTCAGTGGCGTAACGGAGAAAATAAGGGCGCCAAAGTCAGGTTTTGGGGCCCAATCCCAAATACATACTTGGCGTCAGTGAGGCTTTGGCCCCTCCGCGATGCGGGGGTATACGTTTCGCCACTGGCTTCTGTATTACATTGTTTTCCATTAATAAATTTTATTAAAAATATTTGAATTAGTTCCAAAACAAAAAAAAAGTCCAATTTATTGGTAAAAGACACTCTCAAAGCGATTTTCAGCAACGTATCGATGTTTTTGTCGAGTGTTTTTATATTGGGATATATTCGAAATACAAGTGGAAGAACAGAGATATACAAAACAAACAGAAGAATATAGACATTTATTACAAATGATGATCCCAGCATGTAACAGAAGAGGTGCGCTGCTTTCCATTAAAGACGGGAATCCATTACATGCGGAAGTCCGACTTCTTTTCCCGAAGAAAATACATCCAATCCTTACTCGGGATTCAAACCCGAACCCACTCGGTTACAAGCCAAGGGTCATATCCCCAATACTGAATGGGCGGTAGCAATGTGTAGATATTTGCATGCATAAGTTTGGGAGTACTTTTGAATGGACAGGAAATACATTTAACCCTTTATCTACCGACGGTACTTATAAGTACCACTCATTATAAAATTACATAGAATAACCATTTATACGAATACTCTGACGATACATAGCAGGAATATTCTTTGAAATTCACTCTTCCAAGATATATGGCTGCACGGGTTCTATGATGAGTATTTTAGGGGTGATGGCGAATAGTTTTATAGCAGAAATTGCGTTTTCAGCGGATTGCGAAGATCGTCATTTTTGTTCTGAAAAAATAGTTACTGTCAAAAGGTAAGAGTCTTATTTTTTTGTATGTTAAGGAAGACCTTAAAAAACAATTTGACTTTATTTTAAGTAAACAGTGTGTATAATTAATTTTACATTTAAATATCTTTAATTAATTAATTAGCTCTAACTAATCAAATTTCCCACAGCTGACTATTTTGTTTACGTATATCCCTTAATTTTCAATGTAATGATTAAAAAAAAATATTGCATGAAAAAAACTGCAGTACATCATAATGCGGTAGATAAAGGGTTAAGCTCCCAACAGAAGCGACATAAACATATTTCGTATTTTATGACATGCTTAAGGGTTAGTAAAAAATAGTGTTTTAACGACTTTTATATATATATATGCAAAAACAAAATTAATTAATTTAAATTATTTGTGCTAACACGAAACTACAGAATAAAGTGCTTATGGTATTATTGGTTCAGAAATGTTTTCGGGAAGCTTGAAGGCTTAATTCTCAATATTATATTTTAACAGTGGTTTTTCTTGTATTGAGCCACAGAAATAAAAATACTTTCAACAGTTCTTAGTTTTTGAAGGAATGTAAAATGTTACGTTGTGTAATACTTTATTTAAATATTATAAAAGATGTTAATTGGAGCACGACTGTCTTCAGCGACCGGAGCAGTACCCCCCTCCTTTCCTGCACAAGCCTATTCATGTAAATGGCTCTTTGATTTACAACTTGGCTCTTCTAAAATCTAATTCTTCTTTAAAATCAGAACAATTATAAGTTGTACCCAGTATCAGTGCTCCGGGGATCAAATGGTATCAGGCCACGCAAGGAACAAATTATTTCTATTTTATTTGCTGTGGTGTATTTTTATTGAGTTTGTGCGACTTTCCAAGGAAATCACTTTATATTCCATGTTAAATCACTTAATATTCATTATTTTTTGGTGTAGCAGTATTTTTTTCTGAAGGCATGTTTACATACAATTAGATTAAAATTATTAAATCAAAACAATCTAAAATATAAACAATTAATGTTCCCCCCTCAGTAGGCTGTGGTAGAATAATCAAACCTTGATAACCTGCGATAAAAAGGTTAGGGAGTACTGCCCTATACAATATATGTGGGCGAGAAAAAAACGGCAGTGAAAAATCAATTTATTATTTAATTTAAACAGGAGACACATGTATTTAAATTAAATTAAAAATTCACTTTTTGAATGAGAATTTAATATGAGCGATGTTCTTGAATGTTTACAGATCTCTTCCTCTGATTGAAAGTAACATCAGATCAAGGCCCACGAAATTCATCGCGGCAAAGGCCTACATGTACGCCTGTCGTTATCCGTAGCTTTGAGCACTATACTGGTGACCGTGCGATTTGGCTCGGTTCCACGCTAATTTTGAAGAACATCCAGGAGGTGGCCAGGGGCCTCACAGCTCTCTTCCCCTTCTACTAACCTCACGAGAGGTCATGTGGTTCGATGGCTATTTGGAGTACCCCCTGCCGCAAAGGCACTACTCATTTAAAACATCCATACCTTTTCCGGGATTCGAACCCAGACCCAACGCATAGCAATCAGCGTCATTATACCGGATGGACGGCATATTTTTCAGTCTAACCATATCTAATGTATTTTGTCTCTCTGGTTAAAGAATATTTCTTTATTGATCAGGATTAATAATTTTGCGTTTTATAATATGAAATATATTTATCTTATTATCTGGACCTTTCTTATAACTTGTTTATCATTCAATTACATTCCACAGAATTATAATCTTAACCACTTTGAAAGCATTTGAGATGTACTTTGAATGAAAGTAAGGAGCCAAACTGAACACTGAACAATAATGGATCTTACCTTTCATTCTTTAAAATTTTAAATTAGAAAAAAAAAAAAGTTCTAATAATAAATGCCGCTTTGTTTTTAAATGATAAACAAAACTTTGTTTAATTTCGTTTTAATGATTAAAGTTACAGTGCATGATTTCTGATATTCAAAAGCATAAAACAAATAAAATATAAAATAGCCAAGTTAATTATTTCTTCCGCTTCAAGTTTCGAAAAATCAAGCATTTGTTAGTTCACACAGATAAACAACTCCTAAATTAGCTCAGGTTGTTGAATGCTGCTTTTAGATTTTTTGCATAAATAGTTTATATTGAGCTTGTGGCATGGTGTATGTTGTGCGATACATTGTTTATTATTGATTTTTTAACGCCATGAAAGAAAGCGATATGCTCCTGTTTCTGATCACCTACAATTAATTCTGCTTTGGAAATTCACATTTATAATAACAAAAAAAAAAACAAATACACCTTGAATATTCACATAATTTTTAAAAGAGGGATCAAAAGCTATTTTGATTTATACGAAATATGAGACTAAAAGCTTACAAATAATAAATTAATTTTTTAAGTGACACTCTTCTTTGCGTTCGAGAGTGAATGAGAAATTTTGCCAGTTTTGCATTAGGGTGAAAAAGCGAACGGAAATTGCCTGCCCCCCGAAACATCGCCATGGTGACAGGATAGCGAGTGGGAGGAAAGGGGGGAGCGGGGACACCACATGACTTTCCTCATATCCCTGAAAAAGTTGGGCGATTGCTCACCTTCCGATTGGGGGTCATTTCCCCCCAGACCCGGGAACATCTATCAACGGTTGTATGAGTTGAAGTGTGTTTGTTCATTACGGTGCAGACAAAATAGCTCTCGCAGCAAAAGCGTGCCTTTTTGAAATATTTCCTTAGATTGTTGGCTGCATGGTGATGTGTTCGGCGGCTAATTTATTTTTTTAATTTTCATTTGCGTTGAATTATTATTCATTCTAATCAGAATGCCTAAATCAAATGCACAAAGAGGAAAAGAGTTTCGTGAAAGAAAAAAAATGAAAGGAAAAACTAGCAGCAAGTCCAGTCGAAAAAGGGACCCTCAGAAAAATAGTGCAAAGTCATCAAGTGCTACTGCCAAATCTCCATCAGAGTACATAAGAGAGTATCGTGCATGAAAAAAAAAACACTGCAAAATATTCTCTTAATGCTCAGTTTAAGGGATGGGAATGCTATTGAGACTCTTTTAATGACAGCACAGATTAATGACTTTGTGAACCACCCTGTGCCATTAACGACAGAGCTCTTAGCAAGTCTAGTGCGTGTTGGAACTAATGCATGTAAATCAATAATAAATTCTGTTTTACGTACAAAGACTATGATTCCCATAAAAATGCTCACAAAGATTTTCCTTTCGGTCACGGGCGTTCAGTTTATGATAGATTATGGTTTGGAGATGATTTGAGAACGCCTGTTGCTGAGCACAAAAATATTTTACTGGTAATTAATTTAGAAGACACATTAAAGCATGCTACAATTGCCGATAAAGTTTAAATAGGAAAAGTATACCAAATTTTTATCCAAATATATTGGTTTTTATACCCAGAAATTCCAGTACATCTTTCTACTTTGGATTTAGTATCAGAAAGACTCATTTCGCCACGAATACCTTTCATACAAATTAGGCGATTAAGACATGTACACAGTTGGTTTGGATTATTAGAGCAAATAATCAAAGTTCCAACGTCGGCAATGAAGTTTCACTTCTATCGCGTGGCGTTCCACGCACCATTTTTTTATTATAAAAATAAGTGGCTTTCAATTAAGATGAACCTAATAATACTTTATAAAATGTGATACATTAAAGGGTTAAATTCATGATGACCACATGATAAATATAATATATATCATGTATTCTCCATTCAACTCAAAACTAAGAGGCTTCTACTTGTTGTTTTACTTGTGAAATATTGATAACATTTCAAATTTGCTAAAAATGTTCAAATATTAATGTTCTTCAAAATAAAATGTTATACGAGAACTTTTAATTTAAGAGTATTTTGTTTATCAGTGGGCGTTATTATTATGGACAAATATTTACTTTTTAAAAGAAAGATTCTATAAGGCGTAAAAGTTGGTAACAACGAAGTGCATGCACTGTTTGAAACACGTGATTGGTATTTATCATGTGCCTATGACGTCATAAATTTAGCCCATCCTTATCAAGAGCGATAATTGTATTGCATAATACAATATTCTTATAAACTAACAACGATGAGGTGAAATGAATGAAACATATAAAAAGAGTACCATTTATTGGAAGTTTTAATAAACACTGGTTATTTATATCAATCTCGAATAAATAACGGAAAATATATTGTTCATTGATCTATTTGTATTCTGGAAAGATAATACACTGGTATTGCTAAATTAGAGTTCTAGTTTATATATATATATTTCTAGCTCTGTTTTATATATACTATATATTTCTTCCCCAATATGGCCTTTTTGTAGCAGACTGACATTAAAAAAGAACCACACATTTCGTTTTATTCTCTGAAACCAAAATCTCACACGTTTGATGATATTGCCTAATGCATTTCATTGTCCTTTATTGCTGGAGCTCGTGTTCAGACTTGGGTTATTGTTCATCACACCGTTTGGGTTGAAATTTTCTGGAAGTTTACCACTGGCCATAACGAAATCGAGAAGTGCTTGCTGGCCTAACCAAGTCACTAATCGGTCATGTCGAACTTTAGAATCGTGATCGATAGGGTCATCGTCATCGGAGCAAACATAGCACTGGCAAGCTTCTTGAGCTGCTACGATACAGCAAGCGACCGCCAACGCGCAGTCAGCAATAGCTGATGTTAAGGTAACTGCAGCGACTGCTAGCAATGGTGCTCTTGTTGCAATATCTCCCGCAAATAAGACTCTTCTTCCATCACTATCAACGTAATAACCCGCTGGCCATTGAGCATCATGAGCCAAACCTGTTGCTACAAACACAGTTGCTAAACCTCCTGTTAGAACACTTGCTACTGAAAGGCAGAGGAACAGTACAGCATGTATTGCTTTTCGAGAACATTTCGTTAAACATATTGCTGACAATCCAGTTGCAATAGCAACCCCACCAGCCCACACACCGCCAGCTAAAGATGACATGGCAGCTTCCATGTTCATGGAAAGTAGTCCAAACACACCAAGCATAACGCCGCAGAATATTTCTGCCACACCAAGTCCAAAAGTAAGCTTCTTTCGAAAGTTTTCATTTTCTTCATTTTCCTCCGCCAAGGTTAGTGAAGGGGGGAACAAATCTTCTTGCAGAGAGTTTCTGTTCTCAGGCATTTTAGACTATTGTTATTCACAGCTTTTTCGAAGAAACAGTCAGGTTTAGTTTTCATCCATAGCATCTGAAAGATATAAAAGAACGAAAACACATTTAACTGTTTGGAAAAAAAGATTGGTTATTTTAAGAGACGTTTCAATTTATATATAAAAAAAAAGAATCTGAAAGTTCTTCGCTTTAAGTAAAATAGAAACGATTGTAAAATGATTTCTTTTTTCAATAACTCGAAATTATCATAATCGACGATAATCGAGGAAGAATTTTGTGGAATATTTCCAAATTACGTACGAGTAGAGAATGGATATTCCCCCTCTATCTTTTTTTTTTATTTATGAGGTTAAGTACTAAGGAAAGTATATCTAAAATGGTAAGCGTATTACAATCAGCATAAGTTATAATAAACATGCCGGCAAATAATATATTCGTTGTCAAGACCGAGTTTTCTAAATCGGCAGAAAAATACAACCAATTTTGTTTCTTATTTGGAGCAAACCTTAAAAAAATTGCTCGTTTATTTCTCATATTTTATGCGGCTGTCTTTTTTTTGTCTGTTATGTTTCGTAACATACAATTCTTTGCACGAAAAATATCATCCCTTGCACTGCATATCACATTTACATTATTTTTTTTTCTCTTCGCAATTCATTTAAAAATATTTATTTACCACTAACAGTTATTGTTTATTCAAAAATGAAACCAGAAATAGGTCGATGAAAATATTCTAAGCAGTTGGAAAGTTGTTATGGAAGTTTATTTATTGTTTTTTTAATTAGTGTACGGTATATTCCACACCACAGATTTTAATATGGAAATAAATGCTATTTTGTATTACTTTTAAATTCAAAGATCATTAAAAAATCATCTAAATCTAACAAATTGATTAGAAAGATCTGCAAGTTTATTTTTGATAATATATAATAATTGTATTTGTGTATTATTTAAACAATGTTTAACGCGATTTGTGTATTGTTCACACGATGTTGTTTAATATTAAATTTAAAGACGTTTGTAGGTTTACTATTTAATGAACAATGAGTTTGATTTCTACGAAATTTATGACAATAGTTCAATTGTAAAATTTAGCAAACACGCACACATCTGTAAATTTATCGGGTGGAATAATTTTTTTTAATATGAAATAAATTCAGTTATATTAATAAATATGTATATTTATTTACAGGAGAAAAGCGACTCGCTCAGTTGCTCATCACGAGATCTCTGAAACTATTAGACCTACTGACATGAAATTTGGTAGGTATGTTCCTTTTGTTGAGTAGAGATCTCCTAAGAGCGGATTTCGTGGAAATCGAAAGTTAAGTGGGTTTGCGGGGGACATTACAGCAAACCCCGTTTTTTTTATTATTTTTTTTTAAATATTAAACTTACAAACAGTCGCGTAGCTAGGAATTCAAAGGAGCCGGTGCTAAAAAAAATGAGGCTTATATCTTGGTTGGATTTTATCAAGCAAAAAAAGTAAAAGTGTGTGAATATTTTAAACATACAAAGCTACAATTTTTTGTTTGTTATCTCCTTTTTCTTGGTATTGTTTGCGCTGAAACACACCCCTGGGTTTCTTTTTTGATCCCTAATTTCAGTTTTATAATTTATGCAACATATTTTGTATATGTGCTCGAGTACTTACTGACGTTAAAATGAAGGGGAAACGTATTGCTACTCTATAAAACTTCGGCGTCGTTGGGGTATCCCTGGTTGATGATTTGGGAGGATCGAACTCACCTACCACAGATACTTAGCCTACTTTTTAAGTGACCCGGCCATGGTCCATTGCTCTGAGAAATTAATTTATTAATTAAAATTTGTTATTTCAATTTTGCTTTTTGTTGTCGAAGTCGTATGGGCGCGAATTGATATGAAAATATATTATTAGTGAAAATAGACAACAGTGGAGTAGCGACTATTTTATGAGTGGAACTAATTTTTAAATATCTTTCATATCTTGCAAGCAAAAAATATTCAAAGAAAATAGTTTGTTTGAAGACGATTGGGAAGTCGACTATTCTGTAGTGAAAAACAAGCATGTATCAGTAATTGTTTGATTTGTCACGAAAAAAATACCAATAAACAAGAATCATTCAATGATACTTTTCCTCGAAGATTTCTTTCAAGAGGTGATAAATAGGCTTTCTAGAATAATCTTTACAACAGCAAAAAGTGTTTTGTCAGTGGTAATGTTACAGCGGTAACAAAGACACCCTATGAAATTTGTTATATTATTGGTAATCATACGAAACCGTTTACTGATGCAGTAATTGTGAAAGAGTGATTCTGAAATGCTTCCAATTTGAAAAATTTAGTGACAAAAATAAAAAAATATAAAAAATAATAATTAAAAAAAGCAAAATAGAAGTTTTAATATTTTGATCAATTTCCACATTTTAAATTTTCTGTTATCTTGGTCTTAAAGCATTTCTCCACCCCCCCTCCATTAATTATAAAGTTGTGGTACGTTTTTATAGTGAATCGTACTAAAAAGTAAAAAAATAATTCTTAATATAGATTAACGAGAAAATTATAATGTCACTGTGGTAAAAGCGTGGGGTGCTCTATATTAATTGTTATAATATCTTACTAGTTCTATTCCGAAATGCTGAGTTAGTGTGAAAATGTAATACAAAGCACCCCACGTTTTTACCATAATGGCATTAATTTTCTCGTTAATCATTTTATTCTTTTATTAAGAATCATTTTTTCTTCACTTTTTAGTTCGATTCACTATAAAAGCGTGTTTTTCAGTTTTTTTTTTATAAACTATGATTTATTTTTAATTTTTTAGTTCGATCTACAATAAATGGCTGTTTTTTTTAGTTTTTAAAACTATCATTTATTCTTTGTTGAATTTATCCTTGAGTTTGATATTTGGAACCGGAATTATGTGGCTGCTGGAATTAGTCTTGCTCTTCAATGGGTATAATTAATGGGTCTGAAGGGTATTTATTCTCTCCGTTTACGGGACCTCGGATGAGTCCCATATCGTTGTATTTCAAAGATTCCGTCTCTATATATACAGGTCTAACTAATAAAAGTGTGTAAGAAGAAATATTAAATGCCAATCGTATTATCACCTTTTAAACGTATTGCTATAATGTTAATTCGTATCATCACTTCTAAACGTATTGCTTTATAAAAATAAAAAAATATTTGCAGTTAGAACATAAATTATTTTTTTTCGCATGCACGAGTCCTTTTTTTTATTTCCATTTTCAGAAAAACTAAACTTGTAATTAACTTGTAAGACTTTGTGACGTCTCACGCGTCTTTTCTTTAACAAGTCCTTTGGGTTCTTTGGGCCAGAATTAATGGCAACTCTTTTCCAACCAAATCCAAGAAGTGAAATGTGAATAAAAGATGCAAATGAATTAAATATCGGATCTTAGAGTAAGCGAGATGGCAATGTAAGGTAATGTTTGACAGTTGATGTTAGTTTGTGGCAGTTGATGTGATTACAGTTCGTGGTTCAAGTCTGAATGAGTTTTGCGTGACGTGAATACATATTATTAGTGATCGAATAGAAGGAATCAGCCAAGTTGCATACCATTGCATACAAAGACAAGATTGATCGTTACTCCAAGCTGTAATAAGGTAGGATTGATTATTTAATATTAGAATCGGGATTCAGGCGGTTCGTTTATTGATAGTGGTCTGAATTAGATTAAGTCTTATTGTGTGTTGCGTATTTTTACCATCGTAGATTCTCTTATATTAATTATTATAATTTAATTTGTTAAAGTTTTAAGTTGAATATCTTAATAAAGTCATATTAAGATAATGTTTGATCCTAGTCCTTTCACTAATCCTACACCTCTAGCTCACGCTGATACTTCGAGAGATGTACTTCCAAGGGGAGGAACATCACAACTTGTAACTCACTCACCCTCTCCTTTCTCACATAAAGAACACTTTTTTGTTTGTTTTATTTGTATAAATAACAAGAGTTTTCATTTTTAGGGTTGCACCTTTTTAAGGAGTAAGGTCTTTTAGTCGCCATATCTGGAATTAGTCGCCAAATTTGGATATGGTATATGCAGTTAGTCGCCAAACCTGGAAACGATATAATGAATTTGTCGCCAAATCTTGAAATCCTTATTTTTGAGGATACTGATCAGGACAATGGAACAAAATTATAAAATTATTGTATTGCCATCGGTCCTTGACAAATGTGCAAAATTTCTAATTAATCTGACCTTTTAAAGTGGGTACAAATCGAGTTCAAGATTCCGTTACATACAAGTGAAACTTATAAAAGCGTGTTAAAAACAACACCTCTGCAAAAGAGCAGAGGAGAGGAAACAAAATTACATCAGTCTATTGCAGATACGAGAAGATTACGAAATATTGGAACAGGAAACTAGCTTACCATAAATCGTATTTTTATTAAGAATAGGATGTAACAAGGTAGGAATTGCCCCCTCCCCTGTTAAGTTTTTTAAGATGCAATAATAAGTTTCGTAAGATTTTTCATGGAACTTTCAAGTAACAGTTTATTTACAAGTAACATTTTATAGAAAATTGAAAACAAAAATTGAAAATATAATATAAACTTTTTAATAAGTTAAGTTCACAACACTATACAAACAAGGAAAAAAATTTAGGGGAATTCCCTACATGTTCAAAATTACCTTCAACTGAATTGCCCCGATTATAGTTATGTGTGTGTTGCAACCTTTTACAATTATATCTGAAATCTCTAAAAATGGGGTTGTAGGAAATAAAAACTCCGATGATGGGTAGCTACAGGGGAGTGGATGATAAATATACTTCTGTCTTAGAAATTCGAGTCCTGTCTTAAATCAAGAAGAGAGTGCTATAAGTATGTTTTTCAGTGCAGTCGCAAGCTTAATGTTAGGGCTTATATAAAAATGACCGAAAAAGAGAATGTACGAGTATAGTATTGCAAGGTAACGGCTCTAGTATATATATACACATTTAGTTCTTAATAATTAGAAAAATCTGTTTTGAATTGCATCAAATGCGAATTACCGTTTAATGACTTAAATGTTTTTTTTGTTGAAAGACAATTGCATCTTTCAAACAAAGATACAACACCGGTCACGAATTTTCGATCAGGAGCACTCGGCTACTGTGGTCGTAACAAAGATATAGAATGAGAGATATAAGAAGCATGCTTGTGTTTCGTGAAACTTTAAAAAAAAAATAAAAAGAGCATTGTTCTTATTTTTTATATCGATTGCAAAATTTTTAGATTGATTTGTTTACTTTCTATTTATGTATATACTGTTCCAAATTATTTCCTTTTTTTTGTCCTTGGAAAAATTTCAAGTTTTCCTACGTATGTCACACAAAAGTAATTTAGTTGTTTTCTTATTAATGGTATATAAGGTTTTTTAAGCGGATTTAAAAAAGTTATTAAATTCCCCGAGATATAAAGTGTTTTTTTTCCAGGTATAGAAGTTTAAGCTGGCATTACTTTCCAAGATGGCGACCGATTTAACAGCTGTCAAGTGATTTATTCTCAGTTTGGTTTGGCAATTCATCAAAACGATCACCAAGCAAGGCGTAGAATCGTCGAATGGGCCCAAAACGAGATTGCCGTTGTTCCCGATTTTCATAAGCGAATTTTGTTTAGCGATGAAGCGCACTTCTGGTTGAATGGCTACGTCAACAAACAAAACTGCCGCATTTGGAGTGAAGCTAATCCACAAGTGTATGTCGAAACACCGTTACATCCAGAAAAACTGACTGTTTGGTGCGCTTTTTGGGCTGGTGGAATCCTTCTTCAAAAACGATGAAGGCCACAACGTTACAGTCAATGGTATAGAGCCATGATTACTAACTTTTTCATTCCTGAATTGAACAATCATGATGTCCAGGAGCTGTGGTTCCAACAAGACGGCGCAACATGTCACACGGCTCGTGCCACAATCGATTTATTGAAAGACACGTTTGGTGACCGCCTAATTTCACGTTTTGGACCTGTGAATTGGCCTTCAAGATCTTGTGATTTAACACCGCTAGACTATTTTTTGTGGGGCTATGTAAAGTCATTGGTCTATGCGGATAAGCCACAAACGCTTGACCATTTGGAAGACAACATTCGCCGTGTTATTGCCGATATACGGCCACAAATGTTGGAAAAAGTCATCGAAAATTGGACTACATCCGAGCCAGCCGTGGCAATCATATGCCAGAAATCATATTTAAAATGTAATGCCACAAGATTATCTTTCGAATAAAAAAAATTCATGTCAATCGAATAATACATCGTTGTTTTATTGCAATTTAAAGTTCTATACCTCTAAAAAAACACCCTTTATATACTTTGGTATAAAAACCCTCAAATTTTTCGGAAATGTTTTTAGGTTTTAAGATTTGTGATCGGTCCTTATATTGCTTTTTCCTTTAAAAATATGGTTTTGATTTAGTCATGTATCTAAAGATATAATATTCAACTCTATTTTTAAGGTATCCGACTACGTTCGGAACCGTGATTTTAAAAAAAGCGCATAAATGGATAATTTTCATGATATTTAGTGTCACTTAGATTAGAATACATGTATAAAATTGTTTTAAGAATATTGTGACAAAAAAAAATTATTTAAATACAATATTTTGGCAAAAAATTAACTTAGAATAACCTTTTTTCGAAATATTCTCCTTTTGTGAAAAATGCTTCTATTATAATAATATTTTTGCTGTAAATAGCTCATACCTATGTACAGAGGCTCAACTATGATTTTCGAAAAATTCACATTATTTTCAGAGTTACAACTAATTGAAATAATTATCGGCGTTTTTTTCTTAAAATGTCTCCCCTATGTTGTCGTAAAACATGGATAAACCACTTCTAAGTTATATATTTCAAAAATTCTAGTTGAGCCTCTGTACATAGGTATGAGCTATTTACGGCAAAAATATCATTATAATAGAAGCATTTTTCACAAAAGGAGAATATTTTGAAAATGAGTCATTCTATGTTCATTTTTTGTCAAAATATTGTACTTAAATAATTTTTCACTGTAATATTATTCTTAAAACAATTTTATATACATTTTCTAATGTATGTGACACTAAATATAATAAATATTATCCATTTATACGCTCTTGCAAAATTGCGGTTCCGAACATAGTTGGATACCTTAATGTATAGCTTAAAATCAGAAATGTAATTTACTATGAAATATGTTTTTATAAAAAGATATGTATTTAGTGTAACTTTAACAGCAATGCATTTGTGCTGATATTTAAGGGAAACTATAAATTTTGAAACGGATTTAATCTTACATTGGAATAGTGTGGAAGTCTAGAGAGAGAAGTAAAAGTGTGTCGTCTTCGTCACTGCACCACTGCTTAAAATTCTTTAATCTAACACCAATAACCGGGACTTCCAGTATGATGCCATGGCCGCTATAACCGAGTGGCCATGGTCGCGAACTCTTCCCTGGCGTTGTCGAGTCGTGGGTTCATGTCCTGGTGACACTGAAATCCCGCCGCGTAGAATGGGTGAGACATGACAATTCTGTCGCGGCATGGTGCGGAAATCTGAAGAGAGGGGCATCAGTTCAAGTGTCGTGCTCGTCATTTGACTGCGATTCAAAATTACGAGGCTCGTTGCCATTATCCTTCGCGCAGCTTTAAAGCCCAACGTTAATTACACAGTCAAACCTGAGCTAGATGATAGTTTAAATTATCGAAATGGTTGTTCGCGAGATTTAATCATAATAATTTCGTTCTATGATTTTAAATATTTTTGGCTAAAGTGTCGAAATGTTTGAACTTCTATACACCCCGTGATTCCATTTTATCTACAAGTATTATTTTTTTATTCATAAATAAATCTTTTGTTTGTTATATCAATTCCTACTTTTTTTGTATATTACTATTTTAAGGACTTTTTTTGTATTTATATTACAGACTAGGTTTATAGTAAAGTAATTCTTTTGTTACACTAATGTTATTCGCGTATTAAATCTGTTGTTTAAATCTACTTCCTCGATAATTTTTTCACTAATTTATTCCACATTTTAATTTAATTTCACATTTATCCTTCTTTGTTATAATACATTAATTCATATGGAAACAATGAGTTGAATATTTAAAAGTAGGGAGATAAATACACACTCGCAAAAGAAGGAAAATGCTACTATTCTTTTGCAGTATAGAATTTCTGAAGAAAATTTAATAGACACTGTTTGTACAAGCAAGGCAATTGTACTTAAAAAATTTACCAATGAGCAGTGACGTAATCTACACCCCCGCAGCATAGATAGGGCCCAGGGTTCTAGGGGGCCCAAAACCTGACTTTGCAGGGGGGCCCAAATGTTCTCCGTTACGCCACTGCCAATGAGATTATGTTAAGGAGAGCATATATATATATTGTGATCCCGTTCAATAGACAATAAGATTCTAATTACTCCACGTGATGTCTTTGGATTAAATCGAATCTTGAGTTCCAAATTCTTCGACTAAATTAGCCACGAATTGTATGCTTTTCTAGTTTTATCATTGGATATTTATTAACTTCCCACTCAGAGAACAACATAAGGACTATTAGCAACGAACATCGTAATTGTTAATGTTTCATAAGTCAGTTAAGTTTACAGTATGAGTCATAGTCAAGTATAATGGGAATTACTTCTGAGTTGGCACCCATTTTTAAATTTGCACTTCACGTCTTTGTGAGGTCCCTGACTTAGTTAATGTAGATTAAACTTATCACACGAACCTTTAATGAAGTAATGACTCGAACGTAAAATAACTAACACTTAGCTATCGAGGTATGACAACGTACGCAAAAAAACTTTTAAAAACATATATGTACACAAGTAGCGCACACAGGAATTTTTCATGGGGGGGTCCGGGGTCGAAAGTTCACCATTCTTGAATCATGCTCCTTTTGATTTTGTTGATTTTCGGGAACAAAACACAGTAAAAAACTAATTATTGAATAAATAATTAGCATTAATTAATAAAATTAACCATTAAAAACAAATATTAAATTAAATTTTACGTACTATATACTTAGAATTATAATCTATCGGGAAAAAAATCAAGAGCTATGGGGGGAGGGAGGTCTGGACCCCCAGGACCCCCTTGTGTGCGCCACTGATATACACTTATATACAAGTCTAATACATACGCTTATTTTGAATATGTAAACACTATGGATAAAGTGAATTCTTTTATATTGAAAAAAAAATAAAATCCAGAAGGATCTTACTATGATGTCATTTATGCGTAGTATATATATAAAATAGTCTTAACAATTAATGCTTTTGCTGTATAAAAGGAAAAAAGAAAAATTGAAAAAACTTATTTTTTTTTAATATTGTAATTTTTTTTAGTATTTATATGCATATGCTTTATCTGCATTTAATGTTTCATAAAATGTCCAGATTTTGTCTAATATAACAGCCCTAAGTAGTTACTTACAATTTAGAAATTTTCTTTATTGTTTTAGAATATGATTCATGCACAGAACCTATTTGCATATTCAGATGCTATATAGACAAAACAAATCTTCATTGTGACCTTAGAAAAGTTTGGAAACGCATGGAAATCATAAGACCAATCATACTTCCGCTGAATTAGTGATTTCAAAATATTTCATATCTTTTTATTTGTAAAAGTTTTATTTGATGTTCATAGATGAATCCTAGGTCTGGTACATAAAATGTTAAAAAGGAACTTATTTTTTTTCTTGCTTTTAAACTTTCTTTTTTAGTATTTTTTTTGTAACTTTTACTTAAAAATTTTGTAGTACTTGTTTTTGTAATTTTTCTTAGTTAACTTTTTTCGTATTTATTTTGTTACCTAAATTTATAATACATAACTTTCAATGTTAAACTAAATGGTTTAAAAATAGAAAAAACATCATAGAGATACATATATTTTAATGCGAAACATGATTTTCTTTGCTTATATGAGTTGAACATTATTTTATTAAAATGTATAATTCTTAAATCAAAATAACAGCTATTGTATTTTAAAAAAGACGTTAGCTGTGTAGCCGGTTTTTGTCGGGTTTAAGGAAAGTTTATGTAAATTATTGACGTTTCGAAAAAAATTAAAATTTCATCAGTTTCCTTGTCTAACAGGTAGAAACAACATGTCTTTTATTCAAATATATTTGCAGTCGAGTCACAGATCTTTTTTGATGCTATATAAAAAAAAAATATCAATAGCATTAAGCAATTTCTGCAGCCTCAAAATTTTAATCTCTTAAAATTATATATTTTAAGATTAAAATATATATCATATTTGTCTAATGCAAACCAGTCTTTGGGTGTGTTAAAGCCTTAGTATATGAATAAAAATGACACTGTTTTCTAAAGAAAAAACATCATTGAAGCTAAGACATGCGTCATAACGGTAAATCAAATATACGTATGTATTCATGTCATACTTTAACAATTAGTTAATGTCAAAATAATTATTTCTTAAAATTATTGAAATATGTAAATTAATCCAAAGAAAGGAAACTGAAACTATGACATAAAATTATTTGATGCCTGAAAAAAATTTGAATAATTCTTAAGAAAGCTTGGATCATATCCTTTATGGAAATGAATCATGGGAAGAATTACAAAAGTATTCAGAAATTTATCAATTACTACGTAATTTTTTTGTTTTGCCTGGAAAGTTACAAATGGTGAGCTTGAAATATTAATAAGGAATTATCTGTTTTATTTAAAGGATTACAGGAAGAGAAAAATCAAAGTGACATGGAGGAAGTTATACCAAAAAATTAAATAGGAAAATATATTTTTATAAGAAAGAATTTTTTTTTTAAATATTGTCAATCGATATTTCGATTTTCTTTTTCCGCGGTAACTACTAAGTCTTAAGCTATTATTCTAACTTGAAAATTCCAAATGTATTAATTTGATGTTTGAAAAGCTCAGATAAAAATAAGGCAGAAAATAATTACAAAGGGATACTTATAATTTCCCAGTATAATGAAACTATGATAGTAATATATACAAAAAAAATAATAATAAAATGAACAAATGGTATTACAAAGATTTTTCTTTTAAAAAGATTGTCGGGAAATGTTACAAATTTACTGAGCCGTATATATATGTACATACATATATTTAAAGTTGTTGCCATAAATCATAATAAGCACATTACTTTTCAATTTAATATTGTTTGGTTAAAAATGTTATTTTTTTAAATATATTTTTATTCGAAAACCTTAAAGGATATTAAAGCCAAACGATTTTGTTTCGTATTTCATTCTTATACTTATTTTCATTTACGATTTTTTCATATCTGAAAAATATTAAAGAGAATATGATATAGCAGTTTTTATGACCCATGTATTTATGTATTTTTCCTTATGTATTTGATTTGGAGGTTAGGCGTGGAACTATTCTATAAATGCTTCAATCGTAATATTTCGTAAGTAAAGGATTTTGTTTTTGTTCTTGTAGAATTATATTTTTTTAAAAACTAATTTACGTAATGCCTTTTTGATGCGAGTATTTTGTTTTATTCTATGACATGTTTAACTAAATGTAAAAATGTAACTTATTAAACGTTATAAAAATTATTCTGATAATGCTTTTGTTTTCCTTCTAAAAATGCAATAATTCGTTGACAAAAATTTCAATTTTATTATACTATAAACATTTAATTTTAATTCTATTAAAAATTATTTTCAACATTATTATTAAATATTATAATAGATCACTTTTTGGTAGTACTTTATTTAATTGAAAAAATTCAAACAATTCGTGAATAAAAAATTTCATATTATAAAGATACAAAAAAAAAAGGTTTTATTTAAAATTTTTAATTATTTGAATAAGTGATGAGAAATCCATTGTTGATTTTCCTGCCTATCGAAAATATGTCGTATATAAGAATCATCGCTGTATTTTGATTGTACCAATGAATGTGGTCGAATACATGTCAACCGAATCCTTGAAGGCACTTTGAACACGTGTAATTTTTTCAAACTAGAGCTCAGAAGAAAATTTACGCAGAAACATGCTTGTTTTTTTTCTCTTCAAACTTTCGAATAACCGCATTCATTTTTCTATTTTTCATTAACCGGACTATTCTGCACAAGTTCTCAATTAAAGAAACCCGACTGGTTTCAGAATGTTGTTAGAAAGGTTTTCTTATCTTAAGAACATAATTAGCACAATGTTTTAACAATTTTTATTCTTTTAGACAGTATTTTAGTAAGATATATTAATGTTCCTTATCAAGCATTTAATGTTTTCCCTTTTTTTAACAGAATTTTATATTTGAATATTCTGAACCTTAAAATATATATGTGAATGTTGTTAAAAACACAAGATATTTTATGACCATATAAATATCTCATTTATTATATTATCTAACGAATGCTATTTTGCTATAATTTTATATCAAAATTAGTTAAAACTATGTAAGCGTTATCTCATTCTTTTACATAATGGTTTCTATGACTTTTAAAATACACGAATAATATATTCAACTGATAAACCGTAAAATCCGGCGTATAACGCGCACCTATACTTTCAAGCGAAATTTTTCAATTTTTAGGTATATTCGCCGTATAACGCGCACTTCTTTTTAACGAAGAAATCTGAAGTATTAATAAACGTTGTTTTTATGTTTTGAAGTATTTTATGCGAGGTATTATCCCAGACTTTTGAAAAACAGTATACTTCTAGAATTACAACTGTTCTTGTTCATAAGGCAAGTCGTTTCTTTTAAATAAACAGTATTTCGATACATCTAGAAGAAAATTTTTTTTATGCCCATCCTTTTTGTTATTTTTAAAGCTATCGTTTTTTATACCCGGCGTATAACGCGTACCCTTAATTTTCGATTATACGCCATATTTTACGGTAAATATCGTTTTTGCGAACGCCTACCCATTTTATGTTTTAGGATACACGCCATTTTATATTTTTTTATTTCAAAAATTTTCTAATGGTGCGTTTTAAAGCTGAGATATGCTAACTTAAAGATATTGTGTTTTCACTGATCCTTCAGGATATATAATGGTATTTTTTAAGTCTAAAAACCATTTTGTAAAAATGAATTTTTACTTTATATATTCATAGAAAAAGCATGATTTCTTTAAAACTGAATTTTCAACTTGGTTTTAGTACGCGTGTTAATTATTATAACAATTATGGTCTGAACTCTAAGGAAAGTGAACTGTCTAACTAAAATATTTTACTTTTGAGGGTTCTTCTACATCCATTAAAACTGGGAAAAGTTATCAAAAACTGAGGGAT
Source organism: Trichonephila clavipes (assembly GCA_019973935.1). NCBI lineage: Eukaryota > Metazoa > Arthropoda > Arachnida > Araneae > Nephilidae > Trichonephila > Trichonephila clavipes. Next base: position 24,850 of record BMAU01015936.1, read on the forward strand.
TGCTTACGCTTAAACTTATATTTACGGATATGATTATATATTTTAGATTATATACTAACGTATCTATTTTATTCCAAGATTTGTATAATGTAATTTTCAGCGTATTTGGAGAATTTTATGATTTTTAGCTGAAATTACGTTTTTCTAACTATGTCTGAAAGTAAGTTAGGATCGAATTTTGCTGTTTTTCAGTGTTTTCTTTAGTTTTTAATTCCTGACAAAAGCAAATAATTTTTGAGTAAAAATAAATTTTACATTAGATTTTTCCTTTTAAAGAATTACAAAATTCTTACCATTCCATTGAAAAATATAGAAAAGTAATATTTTATTGTATTTTTCAAAAAAAAAAAAAAAATATAATCGAAAGTTAATAAGTAATTTTGATTTTTTTTTCCTGATACAAATAAGATGACAGCAAAACTAAAAGTGTTCAAAGTATTATGAAAGTTATATATATATATATATTTTTATTAAATATATTTTTAAATTATTTCATAAATATATAAAGAGTGTTTTTTTCCAGGTATAGAAGTTTAAGTTGGCATTACTTTCCAAGATGGTAACCGATTTAACAGCTGTCAAGTGATTTATTCTCAGTTTGGTTTGGCAATTCATCAAAACGATCACCAAGCAAGGCGTAAATTCGTCAAATGGGCCCAAAACGAGATTGCCGTTGTTCCCGATTTTCATAAGCGAATTTTGTTTAGCGATGAAGCGCACTTCTGGTTGAATGGCTACGTCAACAAACAAAACTGCCGCATTTGGAGTGAAGCTAATCCACAAGTGTATGTCGAAACACCGTTACATCCAGAAAAACTGACTGTTTGGTGCGCTTTATGGGCTGGTGGAATCCTTCTTCAAAAACGATGAAGGCCACAACGTTACAGTCAATGGTGATCGGTATAGAGCCCTGATTACTAACTTTTTCATTCCTGAATTGAACAATCATGATGTCCAGGAGCTGTGGTTCCAACAAGACGGCGCAACATGTCACACGGCTCGTGCCACAATCGATTTATTGAAAGACACGTTTGGTGACCGCCTAATTTCACGTTTTGGACCTGTGAATTGGCCTCCAAGATCTTGTGATTTAACACCGCTAGACTATTTTCTGTGGGGCTATGTAAAGTCATTGGTCTATGCGGATAAGCCACAAACGCTTGACCATTTGGAAGACAACATTCGCCGTGTTATTGCCGATATACGGCCACAAATGTTGGAAAAAGTCATCGAAAATTGGACGTCCAGATTGGACTTCATCCGAGCCAGCCGTGGCAGTCATATGCCAGAAATCATATTTAAAATGTAATGCCACAAGATTATCTTTCGAATAAAAAAAAATTCATGTCAATCGAATAATACATCGTTGTTTTATTGCAATTTAAAGTTCTATACCTCTAAAAAAACACCCTTTATTTATATTTTGTAAAAATCTTTCTGGAATCACATAAGGAATTTAATTAATTTTAAGATTTTTTTACGTACATTTTTCCAAATGTGTGAAACTAAATTTAGATTCATAAATTCTAAGGTAAAATTTTTTATCCAAAAAAAAAAAAAAAAAATGGTACAATTCAAACGTTAGTCCATTTGGTGACATTTTTAAGTCATATATACTAATGTATTGCAATTCAAATTTCAACAAAACTACTCTCTAATGTATGAAAATTTTAATCTATATCCTTTTAGGAAACATTTGCTTAAAATATAAATAATAATAATAATTTTTACAGCAGATATTTATGCAAAATTGCATGCTTGCTATTCCCGCATGCGTTTTTTATTTCATAATATAGTTTTTTAAAAAAGCAATAATAATTAATTATTTTCTCTTTCTGAGTAATCCATTTGTGGTAAAAAATTATTTTGCAATGCTGAAAATAAAATATTTTTCCATTAGAATGATTTTTACTTTCACAGGAAAAATTATTTGGAAAAAAACCTTAGCCGCGCCGGTATTCCTTTTGCGAAAAAATTAAGTTATACTGAATAATATATTTTTTCAAAATTCAAGGGGGGGGGACTGGAAATAATGAAAATGGAACTGATAAATAATTTTAGGAAATTAAAATTACGGACTTAAATAAAGGAAAGCTTGGTTTCTGATTTTTAGAACAATTTTAAATAAAGAAATGTTTATAACATTTTCGATCTCAATGTAACTGAATTTTTATGCACTTATGATTCTTTTAAAGACTATTATTATTTCTATCAGTTTTTCTGAACTCATATAATAAATGTTTGAAATAGAAATTTTTCTATCACGTGAAAAATCTTGAATTGTTGAAAATATATATTACAATTAATTAAAGAATTGTAATTAATACTTTAATCGTTTATTTCAAACTACTGATATAAATATTCTTAATAATAAAATGTAACGGAAAGAATTATTACGAAGCAACAAACGATTTACTTACCTATCCCCATAAGGTTTGTTTCTTCGAATGGCCACACTGTCATTGAACCCACTTGCGCAACTAAACTCCACTCTCCTTCGAACGAAGATCGTAACTGGTGTGGCGATGGTGGACTCACTTCTGCTGGTTCAGATTTTTTTTCTCCCAGTCACTTGAGGAGTAGAGGTCAGTATGCCAGTGGACGCTCAACCTTGAAATATGCTTGTTTCTGGCCCCGTTACCCATTTCCTGCGGAACATCTTTTTTTATTTTCTTGTAATGATCCATTAAAAGTAGTGGTCATTACTTATTCACATGAAAAGATTTGTTTTCATTCTTCAACTTGTGATATAACTTTCTTCTGTGTCATTGCTCTGCTCGAAAACTGAAGAAAATGACCGAGTAAAATTATTAGGTAGTGGTTAAAAAAAGATTAGAAACAAATTAAGATGCTTGTACCTTCAACACGATAAATAGCTTTATTATTTTGACTTACTGTACTTTAATGAGGTAATTTGAAGGCAATGCAATAGAAAATAGTAGTCTTTCGCCATTGATATAATTGGATGTTTGTAATATTTCTATGAGAGTATCTACTTATTTCTTCTTTTAAATTCGAAATAAATTTTATAAGTCTTATTTTACACGCGAAAACTTGTTATTGTGTACAATATTCAAGATAGTTTACGTGCAAACTCTAAACTCTGAGGAATTTTTCGGTTATTCTGCTTTAATGAGACAAACTAAAACATTGAAAAAAGTGATGTTTTAAAATAAGAAATATCCTTCTTCGATGTCCTACAGTTTCAGTGACCTAAATAAATATACATTATTATTTTTAATATTTGATTAGTGTGAATTATTTTAGAAAATTTGATATAACAATTGAAAATTTTAAACAATTTTTCGCATGTCTTGCACTGCTCTAATTAATTATAAAACTATGTATTCAAGAATTATTTAAATATTTTTGTTTTATGAATTCTCAATATTATAAATAAGGAAAAAGTGTGTAAATATTTTCGAAAATATGGAATATATGTATTAATTGTTGCTGTTTTGGATTATATATAACTATAGAAACAATAAATAGACTGCAGCTACTTTAATGAAATACTCAGGAGTGATTATAAAATTTAGAAATAATGAAATATCTTAATATGTAAAAATTCCTTTTTATTTTAAATTCCATTAGATTTTTGATGATTAAAAATTTCTGTTTTTAGATTCAAGTTTTGAATCAAATTCTATTTTTAGATCCTTTTTATGTGTAGTTTTTTTCAATTATTTAAACCAGTGATTCCCAAAGTGGTCTATATGGACCCCTAGGAGTCTATGATGACCTGAAAGGGGTCCACGTCAGTGAAAAAAATAATTTTGGTGTTTATGAGGTGTAAATGGGGGTCTACGACAGGCTTAAACCAGATCGTGACTTTTAATTTTGAAAAAAAATTTAATCAAGAGTAAACCAGATTTATATCTATTATTTAACAGCTTTATTCACTGAATTTACTGGAGTTAATTTGCAGTGACAAGGCGACAGCATAAATTTTATTAAAAAAGGACCATAATTTCAGTGTTTCTTGCGTGTGTCCAAAAACAAGCTTAAGGAATATAAAACTGGACGCCGCAAATTTTAACAGTTTTTCAATTAGAATATCTACCAGAAAAATGACGTTTTAACCTATGTTGAACATTTAAATGACCTTTATTCAGATTTTGAAACTAGGTTTGAGAATGCTTTGACTATGGTAATATCACAGTAGGTAATGAATTCATGTTGTCACATTAAAAAAAAATGTCTGATTACAAAAGCAACTGCTTTTAGTAGCCTGAATGAAGATCTTAAAGTAAAGTTTAGAAACGAATGTCACAGCAATTTTGGCTTTAAAAAGATATGCCTGTTAAATTGCTTTTCCCAGAGAGGAGGAGTTTCAGCGCGCTTGCCAATCTCCAAAATAAAAACAGAAAGAAAATACGAAAGATTGGATACTACTAACCGAGGAGATGTGTTGATAATTTGTCATTGAAGCAACTAGATTCATCCCAACCAATAAAAATAGTTGTCTGTAGCTCAGTTATTTTATGTAACAATTATTTCATATATTAATTAAATTTTAATGTAATTAATTCGAACGTGTTTCTTCACATGTATTTCTTCACTCTACTAAACTACAGTTAGAAACATAAAACTTTTAAAGTAAGTAGTGCTATAACAGCTGTCAAAAAACATTTAGGTTGATAAATTTGCAAAAAACTAATATTAGTAAGTAGGGGTCTACACAAAACCGAAAAACATGGCTAAGGGTCTGTGAGACAAAAAAGTTTGGGAACCTCTGATTTAAAGACCAAGCTGCACATATCGACACTAGTTTAAATATTTATATTTAAAAATAGGCTTATAAAAGATGACACAGTAAATTTCAAGATGTTTAACGGTCTTTTAATAAATAATTGGTCTATTTCATTGATTTAATTTTTATTAATATTAGAAAATAAGATAAGTGTAATTTCTCATTAAATCTCTTTTGATCACAGCCTCGTCTTTTTCTTTAATGTGTTATTGTACAATCTGTTGCTGCCTTTAATATGGTTTGGTCTGAAAGTTAAATTTAACAGAGCTTTTAGTCCTTACGGTGAAAGAAGCTAAAATAGTAAACAATCAGTTCAGGTACTCCTTTCGTCACTTTTTATGCCTCAAAAGTACGCCCTCAGGTAACTTTGGAACAAAATTAGTTCGCAAATATATGACATCTTAATTTTAAAATGGCTTGTTTTCTTAAAATGAATTTAAATATCAATTATTGTACATCTGTTGTAATAAAAAACTTATGAATGCTATAGGAAATATCTTGGCTTAAAACATTACAGATATATTACTTAAAAATTTTTTTGACTATAATTAAAGAGTAAGCTGATCATCAGTAATTAAAAAAAGTGTTGAATTTAATCCGTCTTTGATTTTTGTTACACAATACTTTATTTATTTAAAAGATATCTTCCTTTAATTCTTGTTAGGTTAAAAAAGGAACGTGATAAGTATTATTTTTAGATTTTGTTTCGTGCAATTTTGTCTACTTTTCAATTTGCTACCTCCACGCACACACACACACATACAATGATGTCTTAAGACTGGGGCCCTGGTCCCTTATACAACAGTAGGCCCTATTGCGACCCCTTTTAATTAGACAGTTTTTATACACCATACGTTGTCGAGTACTCCTACAGACGGTAATCCGTAACAAATAAAGGCGTGTGGCTCACAATCTCACAGACAAAGGCACAAACTGACTCTATCGACTGCCGCTTTTTGACTAAACGAGTAATGTTTGTTGCACGGTGTTATGCCTAGGACAAGACTCCGACATAATAATGCAGTCTTGACAACGTTGGCAGTTGGCATATAGTTCGAAAATCCCAGTTTTTCCTATCATAGGTTTGGAAAAACAGTTGACGGTTAAAGTTGTTTGGATCTTAATCTTACTGAGGCTGAGTCGAGAACGAGACTATCTTCACCCTTCTGTCGAAGCCGAGGCCTTGAGCCAAGGCTCAGTTGGCTCTTGTCTTATAACGTCCCTGCACACATACACACGCGCGCACACACACACACACGCACACATATATGTATACATATGATTGATATAAAGACCGTTTGGAAGTATTTTTTGGAATATTTTAAAGTGTACTTTGGTTTATATTTTACAACTTAAGTTTATTTCTAAAGTCTGTATTTCTGATTAAGTAGAAGACTTTCATCTTCGCTTTAACATGTATTTATTTAGATCGAATAATTGATTCTTTGAAAATAATCTCTTCAAAGGACTTAATGTTGATACCTTTCCCATTTTTTAGCTCAGTAACTAATGGACTGTCTTCAAGTTTTTTGTCAGGGGTTAAGATTCCCATAATATATTATTAAAAGCCGGTGTTCAATGTTGTAGATCCAATTGTTATCGAGCAATAATCTAAAAGATGCAGATTTTCTCTTAATCTTTTCAATAACAGTGTTATACAGCATTTTTTTGACCAAAGTTTCACTCGCAAGGCTGGTTATGCGTAACATTTCTCACAAGTATGAAGGTATATATGATGAATGTGGGAATGTTCCTACGGTGAAAGAGTTCATCCATTGCTGGAACAGCGATAAAACTTTTTAAAACTGTCGCTTTCACTTTAAACAAGACACTTAATGTAATGCTTTTACTCTATTTTGTTTCTTCAATTGCTTTTTGTGTGAAACTTCTTATTATTCATTGCCGTGATCAACGACTGAAAAGCCCGCATAAATATTAAAACATAATCCTACTTTTAATTCACCTAACGCCATTTTTCCCTTTTAAATTCATCTTTGCCTGCACGAGACATCTTTAGAAACTAGATGTCAACTGAATATATTACGGATGAGGATATGTACTGAAAAAAACTTGCATTTTTATGCAGTTATTGATGAGCGGTACAACAACCTCTTTACGACACATTTCGGCATAAAACATCATTTTACGAGTAAAAAAGACCACTTTAGGTAACGATATGCATTTACGAGTTGATTTGTATTATTTATCATTCGGTAAATTGATTGTTTAGTTGTTTTAACCTCATTTCTCATCGTATGTTTGGATGAAGTTCGCGGCAATCATCGAAGTTTGGTTTGAAAGTGGCTCATATAATAGTTCATGAGAGAAAACACATAGGAGGAAGAGAATTTTGTTTAATTTTCGATGCTGCAAGGTGATTTAGAATGGTATCATTATGCTTCAAGGATAATATTTAGACATTAAAAGCATGCCACTGGAATTTCAAACAGGATAATGTCATAGAAATCTGCTATTACAGCATCCTGATAAAAAGATTACCGAATGTAAAAATAATTTTCTTACATTTGGAGGGCGTGCATAAATAGATAAAATCATTTAAACACAAAAACATCATAAGTTTTTATAATAAACTTAACATTCGAAGGACGAATTGGTGCATTAAATATAATATAGACGAATTTTGACGGTAATAATGGATTTAAGACGTACATATATGAATAGAATTTACCAAAACATGTATACCAAACATTTTCAGATAAATGCAGTGGTTTCTCATTCTAATTAAAAGTTTTACAATAAATTGGAATGTAATGTAGTTGTTAGATTAATTTAGTTTTATTTTAAAGAAAACACCCAGATGTGATTTCAAAACAGTTTACAATAATCCAGACTTATAAAGTCTGAGAGCTCTCTCGAATTCTATGAAATTAATTTAATTAATAATTTAAATTGCCAATTTAAGACAGAATTTGTCGAAAACAAAGCAAAAAATAATGAAAATGTCTACAACAAGATTTCTGTCCTTGTTTAAATGCAGAAAGCGTTTTCCTTGAAATAACTTCTGAACTATACTTACGGTTAGCTCTTAATTTTAGTTTTTCTTTTTGAATCTCAAAACATGTGGCTTTAAGGACTAAAAATATTGGAAAATTTTTCTTCTAATGAAAGGAGCGAATGATTCAGCTTATTATATGAAAATAAAATTACACTTACAATGCAGAAACATTTAAATAAAATATTTTTCGAAGATGTTCTGATTAGCTTTAACAAGAAGAAAATTACCTCTGCGTTTCTTAATAAGAAAGAAAAATGTATTTTTCTGAGTTTCCGATCAAAAATGAAAAGTAAATGTTTTTATTTCAGCTTCTCAGCGTAACTTTGAACAATAAATTCTCTGTATATTTATTCCCTTATCGATTTTAATTAAATAGATTTTTTTCTATTACATATTTCTGCCTCTAGTCGTCTCTAAATTAGATTTGAAAACATGCCTTTTTTGTACGCTTGAAAAGGTGGTTGGGAAATCTATTCTAAAATGCAATTTACATTTAACATGATTAACTTTGTTAAGTCTCATTTACAAGCAAGTTTTGGAGAATTTTTATTGTGTATTCATCAGGAGATTTTAAGTAATTTATAATGAGTAGTACAAGTATTGTCTATTTTACTGTTGCTTTTGTACTCGCAAATTAAATTTTTGGTTTCAAATATGTAGTGGACTCTTCCTTACATTTCTAAAGGGCGTAAAACATTCGGAATGATCGTACATATCCAATTAATTGGGTATTGGTAAATTAGAAATATCTTAAGTAGATAAATTAGAAATATCTTAAGGAGATGAATTAGAAATATATTGTATATTTTTATAACAAAAATTGTTAACAACCGTCAAAAAGCTATTCTATCCTTAAATCAGAATACCTAAAACGTATTAATTTCATCACATAAAAGGAATATTTTGAAAAAAAAAATACTCATTTTTCACTTTGAAACTTTTGACGGATATTAATATTGTGTAAATAAATACATTATTGAGAAATTTTGTTGAAAAAAGATTATTTAAAAAAATTTATTTATAAAAATGTGCACGAATTTTAATTGTCTTGAAACTTTTAATTTTGCTTCACATATGAGTTTAAGGTATCCGACTACGTTCGGAACCGTGATTTTGCAAAGCGCATAAATGGATAATTTTCATGATTTTTAGTGTCACTTAGATTAGAATATATGCATAAAATTGTTTTAAGGACATTTTGACAAAAAATTTATTTAAATATAATATTTTGGCAAAAAATTAACTTAGAATAATCTTTTTTCCAAATGTTCTCCTTTTGTGAAAAATGCTTCTACTATAATAATATTTTGCCTATATATAGCTCAGACCTCTCTACAGAGGCTCAACTAGAATTTTTGAAATATATAACTTAGAAGTGGGTTTAATCATATTTTACGACAACAGAGGGGAGCAATTTTAAGAAAAAAACCGCCAATAATTATTTCAATTGGTGATAACTCTGACAATAATGTGAATTTTTCAAAAATTCTAGTTGAGCCTCTGTACATAGATATGAGGTATCTACAGGCGAAATATTATTATAATAGAACCTTTTTTTCACAAAAGGAGCACATTTGGAAAAGAGATTATTCTAAGTTAATTTTTTGCCAAATTATTATATTTAAATAAATTTTTTTTGTCAAAATCTCCTTAAAACAATTTTATGCATGTATTCTAATCTAAGTGACACTAAATATCATGAAAATTATCCATTTATGTGTTTGTTTAAAATCACGGTTCCGTACGTAGTCGGATACCTTAAAGAAATAAAAAATTAAACTGCTATTAAACTTATTTAGAATAATACTAATACAATAAATGCAGGAAAAAAACTACAAAAGAACAATATAGCGTGGCCTCTTCCTTTCTCTGCCTTTGTTCAGAGCAAATCTTCTTTTACATTGTTTTGTGCATACATTAATAGCATTTTTTCCCGTATTATTTATATTGTTATTTCTTTTTGTGTTTGCTAACATTTACTGTACGTGTATGTACAATATATGCGTGTATTTGCATATATATATATATATATATATATATATATATATATATATATATATATATATATATATATAAATGTATATATGCTTGTGTGGCATATGTGTTAATGTATTTGTGTGTATGTATAATTTATGTATTTGTATTTTGAAAATATTATTATGATCACGCATGTTTCCAAACCTTACCAATTGCATAATTTTAATTACTGAATGTTTCCGTTTGCATGGGGGCAATTTTGTATTTTGTTCTGTATTTATTGTATTTGCATCCATTCTTGTTTTTTTCCCTTTTGATTCCCATTTGTGACTGTATCCTTCTACTTGAAACTTCCGACCACTATTGATTGAGTATTGACTTACGTTTGCAAGCCTTATGTTATACTTGTCGGTTCACAAAAAGTCTAACTAGATCAGGGGTAGAGAACCTTTTTGGATCAACGGGCCATTTTTGGGAAAATAATAAAACTAGATACTAACAACACAAAACTCTATTTACTACGAAAAAATACCTCTTCTGCCCTGTATAGTTATAAAGGTTTTAGTTATACGTGTAATTCAAATTAAAGCAACATTAGTGTGATTAGTGTTGCAGATTGGATGACAAATAACTTATATTAGGATTGTTTGATGTTACTTTTTGTAGAATACAGGCTGACTTTGAGTCATCTGCCAAACGGTTTCTAAGCAACTATTTTTGTTGTGGTTCACTTTTTTTGACGAGAGGGTTTGTGATTTGTTTCAAAATACCGTTTTACAAACGACGTTCTCCATACCACTATTCCAGAACGTGAAACACACACCGCTTTGTCGCCTTTACTAATAATGTCATGCTTATCGGTCCACCAAATTTGAAATTCTATGTCACATTTATTATCTTGCTTTTTTTTGTTCTTTTGTTGTACTACCCATGTTAAATAACAGTTAAAAATCGTAAATATAACACAGATAAACTTTAAAGTATAGTTGTGTCAATGAAATTGACTACGCTATGCATAGACAAACTTTACATTATAAGCAATTGTAGTCTACGACGTAACTAAGGCAAGATTATAAGGAACGAGTGTGCTCATCCTCTCGCGTTTGTTCGTTATACTTCATAATGAACTTTGAAATTTTGAAATAAAATGCAAACCATTTTGATCACTGGCGTGCCAAAAATATTGTGTCGCGTGCCATCAATGGCACGCGTGCCACTGATCCGCCATCCCTGACCTAGAGTCTCAAAAAAAAAAGTGAACGATAAGATAATTCTTTAAAATTTTCCCTTAAGGTATCCGACTACGTTCGTATCCATATTTTGCAAAAGCGTATAAATGAAAAATATTTATTATATTTAGTGTCACTTAAATTACAAAATGTATATAAAATTGTTTTAAGAATAGTATTATAATAAAAAAATTATTTAAGTACTATATTTTGACAAAAAATGAACATAGAATGACCCATTTTCAAAATATTCTCCTTTTGCGAAAAATGCTTCTATTATAATATTTTGCCTGTATATAGCTCAGACCTCTGTACAGAGGCTCAACTAGAATTTTTGAAATACATAACTTAGAAGTGGGTTTATTCAAGTTTTACGACAACAGAGGGGAGAAATTTTAAGAAAAAAACGCCGATAATTATTTCAATTGGTTGTATGTAACTCTGAAAATAATGTGAATTTTTCAAAAATTATAGTTGAGCCTCTGTACAGAGATCTGAGCTATATACAGGCAAATTATTATTATAATAGAAGCATTTTTCACAAAAGGAGAACATTTTGTAAAAAGGTTATTCTAAGTTAATTTTTTGCCGAAACATTGTATTTAAATAATTTTTTTGTCAAAATGTCTTTAAAACAATTTTATACATGTATTCTAATCTAAGTGACACTAAATATCGTGTGAAGTATCCATTTATGCGCTTTTTTTTAAATCACGGTTCCGAACGTAGTCGGATACCTTAAACTTGCTCATTTTTAAAATGAGGGAAAATGCTTTGGGAGATGGCAAAATTTCTTTGTGAGTGAGTGTTTGTTACTTCACATTTAAAACAACAAAATGGCTATTGGCGGCAAACCTTTCGATTTTGAATCGTAGTTAAGTGAGAAGGACGACACCTTTCAGTCCTAACATCCACACCACAGTGCAGAATTAACGTGCACAGTCTTTCTATACGGTAGGTCTCTGGTGGCACCAGGACTCGAACCCACGACTCGACAATGCCGATAACGAGATCATGACCATTTAGCTATAACGATTATGTAAGGTGATCTCCCTAAACTAATCTCAGTGGCGCAACAGCCCACGAGTGTCAAGGCCTACTGAGCTCATCTCAGTTTTTATGACCTTGGACACTGAGGTACATGAGTAGATGGTTGTCTGCCTGACAAGTAGTCAGGTGATCAGTCTGACGCTCCCCCTAGTGTTTAGTTCCCAATCAAGCTTTGTACTCATTTATTGATCCACTGAAAGGATGAAAGACTGAATCGATCTTGCCCAGCCCAGGATTTGAACCCCGAACCCGTGGCATGGAAGCATAGATCTTCCTAAAAGCCGCTGATTTTCAGATCGAACTTTGCAATCCACGAATATAGAATATATCATAGTGAGTTGTGTATTTTTGTTTCATCACGTATTGCGTTGCAATAATTATAAAAATGCACGGATATAAAATGTAGCGTAAAAATTACCTCCTTTGTGAATGGAAAAGTAATTTCTTAAAATAATTGATTCCTCCCCCCGTTTATGAAAATATTGTTTTCTTCAAAATCAGTTACTTGCTCTAACAATATCTATGAAGAATATTTATCAAGAACTCTGAACATTTATTCCAAAAAACGTAAATTTACTCAGAACCTTTTAAAAAAATACTTAATAAATACTTGTAATACTTAATAAGTATTTGTGTGTCATTAATGACACACACAACGTTTACACAAAGAGTATAAAACAGCCTTTACCAAATACCTTTGCTCCCCCTGCCCTCCAAAAAAAGAATTCCATGTTAGAAAAAAAATGAGCATGCCAAATTTTTCTTTTTGAGAATTGAAGTGACGATGAAACTTGCGATGGAAGCTGTTCGATCAAAAAAAAATATTTTTCTTCGATGGAAACAGTTATATATATATATATATATATATATATATATATATATATATATATATATATATATATATATATATATAATGTGATATTACTGTAATAATTACAAATAACATTATGTGCTTGAAAACAAGTTAACTGTGTTGTTTCGGGAAGTGTAGTTCCACATTCCATTCTTCTCCACCCTTTTGAATGGCATTAATTACGGATTAAAATTAATACGTTTTTTTCCTTCTCCCTTTCCTAAAAACTAGTATTCGATAATATTTCCGTCTTACAGAGAAATTCAAAATGAAATTTCCTTCTTCAAGACTAGTTTTTCATTAAAGAATTTCTGAATCGCTTCCTCTATCCCCAAAACAAAATTGTTAAAAAAATCCGCTTTCTGAATTCGTGAGTGTAATGTTAATGGTATAAAAGTTATATTTTCCTCCTCAAATCTAGATTAATGTATTTATTTGAATGCAACAAATTGCATCAGATCCTCACAGATAATGATTACTTTTTTAATTAACCGAGGAAGCCTTTTATGATGAAAAGTCACATTACATTTTTTTTGGAATCCAATGAAACCTCTCTAAAGTTATTTATAGGCCAAAAAAGACCGCATAAGGTACGATAAGACTATATTAAATTACGTATTATCTTAAAAAATCCTTTCCAAGAAGCTTAGAGATGAAAATTATTTGCAGGTTTATACATACGAAGATCATCCAAAAAATAAACATGGTTTAATTATGGTTTTTATTTCTAATGGCAGATTAGAAGACATCTGTAGTCAGAAATACAAACGTAAAAACTAGAACAAAGAACAGAAGTAACAAAACTGGAACTACAGTTAGTCTATAAATTGATCAACTTATGCCGAGCTCTCCAGTACTTCTCCCACAAGTGTCTCGAGTTCAGCGCTGGGTAGTGACTCAAATGGTTCACGTTCATTTTGTCTCTGATGTTACACAGGTAGCAAAGAGAACTTGGCAGTATTTTTATACAATATAGATGTTTGGTGAGACAATCGTGCCCAGAAACGAGGCGAAAAGTGGCAACAGATTGGTCCCTTGGCCAAGATGGGATGATTTCCTCAATCCATTTCTTGTCTTTGTTTGCCTCTTTTATGTGTTTACAATAAGCCTCTCTAAATGATTTTTAATTAACCATTTGGCAGTATAGAAAGGAATTGGTTTATTTGGGCAATTTTGGTTGTTTTTTTGCCAGGGATTCTGCTGTTTCATTTCTCTGAGTCTACAGTGTGCTGGTACCCACTGCAATGCAATCTCTTTATGGTATTCAATTAAATCATTAAGAGCCAGACGAATATTTAAAATATCAACTGAGGCAAGAGCTTCAAATGAAGAAATGGCTAGGAGGGCAGCCCGAGAATCTTGGTTGCTTCCTTTGCCAGAGATTCTGCTGTTTCATTTCCCTGGAGTCCACAGTGTGCTGGTGCCCACTGCAATGCAATCTTTTTATGGTTTTCAATTAAATCATTAAGGGCCAGACGAATATTTAAAACATCAATTGAGGCAGGAGCTTCAGGTAAAGAAGTGGCCAGGAAGGCAGCCCTAGAATTTTATAGTACGACAACCGTTGAGAAATTTTCAGATTGGCATTAGAGCCGTAACACAGCTATTTGAATAGCTGAGATATCTGCATTAAAAGGCTGAGAATAGTATCAAAGGCTATTTTATACCTTCCGACAGGAGTGTAGAAAGCAAAGAGCCTGCAAAAGACGTTAGCGACAACATTGATGCAGTCAGTCAACTTGGAGCCATGTGTAAACACGTTGTTTGGAAACCTCATTTGATTGGTTTATTTTGACAATGTACTTCTTTCCTTCAGTTTGACACTGTGACTTGTGTGTGTGGGATGAGGTTTTCCACATCCCAGATCAATCATATTAGTTCTTGCCTTTCAAAAACTTTCTGGAGGAAACCGTTTTGAGTTTTAAGGTTCTATGTAGTTGATAACAAGGGACTATTCCACAGGGGGAAACTATCTGGTAGTCTTCAGTTTAATTATAAAAATGGAAAATAAAAACACTATTATTAAAAAAAGCAGTTCTGTTAAATACCCTGAAGCTTCCTTCACACACACACATTTCTCTTCACAATCACTACCTACATTTAAACATTTGTCGTATTTGTTCACGAGCTTCAGAATTCCCATGGTATATTCTTCTACTGCCAGTGCATTAAGGGGGTAGGTTCACGAAACAGGATCTGTATCTCAGTAATGTTAAAAATAGGTATTTTTAAGGAACATTTATAAACATTCTATTGAATAAAAATTTCCAATTTTTTTACTGAATATTCTTTGAGCCATAATACATACTTTAATTAGAGCTTTTATGGATAGGATGTCTAGTTATTTTTTAAAAAATTATTTTTTGCATACATCTGTTTTTTTTTTCAAAAGAGTGAAATTTCCTTATCTTTAATGCTATAAATTAAGTCAGAATATTTTTTAAAAAATCCCTTGATTAAAGTATGGGTATTAGAGTGTAATTATTAACTATGCAAAGTTATAAGCTGTTAAATGCAGTAGTTTAGGAAAAAATGTTTCTTATATAGTAAAAATGTTAGTTTTGAGAAAAATGAATTCTATATATAGTAAAAAACTTACTTGCAATTGATGCATACCAGCTCCATAGCTTGGTCTTTTTCTTTCTTCTGCTAAAGTATCCTCTAATATACATTTCTTATACCTTTTTTTACCCTTGCTTCTTTAAAATTTTGTAAAATGTCATAATTTGCTTTTCGTAGTCTCTCCCGATCAGCTGTTTCCATTTCTCGAGCAGTGTAAAAACCTGGAAATATACCTAATGTTGCAAGAACATGACATTTAGTGATATTACCTTGATTGTAGGGGGCAATAGCTTCCAGTATTCCTGTTTTTAATTAGCCCAATTGCACAAAAATGTTTTTAGGTATCCGAGACCATATTATGTAGTTTACACTTTCGTTAGTTTTGTATCTTACCATGTAATAATTTGGCAAGGAGGTTAGGAGTTGATAATTCCCTGTACATATTTTTGATACAATTGAGAAATTCTGATGGCAATGTGTTCTTGTGTTTATATACTATACTCGGTTATATTCACACCAGGTATCTTCGTTTGTTGGGCACAGACTATGTTGTGGGTATGCATCCGTAGATGCTTTATGAAAATATGTAGCCCAAATGGCTCGCTTCATTGAATTAATACTATCGGTATTGTTTCCGATAGCCAATCCATAATAATGTTGTAATGTATCAATTTCAGCGTCTGTAAGTCTACCGTGATCATCCAATGTTTTTTTGTCACTTAATTTCTTACCTTTCATTTTTAGTTTTAAAGCTCGTAGTCGAGTCTCCATCCGTTTCTCGACATAGCCAACACATTCCAGTTTTTCAATACCTGTATCTCCATACGGCTGCATCTCGTTAACTGCTTTATACGCTCTGGAGTCACCATCTCCCCAAAATTTGGTATATCGCAGACCATGCAAACTTTCAGAACGTTGGAAGATTTCAATGGTTCCTGAAACTTCCATACTTCCACTATTTGCAAAATGATTAGCCTTACAGTTCCAGCCAGGTGGTCACTACATTCTCCAACTTTTCGTCACTCCCAGAACTTCAACCGCCTAGAAACTCTTACTATCTTCTCCTTCAGCTTAGGGAAAATATAGCAATTGCTAAGAGCAAGGTCTGGATTATCATTTTTTGTTTGAATGCAGTGAATATAAGGGCTTAATGTGCTGGTGGTTGAGCAATATAACATGGGAATTCTAAAGCTCGTGAACAGATACAATAAATGTTTAAATAAAGGAGATGATTATGTAGAAAAGTGACGGAAGCTTTTCAAGATACGTAACATAGTTGTTTTTTGTTGTTTAAAAGAAAATGGTCTTTATTTTGTAGACGAACCTCGTAAATTCTTATGTTTAATCAGTTTTAAGCAACAGAAAACAAAAAGTAGCTGTCAAAGAGTTTTCTAATATCTTTTTTAAAGACCAATACTGTTGTTGTTGTTCAGAAAACAACAACAACCAATACTATTAAATATATATGTTTAAATAGACTTGAACTCTTACGCTGTATTGAATGAGATTATTGTGGGTTTTCAATAAATTCATGTTAATATTGACAAATAAATTATCACAGTGTTTTTTGATGAATAAATAATAAAAAAGGGATTAATGAAAAACATGAAATAACTTGATTAATCGAAAATGTAAGAAATTGTAAAGGAATAATAATTATTTTTCTGTACAAACTAAAATGCATATAGAAAACCTTAATTTTTGGTCCCTAACGCATTTGGTCTGCTCCAAAGATTATTATTATCAAATTCAGAATAATTTAGGACGAAAAGAATTAAATTCCCCAATAAGAAAGAAAAAAAAGAGAAAAGCACACATTGTTTTGTAAATTGTGTCTCTCTGTTGAAGTAAATGAGATATTTGATGTACTTTTTGATTACAATCTAAAATTTAATGCATCTCATTATAAGAATAAAAGTGAAAAGTAATTCCAAAGGATAGTTTGAGAAAATAAATTTTAAAAGTTTAAAGTATGTTAAAAAATTTATTCAGCTAAATTATGTAATACAAACTATAGAGAATTTTGCTTTCGAAATTTAAATTTTATAACTATCATTGTTACATTTCATTTACTATAAAAAATTAAACAGATTGATATATTCTTCATAAGAACAAAAATCCATAACGTTAATCCCTCAGAAAAAACTCAACAAGGATTATTTACTCGTAGCTGGAAAATTTAACTACAAATCTAATTAAAATGACATTCATTGTTTTAAAATAAGTGGGTCTTTAATTATGTTTCTTTATATATGTAATTATGATATACTTTCAATAAATTACCCTTTATTACACTAGGGAAATGTGCACCCCACATATATAGACCTTAAAAATCTCTATTTATTATCTTAAGCATTTCATCATTTATCTTTGGTTATTAAATTCGCGAATTTTATTCCACCCATATCTCTCAATTTCTTAATATGGCGTAAGCACAATTAAAACTAATAATTTTATGAGAAATTTGTAAGTTAAACACAATTTATTTTACTTTTTACATTAAAGTATAATACCTTATTAAAAAAGCTTAATAAATACACAATGAGGATCAAGTAAAAATCTTTATAATAAAACATTTGAGGACCAGAACTATTTTTTGAAATTATATTACATTAATGTTAATGAAATGTGAGTATCATCCTACTTGAAATCTGAACAAAATAATCATGTATAAAATTTTTTCATTGTTTAAATCACACAATCACTGAGTTAATAACAGAAACATTAAGAAATCTTTAATTCGCAGTTATTTTTATTATACGGGTTACAAAACAATTCTTTGTTAAATTTTCTTCCTCATTGACCTATTTTCTTTATTGTGTCCAAAACAGTTTTTTATGTTAATTAAAAAAAAAAAAACCAAAATAAATATAAAATACCAAAAATTATACTTTGATTAATTACCTAGGACAATTAAGACCTTCTTTAAAAAATAAAATACCTATTTATTTTATGTTTATTACTTTTTAAATTTTATTTGCGTAGGTTATTCCATTTAGAAATAAACTGTTGAATTTGTTGCTTTTTCTTTGAAATAGTTAATGTTATACATTGATATTCTATTTAATGTATTTGTTATTAAAATGAAGGTACGTATCATCGTATTGACATGCATTTGTCATGACATTAAAACAGTTTTTTGAAAAAAAATTAAAAATTTGAATTAAAAACCATCTTTATTTTCTTATTTTTATTCTTTCTTTCTTTTTTTTTATGCATTGACTTTTTTTGCATTTTGTATTCTTATGCAGTTAAGATTTTCATATATATATATATATATATATATATATATATATATATATATATATATAAGGAATTTTATATTTAAAAAACATTGTTTAACCAAGATGCACAAATTTACGAATAGCAGATAAAGAGTTTTAAAAGGAAGAATTTATGCGAGTGATATAACAGACACCAGATTTTTTAAGATGGAGAATTTATACGAATAATTACAAAAGAAAGATTTTTAGACAGAGAGATTTAAGAATTTTCTCAGAGTTAGCTTTGTGAGAATTATACATGCATTGGAATAATCCTTTAAGATAAAGACATTTATTTTGTTTTACTTTTCTCTTTGATTTCTACGGATGATTAAGATGTTTCTAATAACATATTTCTGAAGTGATGAACCAATTTTTTCTTCAAATTTCAATTAAATCTGTAACAATGATTTCATGAAATTATTCAGATGCAAAAAAGGCTCAGGTTATTAATTTAATATTATAAAAGCAACATCAATTTATTTAAAAAATGATAATTTCTTTTTTTTTAAAGTTTTTTTTGAAGAGCATGTATTTTTTTGTTATAAAAATTTAAACAGTTTATCAAATACAATTTAAAATGGTTTTAAAGGTGATAATTTGATATTTGTGTAATTTCTGCAGAATCTTTTATAGAATAGAAATTTATGTAGAATCTTTTAGAATAGAAATTTATATAGAGAAACTTTTAGAATAAAACTATACTACGTATTTTTAAATTTGTATTACATAAACTATTGATATTTTAAACATAAAAACACATTTTAAGGTAAGGATAACTAAAATTTAATTTTTTTTCGCATAAAAATATCAAATACCCCAGTAATATTTTAAGAAAACTTAAGTTTTCTTTTAAGATTGATTACATCAAATATATTTAAAACGCATAATTTTAACTTTAATGAGCAACCCCATCCTTTAAAAAAATTTTTAAGTCAAATTTCTTGGGTTTTTCTATGATAAATTGTGCTTTTATGTATCAAATTAAATTATTTTAATCTTCATGTGGTCATCGATTCTATTGACAAATTTGACTGAAATTTTTAAAAACTTTAATTTGTTAATTATAAGCTATTTATATTTCATTTTAAAATTTTATATAAACAATATTACCAGTATCGCTTTTAAGTATATCGGGTTGCAGTTTGTTTATTTTAAAAGGCGAACCCTATTGTTCAGCAAGGCTTGTCAAGATCATGCTATGAATTATTTTCCTAATCCTCTCACTCAAAACTAAGCCTTTTTCAATTGTTTTAAACAAAAGAACCTACGCTGATAGAAACTTGAACTGATTATTTTTTGATGGTCAGCTCGAAGAAAGAAAAATTTCTCCAACAACGCCGAGAGAAGATTAATAAAAACACTGGACAGGCTCTAGTCTGTGATTATCTAATCAGCCACAAACGCGATACAAGGTAGCGAGGGACCCTTTTATAAAAATAGTCACGATCCCAAGCCTTTTTCGTGACCATGGATTATGAATGTTTTCGTGAATGCATCCTATTCACACGCAGAAACCTGGTGCCTGCTGTGAAGTGATGCAAATCGGCTGGTTGGTCAGAAGCTCTTTGTTATTCTCAACTTCGTCCTATTTTGGTCCACTCCGTGTAAAAGCTCGGAAAAACATGCTTTCGATCACTGAAAGACTGAGAGGTAATTGTTTGCCGAGATGTCTGATGTCCCACTTTTTCCCCAACTTTCAGATTGGATTAGGTGCGTTTTTCACTGTGAGATCCGACTCTTGTCTACGGAACAGGTTGTTTTGAATTGTGGTAATTGGAGCTTAATTATGGCATCACTGAAGGGAAATCGCCGGGTGAAATTTCCCGCTCGAAAATAAAACGATGTGATGAGACTGCAGTAATGTGTGCGATCTTCTTTTGGAAACAGGTTTTTTAAATGGAATCGCTTGAGGAATGTGCTATATAACAGTTGTAAATGATCGTTACAGGAATGGGTTAAAGGGTACGCTCGTTTATCTTTACGAATTTTGGAGCATAATTTGCATCAGAGAAGATCGTCTTAATCTAGAGTAACAAATGAGACGTAGTCATTGATTTTTTTTTTTTTGACTCAGTGGTTTTATTGGGTAAACTTACACGAAAACACTAATGAATTTATTGATAAAAAAATATTAAGTAAATAATTTTTAAAGATCGATACCTTTGATTTAGTTATAAAGTGTGGCAGTGGTAGCTTAGTGGTCATGGTCACGTTTCATGGCGTTTCATAAGTTCGAGTCGGGCGGACATTGAAGACTCGCCTTGTGGAAATGTTGATGCACATTAAATCTGTTATGATTCAGTCTTCACATGGGCGAGTGGCTAGTGGTCAAAATCGAACTCATGGCTGACATGTCATGAGTTCGAGCTTGTACCGTTGAAGACTCACCGTGCAGAGGGGGACGATGCACGTGAAATATGTCGAGGCTCAAATGTCTTCCCTTCGGTGTGGTGTGGAAGTTAGGAGAGTGGGATGCCTGCTGAGTGTCGTCCTCGTCACTTGATCATGGTTCAAAATTACGAGGTCCGTCACCAATATAGCCTTCGTGTTGCTTTACAGGGCGACGTTAATAAACACTCACTCACCTCACTACTCGTAGGATAAAGGAAGAAAGAGTAAGATTTGTATTGGTCACAAAAATAAAGAAAGATAACTTAGGTATCTCCTACCGGTCATTACTCGTGTTTATCAAAGACAGTTATTTTCCCATGGGAGAAATGAGAGATTATTCGGATATCTCGGGAACATAAATTCTGTGCTTGTTAGATTAAAAGAAAATAAGCTTGGCAGAGAGTAACACGTAGAGTTCGATAATGTTCGAATTCGATTAATACATAAATGAGAAATTTTAGTTTTAAATTAATTTATTGGGTGGTACCCAATAGGTCAGATCGAATTAAATATATTTGTGAAATTTCATTTAATTATTGTTTTCATTTTTGATATTTGAAAATATATTCTTAAAAATTAGTTACTTTGAAATAATTATTCAAAAAGATAATGTATGAGTCAAAATAATTGTTTTGATATAAAATGGTGAAAAAAAATTAGTGTATTTATAAAAAAAATAGATAAATATTTCTTATACGAATAAGAGAGGCCTTATGACAATGTGTAACTTTTATATCTATACATAGAGTTGATTACTTTTAAAGGCTTAAATTAGGTTTCGAATATGTTTCAAAGTTTGTAACATTATGATAGAATCGCGCGGGCGGGGAAATGATAATAATGAAATACCTTGACAACGTCAATTTTAAAGTACCCCATTAATGTAAAACTAATGTTAATTTCTCTCTGAATGAGACATTTTTAAATCAATATAAAAATAATTTTTTTCAAATTATTATTTTTTCGAAGATAAACTTTGTTTTCAAAATTATATATAATGTATCTCTAAAAGGCAAATTACCGTAAAATCCGGCGTATATAACGCACACCTATACTTTCAGGCCGCAGTTTTTAATTTTTAGGTATATTCGCCGTATACGCGCACCCCCATTTTTATGAAGAAGTCTGAAATGTGTACATGTGTAATGCTGTTATATTTTAAAGTCATTTACTCGACTTCTTCCCAAGATATAAAAAAAAATAGTACACTTTTAGAACTACAACTTTTAAAGTTCATAAGTAATGTCGTTTCTTTTAAACAAACAACATTTCGATATACGCATAAGAGCATTTTTTTCTATACTCATCTTTTCTTTATTTTTAAAGGTCTCATTTTTATACCCCGCGTATAACGTGCACCCTTAAATTTTGTTCTTATTTTTTTGTGTTAAAAGTGCGCGTTATACGCCAGATTTTGCGATAAGTCCACACTTTTGTTGAATATATATGTCGTTTAACATTTAAAATATTTGTAATTTAATTAGATTGAATTGAGCGTTTGAAATAAAGGTAGATTAGATTTATATTTCCGTATTTTTATAAAATCATGGATTTTCTTTTAAAATGTTTTGGAACGCGATATTTCGGTTTTCTCAACACAATCAGGTACCATTTCCGTGTTTTTTTTCCTATGGATATTGATGTTATATTATTATTGTTGACATAAAATAAACATTTTTATTTTATGTCATCCGAAACAATCAAAGTGTACTAACTTAATTTTTTGATTGGATTTATCCTGGTGTATATATCCAAGTTTTACCGAAAAATAGTTATTTTATGACATATTTCAAAGTTCACTCATCTTTTTGTCCCGGATACGGGACACATTTTCCAGTATTTTTTGAAATATTGTTATATTGTTTTACAAAATATAAAATTGTTATTTGAAGTATTATTTTAAGTAAATTATCATTGTGTTTTATCACTTTTATGGTTTATTTAATTGCCCACTTTAGTAGTATCGTTTTATGGCAATATTTTTTAACAATATATTGTGCCAGTTAATGAGTTAGAATTATCAGGAAGGAGAGAGATTTCGATGAGAGAAGTAATTTTGTGAGACTGTAGCTCGAACTGGTCTCAAACTCTGAATTATTTTTATACATTATATTTCTCTGTCTCAATTTTTTTCAGTCTTACAAAAATAAATAAGGCGATTTCTTTTTAATAATGCGTTTTATTTTTGTGAATGGTATCCCTTATTATTAAAATCATATATGACTGACTTTATGCAGTGTTACATTAGTTTTTAAATAAATATTTTCATTCATGGAAGAGACTGATAGCTATTATTATAAGTCACATGATACCTAGATAAGATGTCATGTTACTCATAAGTGTGATAAGAAAGAAAAATTATCTCATTTATATAGCATCTGCAGTTAGTTGCTGTAAGAAAAAGACTACGATTTTTTTTAATGAATAATTTTAGATAGCATCTCTAGACATTTTCATTAATTTATCCTTTCTCATATTGATGTCTTTGTTATTAAGCGTTTACCCACATTTAGGAGCTGCAAATGAGCACTCTCTAAGGAAAATAAAGGTCTGTAATTATAATTGACAGACTAATAAATTTCCATCAGGCCATTTTCTTATTCAAGGCTCAACGTTATTCTTTTTCTGTATGCTGTACTAGTAGAGTTTACACATGAGTACTAGAACCTGCGTGCTAGCAATGTATTATACAGCATTAGGTAATTCTCACTAGTTGAAGACAAGCTGCTTTAGGTGGTTTATTTAAAACATTTCCGCGCGCACGCGGATTACGTTGAGCTCGCAGAAGAGACAGCAATGAAATAAGACTTGGAATGGGATATCACTGACTGTGTCAAAACTAATGATGGCTCCTTTTTTCGTAATGGACATCTGCCTGCAATAACTTTCACTTTGTGTACTACACAAGAATTTCGAAAGGGAACTTTGGACATGGAATGGTTGCGATACAGGAGCAGTTAGATTTCAAATAATTTGATAAATAAAATATAGGGGTTTATTTTGAAATCAATTAGACTTTAAAAGAAGACGTTCGATCCGACTTTATGTCTTTGCAAAAAATAAATATCTTTTGAGGGTATCTCAAAGATAACTGCATTTTCATCATAGAGTAAAACTTCTCGTAATATGGATAGTCAATATTTAAGTTTCATCCAGAGAAAGTACACAAATGTTAAAAACAATTGGAGTAAAATAAAATTTGTTCAAAAAAATGTGAGATGTTTTCCTGGTGTACGTTTTGTAAATACGCCTTTTAGAATAATGAAAAAAGAGAGAGAGAGAGAGTAATTTTTTTCAGAATAAATTTATTTTTACTTTAGGTTTCTAAATAATTTTAAAAAGATAGAAAATAGTATGATTAGGATATTTTATTTTTAAAGCAAAATACAACTATTATCATATTGATTATCTTTTGTTATAGTTTTTTCTGGCAAAAAATCTTTTAGAGGTATGACCAGTGAAATTGCTAGCTTGTATTCAGTGAGCGTTCGCTTGATGTGGTAAAGAAATTAAGAATGAAAAGGATTATGTTCTGAAAAAAAATATTTGTTGGATACTTGAATCTGTCTGTGTAAGAAATACATTTTTACCAGTATTTGATTTGAAATTATAATAAAAAAAATGATATTTTTAGAATTTGAGAGATTTGTATATTTGCCTAACATATGGCTTTTGCTGACCACAAACTTATAATTTCGAATCATGGTTCGATTTCAAGGTTAACACCTGAATTATAATTACACTCTTAACATTTACTCATTCTAATGAGAGAAATTTAAGTCTCGACAGATTTAAAATGCACCAGCTCAAAATACGGTACGTCTTTAACAGAAACCAGACTCGAACACAGGACTCGATTGAATCGTCATTCCTTTACTTCGAAAAACTGTCGTATAATGGAGCTGATGCATACAAAATATTTCCATCGTCCGACCAGTATAGAGGTTAGCGACGCTGACTGCGGTGCTGTAGGGCCTGGGTTCGAATCCCAGAGAAGACATGGATGTTTGTAAATGTACAGTGCCTTTGCGGCATGGGGGTACTCTAAATAGCCGTCGATCCCCAAGTCCTCTCGTGAGGTTTGTGGAAAGGGAAGAGTGGTGGGATGCCCCTGGCTACCCCAGGCTTTTCTCACTCTAAATTGGGTTGGAACTGAGCAAAATCGTACTGTCTTCTGCATGGTGCTGAAAGCTAAGGCTAACGACAGGCGTAAAAATCTAGCCCTAAGCCACGATGAATTTCGCGGGCCTCGATCTGACTTCGTCAGGCAGGTGGCAAGTAACAGCAACATAAAATATTTCCTGATTAAGTTCTTAACTGCTGTGGTGTGGGTGTGATGAATGGAGTTCTCTCTAGGTGATGTGTCCTCTTCATTAATTAACTGTGATTTGAAATTGCAAGATCACACAGACGTCAGTAATCCTTTTAGTGTGCCATAAACTCAAACCGATCATTAAGCCTAATTAGGCTGCAAATGATATTACATGACATGGTATGAAAACAATTGGCAAGATTTCTCATTGATCAACCTAGGCCATGTTTTATGGTGCCCAAGAAGAAATAACTATCTAACTACTAACAACTAAATGTTTTAAAATTTCGGCGAGTTAATTCTGTTTCAAAATCCCAGTGGCTGAGTGCTAGTGTGTCGCGCTTTCACGCCATAGGTCCGGTGTTCAAACCCCGGGGTGGGCAAAATCGACTTAACCTTTCATCCCTTCAGTGGGTTGATAAATGAGTACCAAGCTTGATTGAGAGCTAAGCACTGGGGATTTCGCGTCAGACTAACCACCTGACAAAACATCTGTACATGTACCTCAGTGCCTGTGGTCATAAAAAGAGGTAGGCATTGTCCCTCATGGACTGCTGCGCCACTGAGTTTAGTTTTGTTTTGTTGTTAATTTGAAATTGTTAATTGTTTGTTGTGTTAATTTGTTGTATCTCTTAAAAAAACTTTTTAATAAAATTCAACTCTCCGTCTGAGAATTTATAGTACCGTAAAATTTTCCGGTGTATTTTGCGTGCACCGGCGTATAACGCGTACCTATACTTTCAAGCTGGACTTTTTAATTTTAAGGTATATATTCGCCATATAACACGCAACCGCTTTTTAACGAAGAAAACTGAAATGTAAGTGCGCAATGCTCTTATGTCTTGAAGTCATTTATTCGAGGTATTATCCAAAGATTTTGAATAGTATACTTCTACAACTACAACCCTTTAAGTTCATAAAGAATGTCATTTCTTGTAAATAAACAATATTTCGATGTATGTAGAAGCCTAATTTTTTTTATGTTCATCTCTTTTTTTCTTTTTTAAAACTATTACTTTTATACCCGATGTATAACGCGCGCCCGTAAATTTCGATTTTATTTTTTGTTTCAAACGTGCGCGTTATACACCGGACTTTACAATAAGTATTGCAAATTAATTTTAAAGGAGGAGAACACAATAGCTTGTGAATCCGATCCTGTAAGTGAAGGAGACATACTATCAGATATTGTTCTTGAAATCTGACCTGCTCTTCATAATTCTTGAAGGCTGAATTGTTTTCTTGTTATATATTGTGCAACATTAATTCAAACCGAATCCAAATTTAAATACATTATTTATTTTCTAATTATACATTCAATGAAAGCAGCAATAAAAAATTAAAATTGCAGAAAATTTTACGAGTAATAATTTTATAAATTTTGTTTTAACATCTAAATGTAATATATATTGTTGATTTAACATAGATAATATTTCGCAGAAATCTTGACATAGGGCTCAAGAATGTTCATGATTAGCCATTATTATAAGCATGAAATTTAATACAAGATTTCATTAAAATTTGTTACTGTTTTTTTTGGATGTACTAAAATTAAACGGTTTACTTCTATAGCAATTTTTAAACTGATCAGGCCTTATTTATTCTCTGTATATATACAACTCTACATTGTTAATAGAAATTTGTTGGAAAAAACCAATTATTTTTAATTTTCTACCAAACTTATAAATATTGATAATGCTCCAATATTATTAGAGACCGATTTAGAGGTTATTTAAATATTTTGAATTCTTCCGTTACAGAGTTTACCGAAGGCTATTTATTTGACGTGACATATTTATAATTATTGATATATTCACTGATATAATTAAATTCTCTGAATATTAAGCAAAGTTCAAGGCGCATCTCAGAAATAATAAATTCTTAATTATAAGGATTGTATATACGTAACATTAAGCATTGGGTACGTATACTTATTTTTTTCCTAGTGCTTTTTACACAAAAATATTTCAAATTAAATTAATGCTTTTTTTTAAAGTTATGAAAAAAATTATTATTTTTATAAAATTATTTAAGCTGAACAGTAATACAATAAATAAAATATTATTAATGTAATCCCATACCATACTAAATGGAATAAGAATAAGAACTTAAATTTATTAATTTTAAATAAAAAAGGACGTTTAATCTGAACTTATATGCAACAAAAGAAATGTGAGGCGCATTGTAAGGAAAAAGAAAAGGAAGAATAGATTTTAGACGATCGATATAAAAATGTCTTTCTAATCTTTGCATTAAAATTGTACAACTTTTTTGCAGTTCAAAAATAATTTAAATGGAAAGTGGGATCTTGAATACGAATTTTCATATAAAAATATGCTTAAAACATGGAACTTTTTTCTTCATCAAAGGAACTGCTTTTTTAGGAGGAAGTTGGTTATTTTATGAAACAAAGGCTTAATAACATTTTTTAAGTACTGAATAGTTTTCCGATGAGAATAAGAATAATACTTTCCTCTTATCCGTTTATCTATTATTCTTATATTATTTCAAAGAATTTTAGAACTCAAAGTGGTTTTTTTTTATCTTTCAAATTCTTGATGATTAATTCAGCCATTTTCATGTCTGTATTAAACAAAATTTTCTCTTTGCGTAACCTGCTACAATTTCTTAAAAAGGGAATATGTTATGCCGTATAAGAAATCTACGGAAATTTCTTTCGTGAAGCATATCAAAGTATGCTTTTAAGGGTTTTTTAATACTTAAGTTTGTCGATAATTTTTAGTTAGTATTAAACGGATTTTCATTTCACTTTAATGTCCTTAGTGTTTTTAGGGATTAGCTAATCATGTTTATATGAATTGGAATTTTACTATTTTTTCTATAGATGCAATTTTACTCTAATTGAAATATACAATGATCTAAAAAATGTTTGCATTGCTATGCTAATTTTTTTTTGAATTTTTAAACTGTTAAAAAAATTTTTAGTACAGTTCATTGAACATAGTGAAAACGAAATTATAATAAATATCTATCTAGTTCGAATTATTTTGAAGGAAAATTAAAACTAAGAGCATTTATAATGTCTTGATAGTAAAGGTAGCACTAGTATGCTCATCGGCACTTGCACATATGTAATGAAAACAAAAGAATATAGTTGGAAAAATAATAATCAGCTTGAGACAAACATATATATTTAGAAACTTATATTACTGTTTTTAAATTTTTTTCCAAGGTTTGTGTGTGAAACGGTGAATTCATAAGTTAGTGACATTATGTATTTTTGTTTTACTAAAGAAATAAGAAATGTATCTATTGTTATTGAAAACGAAACAGGAATAAACTATATGTGTAGGCTTAAAAGTTCAAATAAAAATAAGAAAAACTGAAATCTCTGTATGCAGTGAATGTAGAGGTTTTGTAAATACTTCTTCACTGAACTTTTTTCAATTAAAGAAATAAAATGTACACCTTAACATATTTTAACACTTTGTCCTAAATCCCCCCCTATGTGTATTTCAAAATATATTGATGTTAGAAAAACATGATTTAGATTTTAAAACAATTTACTTTACTTTGAGAAATCATTATATTGGAAAATCATGCTGAACGTTATTTTTCCATTAGACTTTTTTTTCTCAATTTTTTTTATTGAATATGATTTTTATAACAAAGCAAATAAAACAATTTTTTTTGATAGAATAGAACTAACATTATTTATTTCATACATTTGAAATTCTATTTTTAACATATGACATAAAGAACTTGATAGTAACTTTTTTAGTAACTTAAAAAAGATAAAAATAATTTATTTTCTAGGTGAAATTTTATTTTATCGTTTTATATATATTAAAAATCTTTTATAATTGAAACATATGATCCCGAAAGAAATTTTTGATTGATATGATTACGGATAGATACAAGTATGTCAATCAAGGTCTTAGTTAATTAAAAAAATTTTTTAGTTCCTATTCTTTTCATTTCTAAGAGCATTGGAATACAGCTATCGAAAAAAAGACCTCATCGATGACTTTATTCAAACATTATATGTATACAAAAGCTGCAGTAGACATTCAGTGACGAACACATAATCAAATGAAGAGTTTTCCACATATTGAATGTTCCAAATTAAATTCAAAATACAACGTTTCTGGCGGTGCTGATACGGCTGCAATTTTCCTCCGATCCAGCTTCTGCCAGGTGCCAAGAATCTCACCTTCTGTCAACTTCGGTAACAAGTTTTTTGGAGCGTAAGGCCTGCAACAGATAAAAGATAAATGGAATTCAATTGTCTCCAAAGTATCTCTTTTACAGTTTATAACTCGAGTTTTGGAGGGAGCATAATTTGCTAATAAAACTCTAAGCCTTGGAAGAACAATGGATTTTGATGCGATATCCCCGCTGTGATTGCTCTTTAATCTGTCATAATTATTATTCTACGCATCTCTCGTGGGGTCATTCTGTCGGGTGTAATATTCCATTGGCAGCTGTCCTCACTGTTTGGTGATATAGTTAATCGTAAGAAAACGATCGCTTAAATTTAAATCGGACAAGACAAAGAAAGAAATTTAGGTTAATGGGATTGTGATTATTACTATTGTTTTTGTGTATGGAATGTAGCGTTCCTTTAGCTTTCTTCGATTTTGTTTTGAAAGATAAGTATAAATTAATAAAGGCTTTAAATGTAAAGTTAATTAAATTGATAATAACATTATCGGGGTTATGTAATATATTTTTAAAAAAATTTATTGGATGGAACAAGTTGCTTTACTAATGGCTTATTGTTAGGTTCTCAAAGAATAATAATCTACATTAGTTCCATAAGAGAAAAATACAGCTTTTATTATGTAATTCTGTTTACTAAAATTATGTTTAAACTAAATTGTTAATGCTATAAAAATAGATTAATAAGTAACTATTAATAATCTTTACTTAATGAGATGAAAATTAAAACCGCTTTTTTCATTCTGAAATGGTTCTAAAATTAATCTTTTTATGCGAGAATAGGAATTATAAACTATTATATTTTTCTGTTCAATATAATGTGATGATTAAAAAAACCGTATTCATTGTATATGTACATTTTTACACTCTAGATGTTACACTACAAGTGTATTTAAAAATTTAATAAAATACTTCACTGTTTGAGCCGTTTTCTTTGAAAGTGGTGTAAGTCCATTTTATATTATATGGAGATATTTACCACTTTCGAAGTAATTATATTTGTAATTTCATTATTTACGTGAATTTATATTGACAAAAGGATGAAAGATTTTGAAAGAATTTTAGAGGAACTGCTCACAGAGATTAAAAACTCATGGCATTCAGTGTTACAATTAACTAACTTTTTGTGTCAAAGTGGACTTACATCACTTTTAAGAAAAACGGCTCATTTTTTTGTTAATTTTAATATTTTTGAAGTTGCGAGTGAGCTCTAAAATAAAGTATTTTATGCTCTGAATACTTCAAGCTATTTATGGTCCAAACATTTCGGGATATATTAGCTGAATCTTCATATTACTTACATGTAATTCCGCCTAATTGCGATGCATAAAGACAATTAATAATTGTATTATATTATTTGCATAAATGCTTAGATACTTTTCAATCATTGCTATTAAAAGCATTGGAATTTTTTTAAAAGGTTACCTAGAATAAAAATAAAATAAGTATAGATTCATTTTGTCTTATTTTCGAGTAACTTAACGAGATTTTAATTATAACATTTCATTTTATGCGATTTTTCTGTTTTGGAAAAAAAGTTATAAAATTAATGCTATATCATCATTGGAACCTGAAGGTCATTAGAACCGAATTATTTGAACCATTGAGAAGTACGGGGGCATCACGGTAGTTGCTAAGCAAGTTAAACAAACAAGCAGCAATAATGGGTAATGGAGCTGAAAGAACTTTGTTAATTGACTAGCCTTGGATATCGGACGGTGCTATCGTGAATTTGTAAATATAATTAAGTGTAATTTAATGGAACAATATACGCGTATGGCTGGTGTGCTTCGTTGAAAAGAAATGGATTCCATTGTCTAAAATTATCGGAAACATTCTGAACTTTCGTTATGAATAAAATGGTATTGTATCTTTATTCAAGAGCAGTTAAAGTTTCTTTTAAACAAATGTTTGACAAACATGAAAATACCAAAAGCTTCATAGTTACACCATTTGTTTTTTTAACGTGGATACCTAGTTTTAAAAGTTTAATTTTGGCTCGAAGAGTAGGAAAATCTGAATAATTAAAACATTACATTCCCTAATAGCGACTGTTGTACTAATATTTTAAAAAATGCTTTATAAAAATATAATGCTTCTTAAATGTTTAGAGATAAGAGCAAGACTAAAAATATTTTAAATAAGAAATATATTCTTAAATTCTTTAAAAAAAATTTTCAGTGCAAATTCTAAAAAAAAAATATAAACAACGAATTCTAAATATGATAAAATTCTAACGAATGAATAAGCGAATTTTAAGTAAACAAACTCGAATAAAGGAATTCTAAAATATAATAAAAAAAGAACCGAGAAGATCGATATTTTAAATAAATAAAAGTATTAATAAAGAATTATATACATCATACATATAAACTTTCCAAATTCAAAATGAGGTTTTATATACTTAAAAAAACAAGTAGTCATTTGTGTATTCAGTTTAACATTCGATCATTTGAATATAGACTAATTAGAATAATTCAATTAATTAACACATATTTACAAAGAATAATGTACACAATTTTATATAACCTGAAACAAATGGGATTCAGATGTATGAAAAATAATATGTATGAAAAATCATATGTATGAAAAGTATTAAAATAGTTTATTAATGCATTATAAGATTTAATAATCCAAAAAAATAAAACTTTTTTGCAATTTTGTTTCATATAACCTGAAACACATGGGATTCAGATGTATGAAAAATCATATGTATGAAAAGTATCAAAATAGCCTATTAATGCATTATAAGATTTAATAACCTAAAAAAATAAAACTTTTTTGCAATTTTGTTTTTGCTCTTATATTATATAAATAATATCTGTTTTTTTCATGTACAAAGTTGCTTTGGGAGCCTTGAAATTGTTTAATAAATTTTGCATATTATATGTACCACTATATATTAAAAAATATAGTCATTTTACAATGACTGTTTTTATACAGTACACACAAATAACTGAATGTTAAGTTTTCATTAATTAAAAAAAATACTGTCGAGTCATGAAATTGTGATTTCTACGTGTGCATGAATATTCTATGATTTTTTCAGTTTAAAAATTACTCACTTTATTTTTAAAGCGAATGCTTATTTTATAGCAATAGAAATAGTTTTACAATAATACATCTAACTTTTTTTTCGCCACAGTTTAATCGAAAAACAATTTTTTTCAAATAATAAATACAAATTATTACTTATATAGAAACTGTTACAATGAAATACTTAATTGTTTTTGAACTGAAGTATAAAAAATTCTGTCATTTCCTGACTGGTACAAACTCTAAGAATGCATTCAAATACTTACATTAGAATGAAATAAAATTACAGATTTTTTTTAAATAAGGAAAAATTTATATATATTTCCTTTATGTATTTATATTGAAAGTTTTATTTTGGGAGTTTCCAAATTTAAAAATGTTAACAATGCTCCATTAGTTAAAAAAACACCAAATAATTCAACTTATTTATTTTATTATGCTATAAATATAAGTACCCAGCAAAGTTAATAACATGAATATTTTTTTTTAGTCGAAGAATTTTTTGAATAGCGAATTTTCTATTTGGATCAAATGGCTTTTTTCAGCATACTCATTGCTTACCCATTGGCTCACTTACATGCACAAATAGTGTTAAACGTCATTAAAATTTCTTTAAGAGTGACTAAAAGTCTTATCTCCAGCCTTAGTGTTTTTTAAAGTAAAA
This sequence comes from Trichonephila clavipes, assembly GCA_019973935.1. NCBI lineage: Eukaryota > Metazoa > Arthropoda > Arachnida > Araneae > Nephilidae > Trichonephila > Trichonephila clavipes. Next base: position 58,141 of record BMAU01015936.1, read on the forward strand.
ACATCAAGGATTTACATTTATTATTTATCGTCTCAGCAGAATTCTGATTATGCAAATGTAATTACTATTTGTCGTTGTGTATCAACGATCAGAGATGAAGATCTTCCTTTTTTAGTACTTTTTCAGAGCGATATTCATTTCACTCTCATCTTATATTTAAATAGATTAGAATTTTAATTACTGTATGAAAAATGATATTTACTTAGATAAAATTATTTATTCTTCTAAAATTATTTATTATTCTAAATTATATCTCATTCTTCCTTCACAGAACAATTCGACTGAAAAAAATGATACATTACATATTTCGCTCCCCCGTGGGCATTATATGTTTCACATGTAGGAGTATTCATTACGTTTTATAAATAATTATTTCTTCCTTTGTATCATTCTTTCGATTCTTAGTACAATGTCTTACCATTGTTTTCTAACAGCTAAGCCTTATTTTCATAAAATAATCTATGAAATTACTTCGGAATAAGTACATTTAAGAGGTCGATTTTATACCTTTCGAGATAAAAAGGAAGACAATTATTTGTTATTGTTAAAAGTAAAGTGTTATACATATTTATATATATATATATATATATATATAATTATAACGATTCTACTCGTTATTGTTGAAAAAAAAGTCTTTGCATACTTAATTTTTATCAAACAATTCAGTATCAATTAATTTTGAAATATTATTTTTTAGAAATATATCTTATGGAAAAAAGAAAGAAAATGATTAGTAATTTACAGAAAAGTGATTGATTCTAGTGAAATACGTCCACGCAGAATGGCAACACCGTAATTAATTTGAAATAAAATTATTACCGGTGAAGAGAGAGATAAGTTTGTGAGAGAGATAAGTTTTCAGAAGGGTTATTGATTTTTAAAGTTTCAATATCAAAATTATTTGTGTATTTATGCATGCACCTTGAACAGTAATTGTCTTTTTAATCGTCGTGAACAATAAAAAATAAGAATGACTTTTTTGATTTTGTATTTAATAAACGCATGAAAATTTTGGTCTTACTTAGATAAACTGCGTTTCTAAATTTCAACAAAATCAATTTAATTCCTTCTATTTTGGCAAACGAGAATTATGTGTATATTTTTATTTTCAGATCTTGATTATTTCGAATAAAATCAGTAAAAATTGAGGCTCAGTGGTCGAGTGGTAGCGTATCGCGCTTCCACACCGCAGGTCCGGGTTCTATTCCCTGGCTGGGCAAGGTCGACTCAGCCTTTCATCTATTCTGCCGTGGGTCGATAAATAAGTACCAAGCTTATACTTGGGGACATAAACACTGGGAGTCTCACTTCAGACTGACCACACCTGGTCGGGACATCTGCTCATGCACTTCAGCACCTAATTGTCCCGCATAGCCCTGACCCTCATGGGCTATTGCGCCACTGAATTTGAGTTTAGTAGAGTTTAAACTAAAACCTTTTTATTTCACCTTTTCATTATTTTAGATCTAAAAATAATTCCTTTTTTTTCAGTTAAGAGAGATTCATATTACTCAATTTTAATTTAACTTATTGCTTACATTCATCACCCTTTTGCTGGATACGTTAATCTACTGAAAAATACTAGTAACTTAATGTACTCTTATCATTCATTATTGATGTAATTATATAGATAATACTATTTTTAGATAATTTTACCGTTGCTTAAGGTCACATATTTTTAAAGCCTTTCAAGTCCTCAGTTTAGTTATTTATAGCTAATTTACCCTCCTACTTTCCATCTCTACAAATTTTGATTGAATAGCATATTATTAATATATTTCTAAGTTAAAAATTCGTTTTCTTTGAAAAACTTTAAAGCCCTGAAATATATTTTACTAATTTTTCAGGTTTTTCAATGATACATAGAATTTTCATAAATAAAACAAGAGGCTCTCTTAACACTTAAAGAGTAATAACGTTTGTATACATATTTTATACTCACCATCATAAGGTAGCAATTTTTTAAAAAATGTGTTTTTTTCCCGTGCACTCAAAAGTGCATTAAAAACAAAAAACGTAGTGATTTTAAATGCAACAAATAAATAAACCGAAAATCATAATTTAAAAAGGAACTTAATAAAGTAATTTACTGAAAAAAGTGAAATTGAAAAATGTAACAATTCTTCAGAAGTAACATTGGTTGAATCCTAAGACCTTTTTTTTAAAAAATTGATTATTCATATTTTAATACCTAGTTTTATTTTTAATAATTGCATTTTCTAATTTTAAAAATTCTGTTGCCATATCATTGTTATTGTATCTAAATTTCTTAAAACTGTATTAGTAATAAGTTGTTCACAGAAGCGTATCGAAAAAGTTTTTAAAGTTCAAGAAGGAAAATTGTTTTCCTTTAGTATTATTTTTTATAATTCACATTTTCCTTGTTTATTAACTATGAATTTAGGTTAGAATAATTAAACTACTCTTGTACCTAAAATAAATCATGTGATAAATTAATATTTATAACTTTTCTTGGATTAAGTGAAGTAAGCCATTATTGAAATAAGAGACGATAAAATCGAGAAAAAAATCTCACTAAGACCTTCGAGAATGCATACATTGTAATAATAATTAACTAATCAATGAATGGATACCTGATGTTTAAGAATAATTATCGATACCAATTATCAAGAATTAGTAACTCTTTTTCCATATCGTTTTATGTGTCGTAATTTCCCGGATAAAGATGCTGGAAAAATATTTTCCTATTACATCTGTCTAATGAACATATTCTAAGTCTTACAAGAAAGTTAAAAAAAGATTTTAAATTGTGTTGTATTTCAGCTTTTTTTAAAAAGCGAACATAAATCGAAACTTTCGATTATTATTATAATTGAATAATTTGATAATTTTATTAATGTTATGTTATTTATTTTTAAGTAAAAAAAGAAATAGAATTTTTAAAGGGGAATATTAGATTTTTATCACAGTTACGTGTTCAAATTTGAATCAAGATATTCTATTTCTTTGGGATTGAGTTAACAATTAGCATGGTACTTGAAATTAACCAGAAATGATATTTTTGAACTATATATACAACGGTAAGAATATTTATTCTTTGTAAATTTTAATAGCTAATTATTTCAGCCTAACTACGGATGATGTGATCTGTTTTGAAAGTTATACTCACCAATCATTTGGAGCATTCACATGCTAAAACAGGATTGAAGTAGTGAATAAGGGATCCTATTCTTTCAAGTCAAATAGCAATAGTGTGATACACTCTAATCACGTGATAGTCGGAGACCATTGTTTTAAAGTTGCAGGTTAAATGAATCGCGAGTTACTGTATTAATACAAAATTCAGTGATAATATATATTATAACATTGATGAATTTTCAGTTCAATTTCAGTTGGTCATAGAAGAAAAATGAAAATATATCTTTGTTTTTGCACTTAAGGCAGTGATCCGCAACTCCCGGTCCGCGGACCTGATACCGGTTCATGGATCAGATGGTGCCAGGCCACCTAAAATACATTAAACTATTGCAATTTTATTTGAAATGGTGCATTTCTTTCAGATTTGAGCAATTTTCCACAGAAATCACTTTATATTCCACGTTAAATCACTTTTATTTATTTTTAGTTTAATTATATTTTATTCTGAAGGCATATTTAAATGTAACTAAATTAAAATTGTTAAATCAAAACAATCTAAAATAAAGAGTGTTTTTTCCAGGTATAGAAGTTTAAGTTGGCATTACTTTCCAAGATGGCGACCGATTTAACAGCTGTCAAGGGATTTATTCTCAGTTTGGTTTGGCAATTCATCAAAACGATCATCAAGCAAGGCGTAGATTCGTCGAATGGGCCCAAAACGAGATTGCCGTTGTTCCCAATTTTCATAAGCGAATTTTGTTTAGCGATGAAGCACACTTCTGGTTGAATGGCTACGCCAACAAACAAAACTGCCGCATTTGCTAATCCACAAGTGTATGTCGAAACACCGTTACATCCAGAAAAACTGACTGTTTGGTGGGCTTTATGGGCTGGTGGAGTCCTTCTTCAAAAACGATGAAGGCCACAACGTTACAGTCAATGGTGATCAGTATAGAGCCCTGATTACTAACTTTTTCATTCCTGAATTGAACAATCATGATGTCCAGAAGCTGTGGTTCCAACAAGACGGCGCAACATGTCACACAGTTCGTGCCACAATCGATTTATTGAAAGACACGTTTGGTGACCGCCTAATTTCACGTTTTGGACCTGTGAATTGGCCTCCAAGATCTTGTGAATTAACACCTCTAGACTATTTTCTGTGGGGCTATGTTAAGTCATTGGTCTATGCGGATAAACCACAAACGCTTGACCATTTGGAAGACAACATTCGCCGTGTCATTGCCGATATACGGCCGCAAATGTTGGAAAAAGTCATCGAAAATTGGACGTCCAGATTGGACTACATCCGAGCCAGCCGTGGCAGTCATATGCCAGAAATCATATTTAAAATGTAATTCCATAAGATTATCTTTCGAATGAAAAAAAATTCATGTCAATCGAATAATACATCGTTGTTTTATTGCAATTTAAAGTTCTATACCTCTAAAAAAACACCCTTTATAAGCAATCAACGTGTCCCACCCTCAGCGGGCAACGATAAAATTATCAAACTTTAACCGGTCCGCAGCGATAAAAAGGTTGCGGATCATTGCCTTATGGTATCCGACTACTTGCGACAATTTTTTAAAAAATGGAGATATGGAGATTTATTTGTCGTTTTTAGATTTATTGAGTATATTTTAAGAATAAAAAGGTTAAAATTAAGAAGAGAAAAATAAATTATTATTACTAAACTGGGAAAAAATGGGTAAAATTGACAAAAAACTACATATACGGGGCCCACGCTGTACAAATAGTAAATGAACCAATTTCTCAATTTTTAATTTTGATGTATTACTTCGCTTTTCCTTTTTGAAATGACCTTCAGGATAAGAAATTTTTTAATTTTTACAAAAAATAGAGCACTTTATCTTAGTTGTTATATGAAATTACTTAAAGAACCGTGATTATATTCACATGAAGGACTGTAAATTTTGTAATAAAACAGTGATTGATAAATCTGAAGGTTAAAACTCTTCTACTGTTACACAGAACATACACAAAAAATTTTAGCAAATTATTTAAAAACTTTTTGAGCAATCGCTGTCCCCGTTTGAGGTTTTCGAAAAAAAAACACATTTGGAATAAATTGCATTTTAAAGTTTGACATCTTATGCAAAGTTATGGCATCTTCATTTACTAAAACTCTTGTAGTTTTTGTTCTATTGAATGGAAAATAAAACACTTGGTATTTTTATGAAGCTAATAAGATGGTCTTATGAATAAAATCTTTAAAAAATTGTCAATTTAAAAAAAAACATGATTTTATGATCGAATACCTTAAAACATTTTGAAAAAATTGAGTCTATTGTTAGATGATTATTCATTACTGGCTCTAGCTTGCACAATATCGACATTATTTTCAGTTATTACGGTAATAACTTATAAAAGAAAATGTATTTATAGCTCTACAATTTGATCAGTAAAAATTAGTGATCATTCCTCTGATTTTACTGATTGCAAAATGTTAATTATAATTTTTTATAAAAAAATAATCCAAACTGGAACATTTCATATATATATATAATGGTAATTAAAAATTAACGTCTGCTCTTAATATGAAGTCGTGATGCCCTCCGAACAAAAGATTTGTCTGAGAATTATGACGTCATATTCTCTCGGTGTAATATCAGTAACTTATCAAAGGAGCAATGATAAAAATGCGCGTTAAGAGACTCGCACCTTATTAAACCGCGTGTTAACGAGGTCCTTCAGCAGTAAAAAAAAGTGTTTTACTTAAACAAATTAACAAAATTTCTATATATTTGAAGTTGGAAGATTAGGAGATGAAATAAATACATCCATTGCATAAAATATTCTTGTTTTGATATAGTTTTATTTAAAACAATGAAAGAAGAATAATATTTTTATTACGATAACGCTTGAAAAAAATGACTTCTTCCTTTCAATATTATTTGAACTGAAAATCTGAAATTCATTCTCAAATCAAGTTTCTTTCGTATTGATAAAAATAAGTTAATATAAGGCACAGTTCATGGGTATTTTTTCTAATTGTTTTTGCCATTCTCGTTTAACTTTCAAAATGCCATACGTGGATATGTTATAATTTAGTGCAAAAATTTATCGTGTTTTTGTTATTGATTTCCTGTTATCTTAACGTTTCAAACTACTTCATACGTACCGAAGTAGTTCAGAAGTTTCTAACGGGTCACTTTGATTTTAAACTGATTTATTAGTATTATTAAGAGAAATTTATATATATATATATATATATATATATATATATATGATTAAATAAACGACTCTGGTTTTACGACAATTTCATTGTTTTAAGTTATAGATGAGATAAGTCTCTACAAAATGTTCGAAACAAACGATAAAAATATTCTAAGCTAGACTATGTAAATTTTTTTGAGAAAATATCTTATTCTAGTTTAATTAAAAGTCTCCGTTTAAAAAAAAAAAATGTTAAAAAATATATCCAGGAATACAAATAATTCCCAATTTTTAAATTATTAAAAATAAATGAATAATAATAAGAAATGTGGTATACCCCTCTCGGATAAGATCATAATCAATTACAGAATAAAACACTGCAAAAACTGATTTAGAATTTAAAGCAATTTTTGAATAAGTATGCCAAATATATATTGCTAATGAAATTTTCTCTATGAAATTTGGATTAAAATTTTGAACACATTGAGCATTAATACATAAAATGTATTAATTTACTTCCTTGAAATGATGATTCTTTTCCTTGAGTTTTTTTTTTATGAATTTTTAATAAACTGTGGCAAAAGCATCTCTTAATATTCCAAGCGCATTGAAAAGAAAATTGAACTTCAGGTAAAATTTGGTTTAATTACAAAGGAAGTTTTTTGACTTTTTATATATAAGCAAGTAGAGAGAGATAGCTCTTGTAATAAAAGTTTCTTCAGGCATGCGTAGGGGGGATGGAATTTGATTAATCCAATTTTGAAGTTTACGAACTGAATAAATATGTATATTAAATGTTTATCAACAAACAAATATTTAATACGGTGAAATGAATTAGTGTCTAAACATCCATAGTCTCTTTATTTAAACATCATGTTTGTATGCACTGAACGATAGCTAGTTAGAAGTGTTAAGAGGAATCATCTCACTAAAGAAATGTAAACAGTAAGGGAGATGAATTTTGAAGTATCTTCAAGTAACCTAAAATTAATGAATCGAAAAGGGAATTTTGAAATGCAAATGTATTATGTTTATCAAAGATACATCGTTAATATATATATATAAATTTTTATTTATTGAATTGAAGTCATTGAATTTTAAACTAAAATTCTGTTATATAATCTTGTATGTGTAAACGTATGGATTGACGAAAATTCTGTGTGTATTTCGGAATTTTATGTATTCTCTTTTATTTCCCGTTAAAATATTGTCGAAACTGATTTTTTTTAAAAAAAATTTCATTGGTTCTCATTCACTTATTTTTTAAAATAATATTTTATTTATATTTTCTTGCTAGGATGTTAGTTTTAAAAATCTTTACATTCTATGAAACCTTCAGAATAATTTCTGGGTTTTTTTAACATTATTTTCTCAAACGTTACTTAATTTGCAGATTCTAATAAATATTACATATATACGCTTATGTTCGTTAGAACATGGATCGCAATGCGATCTTCCATCCCGTACCTGAGATAAGTGGCGTTGTATGACAAAGAGTACATTATAATACAGATGTAAACACCTTAGATATAGTTGATCTATTTATTGTGTATTATTATATAATAAATGGGAAATCTGCATACTTATGCGAGTATAAATTTAAGTGTTTTTCTTCAGAGAAATGACAACATCTTGTTTTAAAATTACACATTTTATTTTCATCTGGTTGTGTTAAAACTTTAATATGTATTTCCTTATTTGAAGAGCAAATGATCAAATATCACTTATAAAAGATATTTTATGTATTAAGAAAGATTTTGTGGGAAATGTTGCGATAGCGTTTTCCTTCAATATGCAATATTCTAAGAAACCACTATTCAAAGTTCCTGAAGTGATTCTTTCAGAAGTTTTTAATTTTCTATATTATTTTTTTAAACGAATAATTAAGGTGCTAGACTACATATACCTTAAAACCATGAATTCAGTCAAAACATTTTAACTATAAAATTTTGGAGTTCAGTTTATTAGGTTTATAAAAATATCAAGTTCTTTTGTTTTCGTTTACAAGCACAAAAGTTAAAATTGTTCAAGTAAGAATGAATACCGATTTCACCTACGTTACCAACGTTAAAACGCGTATTATGCAAAATGCGTTTTTTCGGAAAATTTGAAACTGGGACAAGGATCGCAGAAAGAGTTATAAAGATAATGAACTGAAATTTATTGTGTGTATGTTTTGAGTATTATTAGAATTGTTTTGACCTACTTTAAAAAAATCGCTGATTTATTACAAAATTTGCAGTCACTTGAATAAATAAAACAAGTGTTTTTTTCAAAACGATTTCATACAGTGACCAGGAGAAAATATTCTATCTTTAATAAAAAAATTTAATATCTATCTTTTAGGTCATTTTAGAAATGAATAGTTATATAACACAAAAACTTTGAAAAACTAAAAGTTCCATTCTAAACTTTTCCTTCAAAGTTGATATTGATTATTTTTCTTTACAATTTCAATTTTTTTCATATGTTTTTTTTAAAAAAAATCTGAAAAATCAAAAAACACTAATCATATCCAAAATTAAAAAAGATGTTTCGCAAGTCGCGTTAGATACCTGAAACTTTTATCGAAATATTTTATAATTTTAAGATTAAAAGGAATGTATTAAAGACAATGTATATTTGAATGCCTTATATAAAACTAGAATTTTGTAGTACTGATTTAAAGTCTTTAACAAATTAAGGTGGATTTGATTTAAAACGAAGATTTTGAAACAATAAAAACTAAACCGGAAAATTGATCAGGCAAAATTTTCAGTCAGGATCAAAATTAAGTTGTATCTATTCATGGTTAACATTTTTTTCACAGAACTTTCTAACATTTTATCCCCTACGCATTTAGAATAACATAAACTTCGTTTTGCTTTCTCTACTAATAGTCGCTCAAAGCAGAATCTCTCTCTGTTCATTCATTGCTATGTTCTTGTTCCTTATTAATATAAAAATATTCAATCACTAATTCAATCGGTATTAAAATTTGAAGGAATGCCGAAATCGCACACTAATTTAAATCGAAATTCATTTTACTTGATCATATTCTGTTAAAATCGATACAGTAGAGACTCACCAATAACACAAGTTCATATAAGATCGATTCTTATAGAACGGCGGAAACATTTTGAGTGTTTTCATAAAACACGCTAAAAGAGGCTCTTATAACATGGTAAAAGAATGAGATAATTGTTAATATTTCAATTTGAAGTTCAATCATAATCATTGATTGCGTGCAAGGTATAATTTTGAAATGAATTTGTTACATATGTAAGATGCTTGAAGTACAATTAGCTATAGTTAATTATATATATCCATTCAAAATCTATTTTATTCATTTTTCCAGCGCCCGTGCTTGGCTTCGTGCTTGGCCGAGCCTCCCAGTACCGACTGACGACGTCGGCAGACTGGTTTTCAAAAACTTGAACGTATTACTTATGGTGGTTATGTCAATTAATTATACATTAATCTTTTATTTTATATAATATTTTATTACAGTTTCATATTTTGAATTATTCAAAGTTTCATGTTTGTTTATTATGTTAATTTTTGATTATAGGGTATTCATTTAACTTCGAAAAATATTTATTGATATTTATCATTGTGGTCTTATTTAAAAGTCTCTTTACTGAGATAAACCAATATTATAATGAACCCATCAGAATTTAAAGTATAGTTTAAATGTAATATAAATAAGCAAGTTTTCTCTTACGCTGAGAGCACTTCTCCTGTGAATTCCTATACTTCTTCCATACCTAAAAGAGAAAATTGCTCTAATTAAATAATGTTAATGACATACATAAGAAGGTATTTGATTATTAAATAGAAAGCGATCATTGATCTAGATGTCTCCATTTTCATAAGTTCAGGAATGCAGGCTTTTAACGATTAACATAGATCATAATGAACTGTTTGTTTTCGTATTCACAATGTTAAATGATTCATCAAATCGTCATGAGAGGTTAATGTCTTAGATTAAATAAATGCGAATAAAAGAAGATTGAAAGAGATCTGGAAATATTATAACGTTTATATGTATCGAATACACAAATTGATAATTATATTTATTCATGCGGATTCAATAATTTACCTACTCTGATTTAATTAGAATAAATTTAATTGTTTGATTCACACTTATTTTGTCGAAGTTTTAAGTAATGAAGTATAAAAATTCCTCCATATATTAAAAATATTAATACAGTAGGGATATTTATAACTTTCTTCTTTTTTTTATTAAAAAAAGCAAATTCATAAACACAGAGTACAACTCCCCCAATATTATATTTATTTTTTATTTTCACATTACACACAAAAAATTCTAGAACAACTCTAAAACTTTTCCATTGATAGCTTTGTTTGCGAAGTTCTGTGATAAATGTCTTTCGAAATAAAAAATAATTCTTTCCCCTGTATAATTTTATAATTTTGAAGCCATTATCTGTAGTAAATATGTACCTTTTAATGAGAAAATGTTATTAATTGAAATGCATTTTATTGTGTGATTGAACTGCAGAATTAGATAATCTTTAGAGAGATTATTCCTTGACCTTCAAGGTTTCGAAGGAAGAGGAATAGATTTTACTAGTGGTTATTATCCAGACTTAAACTAAAAAGGTTAAAATGCCATTTCGGGAGCTTTTCATATGGAAGAGTATCCACTTTGAAGATGGTTTTCGAAACGAAATGCAAGCCATTATCACAATTGTATTGATTCAATATGTTAAAACCAACTATATTGCATCCATATGAAGTAACCTTTAGAGTAGATTTTTCTTTTTATAAAAAATTACTCAGAGATTGCTTTTTATAAATTTTTATCTTGAAAATATTTTTTACAGAGAATATTTCTGTAGTTTTCTTTATCTGAGAATGTCTTTGAAATTTTTGTCCAAAGCAATAATCGTGTCCTTATTTTGTGAATCTCGTATCGCTTAATAAATGCGTGTGAATTCCCCTTGTAAATGTTACAGTTAGACACAACAATACCTTTATTACCGTAGTTGAAAAACGCTTTGTAGCTAAATATGAAAAAAAAAAAAAAAAAAAACCCTACTTGTGGAGGTATTATTTATAAGGAATTTTTACGCAAGTCCAACACACTCTTGATATGCTTTCCGAGTTTTTACATTTAAGAAAAAATAAGAATAAAAGTAAAGAAAACATATTTTTTGCATTTTCTACCTTTTAAAAAATTTGCAGAATAGTTTTGCATTTTTATAATTAGTATCTGGAAATAATGACGTAATTCTGGGGTTTTAATTTCAAATTAATACAACATTTTAACGAATATGCAAGTAAATTCCGGAAATTAAATTGTTTTGTTATATTTATTTTTTGTTACATACAATTATTTTGTGTATTTTGTAATTATTCATTATTTTCCAAAATGAAGAATAACAATAAAATTATGCTAATGAATTTTTCAGAGGTAATAATTTATTATGTGCTAACGAAATGTCCTCTAAAATAAATTTTTAATGATGGATACGCTTTATAATTATTTTTTTAAAATGTCATGTTCATTTGAATAGTGTGAATTTTTTACTTTTTCTCTCACAAAAAAATTCATCATAACATTTCATATCATTCAATAAAATATTCCAAACTTTTCAAAAATTTCATGTTTTAAAATAGTTTTTTTTTCGCCTCCCGAAGCAGAACATTCTATTTAATCATTAATTTAATTTTGAAATAAACATTCTTGTATATAAAACTACAGAAATAAATATTTATATTTCTAAAACTGAGTTGCATTAAAAAAATAGAATGACAAAAATATTTTAAAACAGAAGACTTCATTAAAATGATTGCACATAATAAGCGTTTAAAAAAATACTATTAAATTATCTAAAAATTTGGCGTTCCTGGAATATTTCAAAATGCAATTAATGCCAAAATCTATCAGTCTTAAAAGTCATTTAATACTATTAAATCGGGCATTTTACTTGGAAAAAAAGTTTCCGTTAATAAATTAAATTTGGGAGTTAAAGATTAATTAAATAACTTTTGTGTTTATGTGTGATATCCATTTTAAAAATTAATGCGAAAAACAAAAACAAAAAAGTTGATTTTAGTTACTTAACATCCACTGTGGATCTCACAGAATTAAGTTTTTAAATATTGTAAACAGTTTTCAATTAACAACATTATGCAATTATAATTTCTGTTAATACATTTTAAAATTTTTTTATGTCTTTGTTAGACATCTTGTAATACATTGATTTTCTTAAAAAAATTCGGCTGAAAATGAGTTTCAAGTATTCTTTTTCTTTTTAAATTGAGAAATATCGTTAAAATCTGTTTTTTAATGAGGATAATGAATCTCTTTTAGAATAATTTTCTTTATTATAAGCCTTTTATAAATTAACAAACTATAAATTTTTATTACAATTCGAAATGCTAAAGAGCTCATAAAATAAAATGTACTTACTAAGTATGTTCGAAATTAATGCGACTTAAAAAGTTCAAATTAATGTAATAGAAAGTAAGATTTGAGTCACAAAAAATTATACTTTTAAATTTGGTAAATGATAGAAAACTGTTTACGTATTTAGAAAACGCGCGTCGCCCATCCGGTATAGTGGTTAGTGACGCTGACTGCTGTGCCATTGGACCTAGGTTCGAATCCCGGAGAAGACGTTGATGTTTGTAAATGTATAATGCCTTCGCGTCATGTGGGTTTTTTAAATAGCCGTCGAGACGCAAGTCCTCCCATGAGGTTGGTGGGAGGCCACTGACCGATCCCGGGATGATCTCCCTCAAAATTGGGGCGAAACCGAGCTAAATCGTTCTGTCGTATGGTGCTAAAAGCTACGGCTAACGACAGGCATCACTTAGCCTTTGCCATGATGAATTTCGTGGGCCTTGATCTGACCTTTGTCAATTAGGTGGCATTAGTAGCAACAACAGAAAGCGCGCGAGCGTACTTTTTACTAAAATATAACTTACAATTTTACTCATGACTCTTTAATATTATATTAGTTAAAAACATAAATTTACTTATTTTTTTTATTTTTAAAACTTTTTGTTTACAAAGATTTTTTTTAAAGTTATATTCGGAAAATTGGAGGAAAAAAGCTCGTTTGGAAAAAAACTAGAAAAAGTTTTAGGCATGAAAAAATAAGAAAAAGAGTTAGAATTTAGAAAACTCTGGAATAAAGAAAGTAGTTTTTTGTTTTTCATAATTCACTGCATCACCGAATTTCTATTATTGTTTTTAATTTTCTGTACATTCGGCGAATTTTAAATTCTAACTGATAATGATAACTCAAGTCCGGAAACATTTTTTTTATTTAGTTGTAATCACTGGAGTAGTTAGTGCTTAATGGGCCCTGCATAGAAAAATTCCTTGGGGCCCTTTTTTAATTCCCTTAATATTTTACGATTTTTGCTTTCACATGTTGGGGTCCCTTTAGCTTGGGAGCTCCTTATCATTGATACGACTGATACGGTGGTAGTTACGTTCCCGGATTTAATTTCTAATGAACACTACTTTCGATACACTACAACTCAGCCACTGAGCTTCTAATTTGTAATAATTTCAGTTAAAAGAATGTCACCCAGCAGTAGTTTGCTTAATTCCAACTGCTAAATAAGAATAATGGGTTTTTTTAGGAAAAAAAAATTAAAACGTACTTAAGAATTGTGTAAAAATGGTGTTATTGGAAAAGTGGACTGTTACCAATTTGGCAAAGCAAAAAATCACAAAGAAATTGTTTCCAGTATACTAGTATATTTTTAAAAGTCAACAAAATAATATTTACAAGTATAAAAAGCATTCCAAAAATAGGTACAGCTATTATTGACGGATCCTCCTACACACTCCTAAATGTAATAAATGAAATAACCCATTTGAGCTAACAGATTGTTGAGGGAAAGTTAACTGATGATTTATTCAACGTGTTGAAAGGAGCACGAGTTTTCTTTGTATCTCTTCCTCTCGTATAGATTTTTCAGATTACAAACTGGAAAGCGAAATTTCGAACCCTCCTTCCTCTCTCTAAGATTCCTTGATAGGAATATGTGATTTGACTAACTTTTCCTGCAAGTCATTCGAAATTTAGATAGTAAAGTACAATAAAAATGTTTTGCATGCACTTTCTATTCTTTTAACACTGAGATATCTTTGACGAGACTATTCAAATGAGACCTCCCATCTTACTGCAGTCTTTCATCGAACACAATACATCATGCATTTCATCAGCTCATTTTCTGTCGGCGTTATTCATTTGTTCCTATTTGAGTATAAGGTACAATGTGAATTGAAGCAATTGTTAATCATGGCGCTGTAACAATGAAAAGTGAAGCGATTTATACGATTAACATATGCATTTTAAAAGACGTGCACCTACGTCACATCAAAGGATTAGTTTAATATTCGTTGACTGTTTTATTTTAAGTAGCAATGATTCAGTGATTTTAATAAATGTCTTCTATTGGTGTGTTCAATGTGAGAAATGTCCCATTTTTGAGAATGTATAATTTGAGAGAGATTTTACTGATATTCATTTTCTTTTGAAACGATTCGTATGCATTTTCTAATTATTCTATTCTTGTATTAACGATGATGATAGCGTATTTAAGAATTTTCCTTTTAAGTAGATTTAAACTAAAATGTACAGTTAATAAATTTTGCTGAGATAGAGAGATTTAAATTAAATTGATTGGAATATTTCTAGAAAAAGCCTTTGTATTAATCCAAGAGTTATATATATATATATATGTCAATAATTGTTTCATTTACGATTACAAAATCTTATTATACTCCGAAGTTGTTCCTGAAATTAATCATAATACTGAAAATGTGATCATAAAATTAAAATTTTAGATAATGAGTTACAAAGTAACTGCAAAAGTCAAACATAGTTCTACTTTTGTTGTTTCTAAACATGAAAACTATGAATTTTTGAAAGTCCTTATACAGTATCAATTAATTCCAACAGTTTTTTTAAAAAAATTTAACGGCTTTGAACTGTACATGGTATTTTTATTTCCTTATTGGTAGTTTCTACCAAAGAAATGTGTGTGATTACTTTAATAAATACAGTTTAGTAAGAATACATTCGCCTATAATTTGTATGATAAATTAGAAAGTTTTTAATATTTTCTTAGGGTGAAATAGTATGCATAAAGAGCCAAATATCTTTATTTTGTTAAAACGAACAGCTGTTTCGTAATAGATATATTTACATTATAAATTGTTTCTAGAATCCAAGGCTGTATACGAGTGGTGAGCATATGTATACTCGTTAATAGGTAATGCAGGTTGCATTTCTAATTAAAACAAATAATTTTGTATAATAATTTTTTTCAAGTTAATAGTATAAGAATTTTAATGAACAACTGTAACGGTTCTCTTACGTCATTACTGGGTAAGCCAAAGTAATCGACAGAATCTCGGGGTAATTAAATAGTTTTAATGACATAAAATAACACAGTTACAATGGACAGACATTTAAACACAATACAGGTTAAACATTTAGAGAAAATAAGGGGAAATTAAATATATTACATAGTCCAGGATTGGACAGCGAGACGAGTAACGCTTACTCATTCAAATCCCAACTCTCTGTGGCGGCAATACAGGGCTTCGCTCGGTAACACTTCCGTTACAAGTACCACCATCTACATTTTGGTCTTCCAATTAAACCGTGTGTTACAGAATTAACTTTTAGAATTGTGATTACATTTCTTCAGAAAATTCACAAGATTCACACACAAATATTTAAAACATTTTTTCGTTAAAAATTTATATTTGTGTATACTAGAAGAATAAATAATTCAAAACGGTTAATACTGATTTTAATTTTTTTAATTACTTTGTAACTGTTAATCAAGATGTTGACTGCGATATTTTTCCTATATTATTGTTCAAAACTAAAACTTAAAATGTTCTTTTGCTAAAAGCTTCTTTCTTTGAAAGAACAATTTATTAAAAAGAACTATACATACTCTGGTCAAAGACAAAAAAAAAAAAAAATCGATGATATTAATCAGAAATAAATAAACAAGAGAAAATAGGAATACAGATGTCACAACAAACTGTATACATGTATCTACTCCGTGGGCGTAATCGGTATTCTTTTCATCTTTTCCTTGCAGAAATGAGATAGACGATTAAGTGCTGTAATACCATCTGCCAATGTTCACCATCGAATTCTTATACAAATCTAAATATAACTCGGGCTCATAAAAACTATTGATAAGAGACAGGTGATTTAATTATTGATTGCATTAGTTGTAAACAGTTGGCGATGAACAATTTTTAGATTTTATTTATAATATTTTCTGGTCGAAGTAATTTTTCTTTTTACTCAATAACACTATAACTAGAACGAATATGATTTTTCTATCTGATCTGTCAGGTTTAAAGGGTATAATTTAGTTGTGAATTGTTCTTTTTGAATTATGAGATTGGTAAGATCAAAATAGACCTCTCATTCTCATTGTTGATATTTTGTAATAGTTTCAAAAGTGGATGCGTTCTTGTAATTTCTGATATTTGTTTGAGTCATTTTGAAATTGTAATTACCTGATTTTTCTTTAAATAGTGAATTGTTTGTAACTATGACGAGAATTAACATTTTAAAAGAATATTTATATTTGAAAGTCCATGCTATTATTGTTATATTATTAGAATTAATGAATGTGTTATGTTATAATTTATTAAAATAAAGGAATAAGAATTGCCACAAAAATATTTTTAGAAGACGCATTTTCTACATTTTGAAATGTAACTAAAATTGTGCATGCTTCTAATTTCTATAACAATTTTTAAATTAATTCTTTTGATCAAAACTCTTTTTTCGTTAAAAAAATTCAATGCTCATTTTTATATATTTGTTTAAGATAGAGCAAAGTGATTTATTAAACAAGTAGTAGTATTATAAAATACATTACAATATGAAGTGATTTTTAGTTCCATTGAAATCATATAATAAAACTTCAAACATTTAAAACTAATTTAGTATAAGTAGGCTAAAAAAATCTTTATAATAGGAATTAGAACCGAAACTCAAGTTTTTGATGCAAAAGTCTAAGCAAGTTCTTTTAGATCTATTTCATTTCAATGAATTTAACAGTAAATAACGAGATCGAATTATAGATATAAATAAATATTCAGAATTGATTTCTTTCATCCTTCCCGCTTTTGCTGTGGATTATTTTTCCTCCGCATGTTTTAAAGAAAATATTTTACTGTGAATAAAAAGCCCATGAATCGTATGCTCTTTACGCATGTTATGTTTTCATAGCTGTTTGAAAACTACTTGATTTGAATCTCTCTCTCTCTATGTATATATATTAGTTTAATCCCACATTTTAATCCTAAGTACGAAATTATTTTTTGACTTATATAAGTTTCCATTCTCATTTTTTTCAACAGTCGATTTTTTTTCTTGAAATAATAATTTGTTTTGTTGTTGATTTTGTTGTTTAATGATATATAGTATGTAAGTATAGTAATAGTATAGCAATATATACATAAGTATAGTAATAGCATAGTAATATATATATAGTATAGTAATAATAAGTAAAACAGAAGAATAAATTACGTATAAAAAATTCAAAAAGAATTCTCCAAAAGTCGTTATTGAAATATTAAGTCCTATTGGAGTGTAAATAATGGCAGTCCAACAACTAAAAAAATTGCATAAAAAATATAGTTTGGATTTTTTGTTAAAATATTCAAATGAATAAATTTCCTTTGAAATAAATTCTAAAGTTGAAAAGAAAATTCGAAACGCAGAATAATACTATTTTCTTAAAAAAATATTAATAGCGTTCATTTTTCAATTTAGCTATTAATGTTTTGATATATCAGTACTTACAATATTTTTTTTCTAAAAATAAATATTAAAAAGGAATTATTTGATACTTTTCAGCTACGTAATAAGAAGATTCCTTTTTGAATAAAAACTTGAACGTCGTATTAGCATCAGGTAAATTTCGTTATCTGCGAAATAGAAAAATAAATTGTACTTCTTAGGTTTTATCAAGTGAGCGTATGGTTAAGATGAAAACAAAATATTCTAAATTGATTTCATAGAACGGAATATATTACATAAATGAAGAGATAAAATAAATTTAATCTCAAAAACTGTAAGGAAAAAAAAATTTAATTAATTTTTTTAAGAAGTAAGCAAATTATACTGTTAAAAATAAAACTGAAATCAATTGAATTCACACACATAATTTAAAATTAAATTGAATTCTATTTGAATTTTTAAATATGAAAAATAGTATGTAATTTTCTGATATTATGCAAAAATATTGGAATCATACTAATTATTGCAATTTTTTTTTCATATATCATTTTTTATGTCAATTTACAATTGTAATATTTGATTATCAATATAAGACTTTTCCGTCATAGTATTGAAAATTCAGATGGAATAACTTCCCAAATGTGGCTTTTTGATTCTTTTAATATATAGTTTTAAGAAATACAAACTTTTTTTAGAATGTACTTTTTAAGAAATTTCGTGGCTTTAATTATATTAACAACAATATTTTAGTGTTTTTAACTGATTTCATGTTTCATCATTTAATTAGTTTTTCTCATTTCAAAGAGGATATGAGCCTTACAAAAGGAATAAAAAATATGGCATCAAGAGAATTCAGTTGACCTAGTAAAAATAAACAACTTGTACTTTTTGGAAAATTGTGACTCTTAAGTCACTGATTGATGTTTCCATATATTTGAAAACATGTTCTTATCCTTGAGCTATAATATGTAAACACTTTAATTAAGATAGGTATTCAGTTTTTTTATGTTGTTCACGTTATTTTCAAAATCTTCAAAATTTATAACAAATTTTTGTGAAAAAAACTCAAGGAACCTATAAATACTATTCTGAATTAAGAAGGTTAATTTGATGAGTGTTCTTACACTTCTATCAACATATGTCGTTATTCAAGGCAAATGTATTAATACATTTTAAACTTTAGATTGCAATCTCATACTTTCATGATGTTTATTTAAAAAATTATAAACTATTAAAATTAAATTATTAAATCCTTATCTAAACTATAAACTAATGAAACTTATTTATTAAAAAATGGTTTTTTTTTTAAATTTGAATTAATAAACTTAACAAAAATACAAAGATATTGCATGTAAATAATTTTGCTTTTGAAATTTTTTTTATCGCGTATGAATATATACTCGATGTACGCATATATGCATACATTTTATTTCTTAATTAATTATTGTTTGCCTCATTTTTATGGATTCAAGTTAGTATTTTGTACAAATTATTTTAAAATTTGATTTCTATATATAGAATATATATATATATATATATATATATATATATATATATATATATATATATATATATATATAATATATAAATTTTCTGTATGTGATTCAATTTTAATAGTTAAAAATATGTTGAAAGTTCTGTAGTATAAAATAAGTTTTACACAGAAAGCAATATTTAACAAAAATAGTATGTATATCATTTTTAAGACTCTATATGATTTTATATACTTAAACATGATAGGCACGTGGTTAGCATTGTTTTTTTATTGTGAAACAACAAATTAATTTTTAAAAAGATGATTTTTAAAAAAGTAAAATACCTTTGAGATTTACTATTCGAATTTCATCTCCTTCTTATCTTGCGTGATTACACATATTTGAAAGAAATATTCTCTTCCAAATTTAGAAATGATATATTTTTTTATTTTAATAAACTTTCTTAAACTGAATTTGCTTAAGGCTTAATTAATTCTTGTTTAAGCGAATTCCAACATAAATGTAGCTTAGTAAAGCTGTTTAAAGATACTCTGAATTTCCGTAACTTTTATATAATGTAAAATATTGATTTGTACCTAACTGCTGCAAATTTCATTCTTTCGAATTCGCATTTGAACGACGTATTATTCCTTTAAAATTTTAAAAGCTTTTCATAATACGATTAATCACTAAAACTTTAAAGCATTTATGGTGCTATTGTTGTGTAAGAGAAGCTTTTGTTGTTTTGAAATATAATGGAAAGATGTGAATGCCATATATATATTTTATTATTAGCATAAGAATTTATACTTGTGTAATAATGTAGTATAAGTAGATAAATAAATGTTTACTTTAAGTATGTAAAACATATCGATTGTTCCAAACAGGCATTAACAGAAATTTAAAAGTAACAAGATATTACATTCGTTTTACATTACGTTATCTTACATTTGATGCATTACATTTTCTAGCATAATACTCATGCTCTTACATAAATATATTCATCCTCCCCCACGCGCTTATAATGAGCTCACACTTACACATGCACTCAACATTAGTAGTGCTAGCAGTTTCTCTTTTGGATCTTGTTGAATCGCAGATATAAAATAATGATTAAACTTAACTTTAAAAGGTAATTTATAACACGTTAGGGAAGAATATATATGTGTGTGTTATAAATCAAAGAAATGGTGGATATAGATTATATCCTACAAATACAAATCATTGGGAGCTTAAATTCTGAAACAGAGAACCAAGAATATGAGACCGAAATGTGAAGAAAAAATCAATGGAAGCCTATTATGTTTTCTAATGCTGCCCCTGACTTAGGGCAGTGAAGTAGAGTTAAGCTTGTTTTATAGGATCCTAACCTTCCCCTTCAGCAGACAATTTATACATTGCCGCTCAAGAAAAAAACAACAATATAAACGTCGATTAATATCATTCAGACCGAAAATTTATAAAATAAAACTATTTTGAAAAAAATATTACATAAATGGAATCAATTTAAAAAAGAACACAGTTAAAAAGAGCAACCATAAATTCAAAAGTGTACCCAAAAATTCTAAAACAATTATATATATTATGTAATTTTAGCAAGTTAACGAACAAGTTTTTTTTCTTCTAAAAACAGTTTAATATAATTTCAGTTATGGTTGAACTGATACAGCCGGAAAGCTTTCTACGAGTATAAAGCAAATGATATAAAAGCACTTTTAAAACTTATTTTAAAATTTATATTCCTAGTTTATATTTTTGTAAACAAGTGTAAAAAATCACGCTCAATACACACTTTTTTTCTAGTTTATTTTGTGACGGGGTTTTCATCGCGTTTTCACTTAACAGTCCTCTTGGATTTCTTTAGGGACGAAATGGCAATTATTTCCAACCAATTCGAGCAAAAGAACGTGTGTAGGCATATTAGGAATCTTATATATAGTAGAAGTTTAGCGTTCGTGGGGTGGCTATGCGAAGTCTATGTCTATGCTTAGAAGTGATTGAGTTTCAGTTTGAGAAAATACCAAGTCCAAGATTTAATCTACCGGTACTTGTATAATCAAGTTAAAGGTGGATCCATGACCACAAAGATGAGAGAAAGATTAAAATCACGTCAGTTAGGACAAACAAGGTAGCTGTTTACTTAGGACATAGCGGTAAGCACCTTTGATTAAACTATAAGGAAGGTGCGTGTATTAGTGAGATTAGAGTTAAGCTGTAAAGTTAGACATAGTGGTTAATTACGCGATTATTTGGTAATACGAGTTGTGTCTTCTCATTCCAGATCTGCTTACTTAGATTACTATTATTGTTGTGTATTGTGATTAAGTTAGGATCTTAATAAACATTAAGATGACTGATATGTCTGTTTCTTCGTTATTTCCTACAGAAACAGGTTGCGTAGATAATGGAGAACAGGGGCACCCACGGGAGGGTGTCTCACAATTTTTTCAGTTGCTTATGACATAGTACTATTGTTATGTAATAGTAAAATATCTACAAAATTTAATTTAATTTTTTTCTAATGGATAGCACCTTGATTAAATTTAAGTTAATTATTGATTGCTTTTTAAGAAGAAATTTTTTCAAGAATTAGAACGATCGTTTATCAACGTAATTCACCAATAAATTAAATAACTCTGGCCCAGAACACATCAATAAAAAATACAGAATGCGAAATGTCGAACGGGGAAGAGAAACGGAATGTGTCGCTAAATTAAAATCAACGAGTCTGTTCAGTTTTCATATTTAAATGCTCTTTACTTGCATGTTTCCCAATGTTTTTCGTAATCTTTTCAAACATAAATCTACATAATTTACTGTAGATTATAGTAATCTATAGTGTGTATTTAGATGTTTAGTCGAGAAGAACATGTGCTTATTTATGCTTGTTGTAATTAGGTTTTTAATAAATGCTTTTTTTGTGCGCCCATTCCATTAACGAATGCATGAATATTTCTAAATTATCTTTTCTTTTTAGCAAAATCATTTTGACCTAAAATTTCATCATCACCTAAAATTTTTTTCAAGTTCTCGAAAAGGATGTGTTATTATCGGATTTGATTCACAGTTTCCAATGCCTTATGCATATTTTCTAAGATAGCATATTCAGCATTATCTAAAGACATTTATTTAAAACGAGTCGAAAGAGATACTGATCAATTTACAGGAGATAATAGCACAAAATATTATTAGATTTCAATCCAATTACTATTTCAGACATTGAAAAATTAGCAAAGCTAATGATTTGGATGATATCCAGCTAGACCTTAACCCCTTAAACGGTCAATTTTTTTGATCAAAATGTTCTAAAAAAAAAGAATTTTTTAAAAGAATTTCATATAACCAAGCATAATATGAAAAGGGAAGAATTTTATTTTAATTTTTATTTTTAAAGTTTTCACACTCATTTCTTAAAATTTTATGATTGTGGAAAAAAAAACTCCTTAAGTGTTTTTTTTTATAAGTTCAATCTACATGCTATGAAAAACGTTTCATATACCTTAAAAGAATTTCTCTCATACTTACAAAAGAATTCCATGTTCATACCTCTTTTTTAAGGTATGAAGGTTTTTGATGATTGTGTGTGTGCACACACACACAATTTGAAGCATGGTGTAATATTAAGTTTTACATTGCAATGGAGATAGGGATAATATCGGGCTTTTTGGATTGTCTTTCCATTTTCATTTCTTCTCAAGAAGCAAATTGCACATTGCCTTGCTAATCCTTGTTCTTTATCGAATATTTTCAAGAATCTATATTCCTGCCTTCAATGAAAAATTCACGTCTTCATCTCAAAAAAAGTCTCTGATAAGTATTTCAGTACCATGGACAAACTGTATCGCTTAAAAACCCTAGCACTGTTATTCTCACTATAAAAATGAAAAATATGTGCAAATCAAAGATAGAAAGAAGAAAATATCAGCGTACGAGCAAACCGATTGAGGCTAACTTTCGGTAGCCCGTACAGTATACGGGCAAGCCAGTTAAGGGGTTACATTAGATTGAGTTTGGTGTACATCAGGGGTGGCGAACCTTTATGAATCAATGTGCCATTTTTTCAAAAAAAAAGTGTTTAATGAGTTATGGACGTGCCGTCCAATAATTTTGACTTGTGATTATTGGGAAAATTATAAACAACTAAATACTAACAACTCAAAACTCTTTATTTACTACGAAAAATACCTTTTGCACTGTATAGTTGTAAATGTTTCAGTTAAAATGCAGTTAAAATTAAAATAACATTAATGTGACATCTGTTATTGCAGATAGGATGATAAATAACTTATATTAGGATTGTAAGACGTATCTTTTAGTAGAATGCATGTTGTATTGGAGTCATCTGCCAAATGGTTTATAAGAAATTAATTATTTTTACTGTGGCTCACTTTTTTGACAAGAGGATTTGTGATTTGCTTCAAAATGCCATTTTACAGACGATGCTCTGCATACCACTGTTCCAGAACATAAAACACACACCGCTTTCTTGCCTTTACTAATAATGCCATATTTCTCAATTCCCCATGTTTGAAGTTCTCTATTACGCTTACTATCTTGAACTTTTTGTTCTTTTGATGAACTAGCCATGCTAAATAATAGTAAAAAATCGTAAATATAACACAAATAAACTTTAAAATCTAGTTGTGTCCACGAAACTGGCTAAGATATGCGTAGCATCATAAGCATTTGTATCATAAGCAACTGCAGTCCACGACGCAACTCTAAGGCAAGACAATAACAAAGTGTGCTCGCAGTCATGACGCGACCGATCACTCGCGTTTATTCGTAATACTTCAAAGTGAACTTTGTTATTTTGAAATAAAATGAAAAAAAAATTAATCGCTTTTGTGCCCAAAATATTGTGTCGTGTGCCAATGGTTCGCCATCCCTGGTGTATATGATTTCAAGAATCATTAGAGACTTTTAAATTTTGGCTTTGTTAATATTCATTCACTATTTATGATACGTTGTTATGAAAATCTAATCAAGCACATGTCTTATGTAGTGTCACTGAAGCCCACCATGTAGAGTAGATGAGTTGATGCTCGTTAAATCTGTCATGGATCAAAGTTCTTCCATTGTGGTAGTTTGGAGAGAGGGTGCCAGCTCAGATATCGTCCTCGTCACTTGATCGTGGTTCAAAATTATGAAGGCCTTCCTCAGTAGTTCACGCTTTACTTTAAGTGCGACGTTAATAATACACTTACTCACTAAGGAGGGGTACGGATTTTTGTTTACGCTATATTTCGAGAATAAAGTACAACTAAAACACCAAAGTTACGTAATAAGTTGAACCAAAATACATATTGCTTCTTCTTCTTTATAAGCGTAACAACCTGTTACAGGTCTTGGCTGCCTCCACAGTGGTGGTCTTCCTCTTGTTCGAGATCCCATAGGATTCTTAAAAGTGTAAGCTCTGGTCTGGTTGTTTTCAGGGCTTCTCCAGATGTGGCCGAGCCATCTCAATCTGTTACTTCGGATGACTTGAGTATATAACTTGAGGTTCTTTGTAAAGCCCATATAGCTCGAAATTATATGTAGTACGCCAACATCCTTGATCTTTAACAGGCCCAAATATAGTTCTCAGTGCTTTTCTTTCGAAAGTTTCCAGAGCTCGTATAGTCTCCAAATTCAGCGTCCAGGTTTCGCTAGCATACAGCAACACAGGATGCATATTGCTAGTCCGATAATAAATGTCTATTATCTATAGTTTTGCAATAAAATTTTAGGATATTTAGATTTGACTTTAATTTAAAAATCTTAAATTTAATTACTCAGAGGAATACTTATTTGGAAAACCTCTCCACACTCATGGGAAAAAGTAGCCTTTTCTCACTGAGCCAACCGAAGACGAACTATCCAACGTCCTTTATAAGTGAAATATACATTTTTCATGTTTAGTTAGTATTAAAAAAGGACAATCTCGTCTTGTTTTACTCAATAACACACCAACTGAGGGAGAGTATCTCACCAAGAAGAAAATTTCAACCGCAACAGGGTATAGCAGAAAATTACCTATCTGCGAATGTATACAAGTCGAAATACAATATTTCTGTGTCTTTTTTTCTAAATTTAAAGAAACAAATGTCTAATATAGGTGGTATGAAGTGTGCAAAATGTCTGGGTTGTCAGTTATTAATTTCAATATAAAATAAATTATAAATCAATTGACTCGTAAGTCAGTAAAATAAATCATGAGTAATACACAATATGTTTAAAACAACTCGTTTACTTTTAATGGGCTAATCATTATTCCTCTTTTCTTTACATTAGAAAGAAACCTAAAGGAACCCATTAGGAAATTTAGGGTATTTTTTCATTCCATGAATGAATAAGCGAACTGATTTTCAACACGGACAAAAAAAGAAAAAAGACAAAAGCGTTATTTTAATGGGCAAAACAATTAAAGAGAAAAAATATTTCGTTATGATGAAATTTTAAGTGCAGTTAATGAATTCATTTCAAAATCTTTAATGAGAAAAACTTTTAATCGCAATGCAAGTTAAAAACTTGAGTCCTCAATCAATAGCGTTAAGAAACGTTTATTAGGGTTTTATGCATGTTTTGAATTACCTTTGAAGAGAAGGTTCAAAGGAAAATTTGAGAAAGCTAAAAGAGGCTTATTTTACAATCCATGCAGAATTTTAATTATTCATTAGCTGAACTTATTTAAAAATTTACTTGCACATATTTTTTGTGTGATTACGAAGAATATTAATTTTTAAATACAAAAATTGTTTTTTCCTTCAATGTACGCATATTCAGATTTAAATAACAACACATTTCACTCTTTCTCCTTTGCGCACGCACATATATACACACATACGCATGCAGACTCGCGCACTCATACATGCACACATATATTCATAAACACATTCAAAAACTTAAATTGTTTTCTCAATATTATGTAAATTGGATATGCAATTAATTGGATAGCATATTTGAGTGATACAAGTAGCTAAAGAAAACTTTTAATGTGACTGACTACATCTAAGTCATGATTTTGAAAAAGTGTATAAATATATTTTGCTTTTTTGATATTTAGAGTCACTTGAATTAGACTATACATATAAAAAGGTTTTACGAATATTATGGCAAGGAAAAATTATTTAAACGTAATTTTCTTTTTGGCGAAAAATAAAGTAAGAATGGCATACTTTCAATACATTCCTTTTTCATATAAAATGCTTCTATAATAAGATTTTATCTATATTTTTTGCCCAGACTTCTATTCAGGGGTTAAATTAAAATTTTTGCAATACATGAACTAGAAGTGAATTTATTCATATTTTATTACATTAGAGTAGATAATTTTTTTACAAAAAACACTTGTTATTATTTCAATTGATCGAAACTCTGAAAATATTGTGAATTTTTTAAAAATTGTAGCTCAACCCCGGTATAGAAGACTAGCTATATATATTCAAAATATCATTATTATAGAAGCATTTTTCATAAAAGAAAAATGTTTTGAAAATGTCATTTTTAGTACATTTTTTTTCCAACTATTTGCATTTAAATAATTTTTTAGTGTCCTAATATTCGTAAAACCATTTTATATGTATATTCTATTTCAACGACACTATATATCAAAAAATTATTCATTCATACGCTTCTTTTAAGTCACGATTCTAAGCGTCAGTAACCTTAATTCAGTCTTCTTACCTACAAATACATAAAAAAGAGATTTTCGAATGTATTATAGAATTAATAAAATACAACTGTATGTTTTTCTTTCTGATGACACATAATTTGTTACTTTAACAGTGTTTTTCTTCGACTTTGAATAGACTATTTTATTTTTTTTTGTATATCTCAAACAAAGCGGGAACCATTTATTATCGAACCAAGCCATTAGAGAGAGAGAGAGAGATGAGGTAGTTTCATCAACAATATTTTCAGCCACCTTTTGTCAACAGATCAAAGTTTATCAATACCACATTGTAAAGATTCGCATGCTTAGTCCAGCGGGGAAAAAAAAGAAACTCCCCTCATGCTGCGCAAAAGAAGGTAAAATATAACCTTTATTGTCTTAATTGCGATCAGAGGGAAGAAGGAAAAGAATGCGTTCTTTCATAAAAATTTGGTTTGATCGAGATACCGAACATGTCAGCTCTTTTCATTCGGGAACCACTAACGGAAGCTAAGCCTAAAACATGTGAAGAAGTAGCAATTCATATACACAAAGTATAAAGGAAGATAACTTCTATTTAGAAAATTCCCGATCTTTTTTAGGAGGTCAGGACGTCGAATGGCGTTAAAATTAACTCGATGAATGAAATTTTTGGTTCTATTGTACTGAATGAAGTAAAAAAAGTCGAAGGAAGCGAAGAAATGGCAATTCTTTTGAATACTCAAATGGGTTTTTGAAAGTTCTCAATTTGCGTTATAACAAATATAATGGTAGTTGACATTTAAGGACGTTCATCAGATTTTTAACGATGTCTTTGCGATAAAGGAATTGGGGGTACTTGAAGAGTAAATTTGATGCCTTATTGAGAACGAATTCTTTTTTAGATCTTCAGATTACATTATCATTTGGCACGCTAGTTCTGTCTGTAGTAGAATGAAATTCATCGGTTCAGGAGTTGAATAGGAAGGATGCTATTGGATTTACATTCATTCCTTTTAAATTTAATTATTTAATTGGGAAAATCAATAATAGCTTTAATTTTATATGAATTGTTTAAAATTCAGGCTGAATGACTACTTTCGGAAGGGTGATTTGGAAAAAAAGCTTATAGAAATGAAACATTTTTCTGATATTTAAGTGTCAATTGAATTAGAATATACGTATAAAGTTGTTTTAAGAATATTATTAGGAGAAAAAATTATTTAAATGCATATTTTTTGTAAAAAAAATGAAGAAAAAAATGCCATATTTTCAAAATACTCTCCTTTTATGAAAAATACTTCGATAATAAAAATATTTTGCCTAAATATTTTGTTTAGATTTTAAAACCCGAGCTAAGATTTTTGAAATATATATTTTATTATATAAGAGAGTAGATTGATTTTAATAAAAGAACACTGGCGATTATTTCGATCGGTTATATCTCTGAAAATAGTGTAGATTTTTCATAAATCCTAGCCCAGGTTCATATAGAAGCTCCAGCTATATATAGCCACAATATTATCGTTATAGAAGCATTTTTCATAAAAGGAGAATGTTTTGAAAATATGTTATTATTTCTTCCTTTTTTGGCCAAAAAATTGCATTTAAATAATTTTTTATTGTAATAACATATTTAAAGTGACATTAAATATGAAATTTTTTTTCATTTATATACTTTTGAAAATCGCCCTTCCGAACGTAGTCATCTTAATTTATGAGCTTTAAGTAGATTATCCAACCTTGGATCTTGCTATACTCGTTTTCTTTCATAATTATTTCTAGTGAATTGGTAGCCTCAATTTTTTCATTTTACCATTTTCGGTTTTAGCAAAACATAAATAAAAAAATACATAACAACTTTTTGAAGAAACTTTATAACGCTTTTTCGTTGGCATTTTTTTACAATACTTTTGAAACTGAATCTTCATACATTATTTAGAATGACATTTTGATAGTGTATCGCATAATTAATTGCTAATAGTGTACACGACATTTAAACAGCAGATTAGTTATCTAAACGAATTAAAAAGGAAAATTTTATTTGAATAATTCAAGGTTTAGATTTCAAGTGAAGATCATGTTTTCTCGCATGAGATAGAACTGTTTAAAATATTCCCTGTTAACTATTAACTTATTCTATTTATAAATTTTGCAACTCTGTAATGAAAGGTCATAAATGATTAACTTTATAAATTAATCTTATTATTATCGTCATAAAGCCATGTGGGATTTAAGAGTCAGAGAAGGAACGAAATTAACAACTGCGATATCTGAGATATTTTGTTTAATTTGTCTACTAATAAGAATTTAAACATAAATTTTGATGAGAATCGTAGTGAATTAAATGAATTAAACATCATGTGTATATGCTCACGATTTAAAATAAGCTCGATATAAAGCGTTTCATTTGGTTGATTTCAGCTTATACTTAAACAGGAAGCTTGGATTGTCAACATATAAATTTGAGACATTTAGTAATAATTAATCATAATAGTATCATAGAAGCATGAAACGTTATTTTGATAAATAGGGTGTAATTTCCTGTGAATAAGAATTTTAAAACAATTTTTCTATTGGTAATTCTTTTAAACAAACGGAAAAAGTTATATATTTTTATATATATTTTAAATACGATTTTTTTTTCATAATTCAAAAGCTAGAAATTGTTTTCAAAAAACTATTGGAAGAAACCCATGAGTGTCACGAAGTTTTATGTTTGTTTTATATGCTTATAAATTTAAATTTGAAAATTGTTTGAAAGTATAAACGTTTTAACTTCAGATTATTATAACTTACAACTAATATTGAGTTATCAATTAATAATATTAATGAAATAATTATTTACAAAACTATAATTTACCGTAAAATCCAGCTTATAACGCCAATTTTTAGCTCAAAAAATAAGATCGAAATTTACGGGTGCGTGTTATACACCGGTATAAAAATGATAACTTTCAAAAAAAAATTATGACTATAAAAAAATAATCTTCTACATAAATCGAAATACTGTTGATTTAAAAGAAATGACATATCTTATTAACTTTAAAAAGTTGCAGTTCTAAAGTATATACCATTTTTCAACTGCTTCGAATAAATCATTTCAAAACGTAAAAGCATTTCACATGTACATTTCGGGTTTCTTCGTCAAAAAGGAGGTACGAGTTACTGCGAATATACTAAAAAATTAAGAAATGCAGCTTGAAAGTATAGATGCGTGTTATACACCAGATTTTATGGTTCACTAACTGGTATACTCGTTCTTCGCACGAGTGAATTGAAAAATTAAGCAATACAGATTGAAGGATAAAGAAGTTATTGATGAGTTAATTTTACGTGAATTGTGATTGGTTGAACGGTATTGGAGAGATGTAAATTCATATATACAAACAAAAGCACCCGCATAACTACAATTCTTATATATGTATGTGTAGTGTTTTCACTGAAATCAAACACGTGGAACAGGGACATCTTTATGTCAACATCATGCTGTCGAGTAATTGAAAAAGCATTTTTTTTATTTTAGTTTAATATTTTATTGATGAACACACATAAAGTGACAAACGAAAAGACAATACAAACACACATAGAGTTATGTGACAATGCACAAAAATGCTATTTTTTTCTCATTCCAGATATCTCATCTTTTTTACCTTTCCCTTCCGAAACCTTCTAGTATCTTCGTTAATCATCTGATTTCCGGTATTTAATATGTGCACTGATTGGTCAGAATTGTTGGCTGATGCAATGTTGCATCATCTCACTTTGAAATGTGTCATCATGGCAGGTTTTGAGGAGATAAAGTTTTGGTTAAAAGGGTACTCTACGTTAGGCGGGTAAATTAAATGAATTATTTATCACACGATGTGTCCTAGTGGGTTCAAGACCACCATAAATTAAAGATCACCGAAAGAAAATTTAAATGGATAATTTTAACATACACACATTTTTTCGAAATAGCATGATCCCCAAGAAGGAACATTTCTTTTATTTAATATAGCTGATTTATTTTAAATATGATTCATGATTATTTTGCTAATTGTTACGATAAAAGATGGAGATGTGGGATTTGTCAATAAACCACTAGTTTAATTTGTGAATGCTTAAACTTGGTACAAGTTCTGAAAATCATTTTTTAATAATTCACTCAAACGCAGAACACCCCAAAAATTCAATGAAGGTTGAAGATTTGCTTAGCTGTGTACAAAGAATTACATAAAAAATTAACAAAACTTAATTCGAGAAGTAAGTGTCAGATTTTTTGATAAAAAGATCAAGTATGTATCTGAAAAAATTTCTTAAAGATCGTCATCAAAGTCAATCCTCGTCTCGAGAGAGAGAGAGAGAGAAGTAGGACAAAATCTTCGTTATAACACAAAAATATAGTAGTGAAGATAGCGAATCTCTGATTAATGTCCTCTTAACCAAATGCCCTCATTATCAACAAACAGTGGAAAATATTTAATTAATATTAGTTTTAGCATTTTTAGTTCAAATTTTTCAAATTCATTTTTGAGAAATTACTAAACTTTGACAAAAAAGTATTTTAAACACCATGAAGCATCCTGATGTTATTCTACACATTTTTCTTTCTAGCACAAGGAAATATCTTTAAATAATTAAAATTTAGATAAAAGGGAAAATGAATATAAATATTAACTTTATAATTATCCAAATAGAATTTGATTCAAAAGCTTATATTCAATTATGTTTATTTGGATTTCGTGTGAAATCGTATCAAAATTTTAAGTCTTTAGGGTTAATCTGTTTCTAGAAGGGTTTTTGGGAAGACTAAAATAAAAAATAATTCATATTCAAGTACAGTTTTTTCAAAGACCTTAATGAGTATTCATTGAGCCTATTAATCATATTAAACTATTAAATATTCACATTAATTTCAATTGTTAAATGGATTTCCTTTGATTTTCTCCATCAGACAAAATGATGTTGCAGGCAAAAATGTATCTGAAATATACAATTTGCTCGAAGCAATTACTTTCATCTTGAAAATGTTAAATAAAAATTATTGTTTCGATAAACTACTTCAGGGCATTTTCCGATTCTGAATTTAATAATCAGGAAGAAAGTAAGTGAATAATTAAATGTTTAATGAACCCGATTTTGATGTTTGTTAGATTACTTTTTTTCATTATCGTCCTGATTTTACAAGCATTTCGAAGCTTACTGAAGTAGGTGCTTTGTATCATTAATACAAGATGATTATAATAATTATATCATTGGTATTTTCTAAAAAGACGGGTCACTCTTTCATTCTCTTTGTCGAAAAATGAGAGTGTCCTAGTAATTAATAGCAAATGTGTTAGCAATGCGTATGATCCATTAACAATAACATTGCAATAATATTTTTAAATAATAAAAGTAAATCTAATTGTTTATTATCCTAATAATGAGATTTTACAAATATTTTAAAATCTGTTTTAAATGGTAGAGTTGAAATACGCGCACGCATGAAATATTATTGTGTTTTAAATTTCATCATTTATTGTCATTTTACATACATCTCATTGCATATTTTTTGGGGGGGGAGGATAAAAATGTTGCAGAAGGAATAAAATTTTTTTGAAGAAATAATTTGAAGAATTATAAGTTTTAGACAGAAGTTATTGGAAAAAATATACATAGAGAGATAATTGTAATAAGATTTCCTGTAACGCACACCCATACTTTCGAGCTGTATTTTTTAATGTTTTGGCATATTCGTCGTATAATGCGCATCCCCTTTTTATGAAGGAACCTGAAATATACGTGTGCAATGCTCCTATGTTTTGAAGTCATTTATTCGAAGAATTATCCTAGGTTTTTGAAAAAATAGTACTCTTCTAGAACTACAACCCTTTAAGCTCATTAGGTATATCATTTCTTTTAAATAAACAGCATTCCAATCTATGTAGAAGCGTAATTTTTTATACATATTTATGCTCATCTGTTTTTTTTATTTTTAAAGCTATCATTTTTATACCCGGCGTATAACGCACACCCGCAAATTTCGATTTTATATTTTGTGTTAGCAGTGCGCGTTTTACGCAAGATTTTACGGTAATTTTAATAATATCCCATGTGCAGAATTAGGATTAAAATATTGTGAATTTATAATTAATCTGTTATTTTTTAAGCTCATTGTATTTCGTTTTTCGAACTGAAAAATGTAACATAGGACATATTTTGATCTTTTTGAAATTTTTGTATCAAGTAAAGACCTATAGCGAGGATAAGAAAGAATGAGCTGAAACGTATCTAAAATACCATTTTATCACGATTTCAAATAATTTTGTTGTGTTTTTCCGAAAGCATTCCAAAACGGAAATCAAGTTAGGAAAAAGCAAATTAAAAATTATTAGAAGTGAAAACTAATTTCACAACTGTTTTAAAATTTTGAATGATTTTATCTTATTTGTAACTATTTTTTTAGATGCCAAATTTCATATAAATTAAGGTAATAAAACAGGTTAAAAATGATTATTATTTTAAAAATAAATGCGTTATATTTGAATATATCTATGAAAATTAATGTTAATTGACATAAACAAAACTTTTTTTATCAAATAAGCAGAAAGAAATAATCTGAGTTTTTACTGTAATTATTACAATGCATATGTTTGAAAATTCGAGAAACTCTGTAGAAATAATATAACTCTAATGAATTAAGAATAAATTACATGATAAACTACATTTCAAAGAATTTAATGCAGGGAAAGTATAGGAACACGAGCGTCAATGAAGAAAACAAGTATTTGGGAAAATATAAACACTTTGAAAATAGTTAATGCGATGTATCAAAAATTGAATTTTCTTGGTGATTTTTCCAACAGATTTTGTAAATCTCATTGATTGGAGCCACTCGAATTGAAATCAATCCAAAGTCTTTTGAAAGGATCATGGTTTGTAATTTATCTTCGCTTTTACGAAATCTATTATCCTTTTATTATGTGAACCGAGGCTCTGTTTGCGCTTCAAACAGTTGCAATGCTTCAACTGAAGTGATTTTGGGTTAATGGGATGGAATAATCCACGCTCTCTTTGAACAAAATATTTAACAATTTTTTGTAAAATATTTATTTATCGCATTCAAAAATTTCAGAATGCCGAAGAGATTTCAAAAATTGGTGCATTTCGAGGGAGGGATTCCCTTTTTTGTTCTAATGCAAAACCCAATAAAATATGAACCACTCGGAAAAAACTTCTAAAATTATAAGTGATATTCACTGTACTATATTGTTCAACTAATTAATAAAAAAATTATTTCTATGCTTATACTATGAAATTTGTCCTTATTCTTAGCTATTTCATTATGTATTTTGTTATCTCGTTCAGCGAGATCACAATGATTTCCCGAAGATATGCTAACAAATAAAGATTTTAATTGAACGGTATATCTTTTCAGAATATAGAGGATATTTTGGATGCTTTCATGAATGCAGGTTTGGAGAAGTTTTCAATTCCTGCCCTAGTTCAGTTAGAAATTTAACTGATTATCTCGATTTAAGATTCACAACGTCTTTTATGTTATTCTGATTTCTAGTCTTGTTAATTATTTAGTCGCAACCAGCATAATTTTATGACTATCTTTTTCAATTATTTAATTATTCTGCTTATGTTACTAATATTTACTTTTGATTTAACTTTTAAGTAGAAATTTTTGTGAATTGATTTAATCGAAAATAGCTATTTTAGTTTTCAAATGTTTTTGTCGAGTTTTGCTCTGTATCAACTCTGGAACAACTAAAATGACTTAAAACTAGGCCAGACTACATAATATTTCGGGTAACAAAACAATATGAGTATTCGATAATTTTTATATAATATTGGATAAATAAAATGGTTGATTAATAAATTGTACCCAAATGAGTCAAACTAAATGCCCTTATAAAAATAAAATTTTTTTGAAATTCATAGAAATATTCCAAGATAAGAAGTAGTACAAAAAGTACGTAACGATAGTATTCATACACAGTTAAATTTACAATCAGTTAAAAAATTTAGTTAGTTTAACATTATTATATTTTTTAACAAGTTAAAAGGGTAAAAGAAATAATTTTTTTCAAGTATCTAAACTGATAGCAATGCAAGGAATTGGGAAAATATTATGTGCTTAGAAAATAGTTTTTGTTTCAAAAAATAAAATATATCAAAGAACAATTGTAATTTTCACCTATTTCAAAGTTTTTTGCGTGTTATTACTCAGACGTTTTTAAATAAAATCATTTAATGAGTTTGACTGCAAATATCAAGTATAACAGAAATTCATTCAATAGAAAAATCAAGAATGAAAATTTAATGGTAAAATTTTACAACCCATTTGTTTTTATTTTGTCTTTGAAATTTCCCCTGTAAATATTATTTTGTTTTTATTTATATTTGTTTTCATTTATTTATTTGGAAGAATAATTGAAAAAGTATTCTAGATTTAATACTAATAAATTGTTTTTCTCTAATTCACCCAAAAATAAATTATGTAAATTAGATTAAATTCGGCTAATTAAACGTATGGATATCATTTCAAATTATGAATTAATCAGAAAGCGAAAAGGACAGGAATGTAATGAGTTATGAGAGATTTCGTTGTATAGAATTTTTATATATCGTATTTACTGCATTTTGTCTACATGTATATATTTATAACACTATATTTTCGTACGTTTTTTCATATGTTTTGAATATAAGCATTTCTTATGAGCTTGGATTAATTTTCAGACCATTATTTTGGAAATAAATTAATTTTTTAAATTTTTGTTCGGGGATGTAATAATTGAAACTTTTTTTTTTGCATGAAAAGACAACGTAACGTACTGTAACAACATACAACGCAGAAATGAAAAAGTTCTGGTTATGGAATTTAAAAAAAAACAAATCTATTTCAGCAAAAAAAAAAAAAAAAAAAAAAAATTCGCTTATCTATATTTAATTTAACTCCAATTTAATATTTGAATCTAGGTGCCCGAGGAAGTTGTCTAGACAATAGACTCATTTCTCCCACGTATATTCTGAGAAATAATTATACACAGAATACAATATCTTGAACTAGAATCTTGAGCTTGGATTTGAAGCGTTACTTTAAGCTTTAAAATACCTATTTTATAATGGGTGTAAAAACGGTTTAAAAGAGCGTAACAAATAATTGAAACAAAACCTTATGACGTATTATGTAAAAAGTTCTTAAACAACAGACAGAAGAGAAGGCGAAACAAATATAATTTTATTTTGTTTTATGAAACTTACTAAATTTAATTTCTCAACAGAGAGTATACGCATACTAAATGGTACTTGTATAAATGGTTTCCACCTATAAGTTTTGATTTGTAAGAATATGAAGTTGATTTAGAGTTAGATACGAGTTGTCTAATTACAAATAATTGTTTTAAGCAGTATAAGCTGTAAATATGTATTACAGGTTCTTAGAACTTTATTCAGTCTGTCTGCAACATAATGGAAATTTATACAGTTATTTATTTTTTTTACAATGGGGCTGCATTTTAACTTTTTAGGATTTGCAGACATGGCAAGTCCCCAAACGGGAGAGTCATTTCATGGTGGCACCACCTAGTGGAGGCCTCGTTACCAAATTTGGACCCTTGAATTAATTTTTTAATTGAAGCTCTCGGCAATCGATAACGTGTTAGTCCAGTTGACTCGGCCACACCCTTGCCCCCCCCCCAAATTTTTCTGCTGTCACAACTAATGAAAAAATGCCTGAAAATGAAGTAGGCGGTAACGTTTAAGACACTGTGCAAACTTCTAAAATCCCATAGTGAGGAACTAAAGACTGTCGAAAGCACCCTTCTGTATTTTGAACAACATTGTGTGTCAGTAATTAGCTTACTGTTCCTTCGTCGTCATCGTGATGAAGCAACAAAACGCAGAGTGCAGTACGGGAGACTAAGGACGTTACACATTTTTTTAAAAAAAAGTAGCCAGTTTTTGCAAAGTCGGCTTTTTAATTTTATATTATAGAAAGCTTTATGCTTTCATAATGTATTTTTCGAGGTGTGTTTGATAAGGGAATTTTTTTTACTGCATGCTATGTACTCATTAATTTTCCTTTTCATGTAGTAAATGCTCTATGCCTTCATAAAGTACGTACTTTTTCTTTGTTTAAAAGTGTGACAAATCTATACGGAACTTTATCACTAACCTTCTGAGTCGTCCTTTTTAGGGAAATTTAATTCCCTACCTATTTCCAATCAACTCCAAAAAGCGGACAGGATTCCTTGTTATATGCAGATTAGATAAAGTATTTAAGTCAAACGGAATAGTAAAGTTAGAGCAGTAGGAGATAGAGATTGAAGCAGAAAGTTATAGTGAAGTTAAATTGAAGATTTCTTGTTGGAAGATTTAATCTCAGATAAAAGCTGAGCTGAGCTGAGCTGAATTGCAGTGTGGTAAATATTAGTCTTATTATTGCGAATGAAATTAAAATTAAATTTTCAATAAGAACATAGAATATAATTCTGGGATCTCTTATCGTGGTAATCTCTGCGTGATCGTTATTTAATTGTTAATTAATTGGATCATTAATTAAGTTAATTTAAAGGATATTACCTTTAAAACCTCATAATACTAGTTAGATATATTTGTTAATAAGTCTTTGATTCTATTTGGATAAGATAACCAAATAAAGAAAGTTGTTTATAAAAATGGCTACTGGTTCTTATCTGAATCCTATTTATTCTCGTTCTCAAAGTGAGGTCCAAGGAGACCTTCACAAAAGGGTATTTGGGCAGTTTATTTTCTGTTGTATTCTGAAGTAAACAACACATACAAGTGCAATACAACACTATCTGTGAAAAAACACTTGTACTTATTCCTTTTCTAACCCCATTCTCGATAACCCTTCATTTTCACACAAACTCGGTTACCCTTCGGTCCATATCAGACAGAGTTTTCGGGACTCTACTGTAATTGATAAAGTCCTTTTTTTATATAATAATACATTTAATTTGCAATTCCTCTCAAAATGTTGTTTACAATAATAATCAAACTATGTACAGTTAACATTATTTTAAACATTGATATTTAAGCAGATCATCTTCCATTACTTGGAAATAGGTTATATTCTCTCAGAGCGATGTTATTTAATTACTGTTATTGCTGCAGTGGAAATTTGCATTCCATCTGTAACAAAGCGATTCCTGTTAGCTATTCTTTCGAAAATTCTTATTCGTTTGAGACAAGCACGCGTATCTGCTGCATGACACACAGGTATACGGAGCCTCGTTTTCTTCCGATTCTCAATATAACAGATTGGAAAACTTTAAACAGATTATACTGAGATACTTTTTTAAAAACAGCATTTCTAAGTAATGAAATTTGCATGTGCAGAGTAAAATAAGGGAAAACCTCTTTTCTATTCTAGTTTTAAAAGAAAACGATGTGTATAAAATTAAATTAGATAGCAGTAGATTTTTGACAGAAATAGTGTCAATTACGTGATATTTCCGTTCGTTAGCTACGAGATTAAATGTACAAATTCCACGTTTTTGGTTTTATGTAGTATTGAATACTAATTCAATATGTTATTCACAGTTTGAAATATATTTCTTGTTATATTATTTAGGTTAAAATATTTAAAAAACCGTATTTTGTATACTCTGATATATCAAATTATCTAGAGAAGAGCAATTTAATAAAATACTTGATTCTTAATCTATGTATATTTTACATAAATAACGAACGTTTTTCTAACTTTTTTTCAAATTATGAAAAGAAACAGAGAAATTTGATTAAAGTGGGATAAAGTACAGAATATTTTATAGAAACAGACATTTTTTCAGTGTGGTGTTTATTTGTAATGGAGAAAACATTTTTTAAATATCCAGTTTTGTCATGGTTAATTACGGTTGTGAATCATTTAATGTTTGAATTAACAAATTTCTTTAGAATACGACTTACAATTTATATACATATATATAGTTAACAACTACAACTATAAATTTAATTCACACGAAAATTTTTTTCTTTCGCTACCTTAACCCCTTAACTGGTTTGGCTGTACATCGTACGGGTTACCAAAATCTGGCCACAACCATTTTGCTCGGACGCTATACGGGCACTGATAATTTCTTCTTTACATCTTTGATTTGGGCATATTTTTAGGTTTTATAGTGAGATTATTAATATTAATTTTTTTAAGAAATTCAATTTGTCTATGAAAACACTTTTCA
Organism: Trichonephila clavipes; assembly: GCA_019973935.1. NCBI lineage: Eukaryota > Metazoa > Arthropoda > Arachnida > Araneae > Nephilidae > Trichonephila > Trichonephila clavipes. Next base: position 97,442 of record BMAU01015936.1, read on the forward strand.
TCCTGGATTTTATTTGTGGTGAAGGCGGAAATTTTTCCATTTAAGGTATCCGACTACGTTCGGAAACGTGATTTTGCAAAAGCGCATAAATGGATAACTTTCATGATATTTAGTGTCACTTAGATTAGAATATATGCATGAAATTGTTTTAAGGACATTTTGACAAATTTTTTTTTTATTTAAATACAATATTTTGGCAAAAAATTAACTTAGAATAATCCTTTTTCCAAATGTTCTCCTTTTGTGAAAAATGCTTCTATTATAATTATATTTTGCCTGTATATTATAGCTCAGACCTCTCTACAGAGGCTCAACTAGAATTTTTGAAATATATAACTTAGAAGTGGGTTTATTCATATTTTACGACAACAGAGGGGAACAATTTTAAGAAAAAAACGCGAATAATTATTTCAATGGTAATTCTGAAAATAATGTAAATTGTTTCAAAAATTTTAGTTGAGCCTCTGTAGAGAGGTCTGAGCTATATACAGGCAAAATATTATTATAATAAAACCATTTTTCACAAAAGGAGAACATTTGGAAAAGAGATTATTCTAAGTTAATTTTTTGCCAAAATATTATATTTAAATAAACTTTTTTTGTCAAAATGTCCTTAAAACAATTTTATGCATATATTCTAATCTGAGTGACACTAAATATCATGAAAATTATCCATTTATGCGCTCTTTTAAAAATCACGGTTCCAAACGTAGTCGGATATCTTAAGGCAGGAATTTAGATTCTTTAAAATATTCGACGAGGAATTAAATGGACTGGACTAGTTAAAATATTAAACCTGGAGTTTTATAATTGAAACGTAATCTTTCAAATATTCTCTCTCAGATCCTAAACTAGAAAATATATTAGATTCATTTTTAAGGTAATTCTCTGCTATAAAATACACATAAAAGTCTATTTAATCCATTTTCATGAGATAATGATTTTAAAAGCATAACTTGATTTTATTAAACTTTCATACAATATTCATTTTATCACTTTTTTCTTTAAATTATTTAAGGTATAAAATCAGCGATTTCTTATAAATCACTGAATCGTTATCTCTTTTTTTTATGATTTCCCGTTCACTTTTTAAAAATGATTAATTGATAACCTACTGAATATGAGATCAAAAATATGAAAAAAAAACGAAACAGTGGTGAAAAGTAGTGTTGATAAGAAAACAAAAATCTCGCACACACCTTTACTTCACCAACTTTTACGAGCATTTTCACAATAAAAGAAAACCAAAGTAGATCACATCTATTATTTCCAATTTATTCACCAGGAAACGTTGGTTTGTAGCGGAAGTTACACTTTCTGAAATGCACTTCGACTCCTTTCATTCTGTGTAAAAGGTAGTGAGGACAAAGACCTCAATGGTTCCTTGAAAGGAATTAAAATCAATATTATTTAATTCTCCCATTCCATTATTGTAATGGCATTTAGGACTTTGATTTAAGTTTAGAATATGCATAGTGCATTTGTTTTAGAATGGCTTTCGTTTTATAAACAAGGTTTGTTCACTTTAGGAATTATCGCAGTTATCTGATCAATCCACAAATACGAAATGCGGAGACAATAGATGGCAAGCTGCTTTTAGACATTCTCTGGAATTTGTTTTTGAAAAATCTGTCGTTTCTCTATAACAGAATTGCTTCATGGAATTTTTAAGTGTATTTGGAAAAATACACACACACACAAATCATTATATCAAACTTTCAAGTTTGATGTTTTTCTATTGATAGATTTTGAGATATTTTTTTTTTGTTGAAATCTATTAAATTTAAAACATTAATTGTTCAGTGAAAGAACTTTTGGTTTCATCTTGTTACAGATGCCGTTAAAAATTTTCTACCTGATTTGATAAATACGAAGTAAAGAAATGATTCTTTGGAAAACGCGTAAACGCTTGATTTTGATTTGTCGAAACAAAAAGTAGCGTTGGTTATAATATTGAAATTTAAAATGTTTTCTTTAAGATTGAAGTGATGAATAAATCTTTCAAAACGTTTAAATTCGAAATTTTTATTGGTTAGTTATGACATAGTATAATTCAACTAACAAAAATGAAAATTCTTTTGAACTTTTGTGGATGCAATGGTTCTAATTTGCAACAGAAATGTCTTCCATATTGCATAAAATGTTTGGCAAAAATTACGAGATAACTGGATAGTTAAATTAATTTCATAGGAAATCAGCAGAATCAGTCTTCAAATAAACTTGTCTAAGACTCTATTCATAGTAAAATCTGTTTTTAAATTCGTGATTTGCATTGTTTCATCAAGAAATGTATTTTTTTATAAAGAAGCTCACTAATTTAAAATATACCACGTAAGTGAAGTACATGAACCTCATACGAATGAAAAAACTGTATGTATAATACAAAACAAAAGAATGAAGACTTAGTATTATAAATATCCAATGAGAGGGTGATACCATAAAAAAGAAGGTGGTGAAGTTCCGAAAAGTTTAGCTAAGAACATGAGATCTGTTATGACAACAAAAAGTCAATGAGCCGAAATGTGAAACTAACGTGTAAGAAAAATAATAAAGAGCAAAATCCGTAGCTGAGTCTAAAAATTTCACATGTATTCAATCAGTAGGCAAATAGTAGAAGATAACAAATTTGAAAGTATAACATATAAATGGAAATAGTAGCAAAAAGAAAATAATCAAAAAGAATGATCCTAGATATTGAAGACATGCCTAACATTTTGAAAAATTGGTATACATAATACAAATTTTCAATATATTGACAAACATAATTTTGTAAATTGTAAATTCTTTCAATGTTACAAATTGTTTGCGAGTTCGGATATGGAAGTGCTTAAATATTAAATAAGCTATTTTTTGGAAATTTGGGTAGTAGTAATTATTTTAAGCTCTACTGGTGTAAATCTTGAGTAAATTTTGCCAATTGATGTTTTCTGCTTTGTATTACTTATAGGTCAAAGTAAAAAATAAATTTAATAAAAATTTTGAAACTTATCTTTCTGTAAATTTAAAATTATATTATAGCTCTTTTAAAGAAAAACATTCCATTGCTATAAATGATCTTCTGATGATTGAATGATAACAGAAAAACGATAATGATTTTCTTTTACCTAAAAGGAAGAAAAGAAGCATTAAAAGAATTAAATAGATCTCTGTTTTCTTTTAGGAATTTTTCTTATTCTATAGATTGAGATATATTCAATACTTTAATCCATAGTATATACATAAATGTATTCTATAACCTATAGATTGTATTAATTGTTTGTTACATTGATTTTTATTTTCATTAGGAAAATAAATGAGTGAAAAATCACTTAACATTTCTAAATTATTGGAATTCAATCTTCTATTTATGCATATATACCTGTTCTTCGGAACAATTTTTAAGTCTAAGAATTCTGCAAGTCGAATAAATTGTAGATTCATAAATTTACTTCAAAATTCGTTCATCTATTTTGATTAATCAAGGGCGCGGTAACCTAGTGGTCAAGTCACGGACTCGTGACTGGTTTGTCATGAATTTGAGCCTAGTACCGCTGAAGACCCGCTGTATAGAATGGATCGATGCTTAAACGTCCTCCATTTGGTGTGGTGTGGTGTGGAAGCTACAAGAGGAGAGTGCCAGCTCTGGTTTCGTCCTCGTCACTTGACCATGGTCTAAAATTACGACAAAAACCCTCATGCAGCATCATAGTGTGACGTTAATGTAACTCTCTCTCTCTTAGATTAATCAATCAGCAAATTCTTATTAGCAATCAATGTTATCCAATACATATTTTCCTCAGAAGTTTCTTTGAGAAATGTTCTAGATTTTATTTAGAGAATAGTTTATTTCATTAAGACTTTCATCTGTACTGAATTTAAAAAAAGCAATTTCTTCATATCTCACTTGTTGCTAAAGCTTTATCACCATGCCGTTTAATTTTAAATCATTAATTAAATTATCAGTTAAAAATTTCCTTACAATTACGCTTTATAACAATGAGTATTAACACTCTTAATAGGTTTATTCGTGAATGCTGTTAGTTATACTCATTGAGCATTCCATATTTATTCTAACCGTTGAGCAATTTAATTTGTATAAGCGTGTGAAGCAGAAAGGTTATCCGAATATTCTTAACGAATTGTGCATTCATTATCAATGCATTTTATTTAACCCCCATCCGTTAATAACAATAGATACGAATAAACAATTCTTTTTCTAGTTTTGTCCACATAATTGTTCACGTATGATTAATCCAAATATGTAACTCTTATGTAAATTCTCGGTTCATGTTATATTAAACACAAATGTTATAATTTCATTAAAATTCCTTCAAAACTATGGGAAGATGTTCCTATTATTTTATCACGTGGGTTGTATTTTCGTTTAATATAGAGTAATAAAATTAGTTTCTATTTTAATCTCTAGATGGTATATTTATTTATTAAAATGTAAAATTTGTATTCAGAGTTTTGTTATTTTGGTGTGATTTTCCGTTTGCTGTTCTATTCCCTATGTTAATATTATTTTCTTGGAGCTACTTCATTTACGAACGAAATTGTTTTAAGCTTTTCCGTTGTAGTAATTTAATTGTAAATATTCGACTCAGTTTGTATTAGTGGTAAATCAATTATCTAACATCGATATTTGAAAATTTATAGTATCATATAAATTTCCTCATTGTGTAGTAACAGCTCTTGAATCTTAAATTTTGCTCTGATTTTTACGTACTTGGTTAATCAGTTTTAATTTAAAATAAAAGACTGCTATAACCACACAGGAAAATTGATAATTGCTTTTAAAAAAGAATACGGTTATGCTCTGATTAAATTGTAATTTGGGACATTCTGAAAATCATTTTAAATAAACAAAAACCTTTAAACCTATGTGTTCATTAAACTCATTAATCAAGTATCTTATTAAGTATATGTAAATTAGGTTAGTTCTACAGGAGGGACACAAGTTTAGTAACATTTCTTTTTTTAAAATAGTTGTTTTTAGTCAGTTCCATTTCACTTACTGCTTCTGGGCAAGCAATAATTTTTAAAATCAATGATTGGATTTTTCGGTTTGAAAACGTTCATTAGAACCGATATTTAATTATTTGTTTTAATTCGGTGGACTGATTATTAAAATGGTAGATGCATAATCATATTTTTCAAAATCCTTGGCGACCACTCAATCAGGGAAATTTTAAGGCATGGGCCAATTGGCCTCACGCTCAGAGTCTCAGCCTTGAGGGCACTCGTCTCGTTCTCGATTCGGACTCTATAAGATCATGATCCAAATAGTTTTAATAATCAAATATTGTTCCTTGATATATTCTCCAAAAAACTGGAAGTTTCGAACTATATATGCCAAATGGCAACGGTGTCAAGACTGCATTATTAAGTTATGTCCGTCGTCCGTGTGTAGGCCGTGGCCGCGGTAGCCTAGTGGTCAAGGTAACGGACTCGTGGCCGGCGTGTCATGAGTTCGAACCTAGTGCCACTGAAGACCCACCGTGCACGGGCGCGATGCACGTTAAATCCGCCGAGAGCTCAAACGTGTGGTGTGGTTGTTAGGTGCCAGTTCAGGAGTCGTCCTAGTTAATTGACATGGTTCAAAATTGCTAGGTCCGTCGCCATAAAGCCGCATTCACACCAAGGCAGTCAACTTCAAGCGTTGAGCGTCTAGATTGGATAGACGCTCAACGCTTGACGTTGACTGCCTTGGTGTGGATGCGGCCTCAGTCCTCGAGTAGGTGAACAGTGTGACGTTAATATTCACTCACTTACCCGTATTTAGGCCGAGGCTTTCCCCCACACACCATCATTATCATTTAGTTAAAAGAAGTGGTTGTGTGTGTGTGGTTGAATCGGTTTGCGCTATGGTTTGTGACATTGTAAGTCACGCACATTTATTTGTTACCGTTTGAACGATTATTTGATAATGTGCGTGAGGTCAAAAGAAGTCTTAAAATTTCACTGCGCACAATATGAAAATTACTAATTTGCATTTGGAAATTATTGTATTATATGTCTTTATTAAATTTGTATATTTACTGCTTATTATTTGTCATTTATGCTTCTTGTTACTATTAGTTATTTATACTATACTATACGCGTAACAAAAAATTATTTGTTACCTATACATGCTGTTATTATTTAAATTCATATTTTTTGCATTATTTTAAATCCTTAACATTTATTAAAATTTTTTGTAATGAAATATCTGAACGGTTTAAATTTTTTTGTTGATATTTATAATAAACGAATAATAAAATTATTTTATCGTATGATTTATTATTTTCGATGTGTTAACAAATCATTAAAATGATGATCAAATTAAAATTTTTACACAACTCCAATTTATTATTTTTTTATTTCACTGTTTGGCATAAATTCTATTTTACCAAAAACAAAACAAGAAACAGTTTTTTGATTCATTGAAAATTGTACTACGTTTCTACATTTAAAAGATAATAATCCCTCTTAGCACGGTAAATAGTTTACAAGAAGGCTAGGAAAGGGTTAAAGTTAATAATTAGTTTAACAAACGTATCACACAGAGGTAATGAATTAAAATTCAAATGCATTTATATAGAAGACTTTGTCGAGAAGTAAAGCATTTAAAGAATTTAAAGTTTTTTTAATTGTGTCTTTGAAGTTTTATCCTTTAATTTTTTTCTCCGGTAAAATCAGAAGATGGCAGCACAATCGATATATTTCTTTACCCAAGTCAGAATTTCTAAAAAGGGAAATTAAAAATAAATTTGACGGATGTAAAATACTAAAATAAGTGACACTAACAATTGCTTTTCTAATTTTTTCGAACACAAAAAGTACTTATGGCAAAATAATTGAATATAAGGATAATTGAAAAAGCTTGAGTGAATAAAATGTGCTGCATATTTTGATCATTTTCGGTGAAGTACGATTTCCGTACCAACAAACATCAATTTATCTAATGAATTAAATTTTTTTTATAGAAACGAGATAATAATCATTTGTCGAAAATCATTATTTTTAATTTAAATCTTGTGTACAGAAAAACAGAATTCAAAGGTAGTTGCTGATAGAACCAATTATAGCAACGATATGATAAAAACATTACCAAAATAATTTTAAAAAGGCATTCAGCTCTATTTAACATAAGATTGATACAGTTTCATCAAGAATCTAGACGTTAAAATTGAAGTTTTCGTTTCCTCCATTCAATTTTAAATATTACAGAAAATGATATAATCTTTTCAATCTTAAAGTTTTTTCGGTCTTAAGTGCAATTAATTATACGTTACCGAACAATTTGGCCTTTTGTTTGTTTTCATAACTAAGTAAATAAAAATTGCTGTGAGAATAATTTTCTGGAAACATTTTTTTCAGTACATGCATTTTATTTTTGTATACAAATCGTGGGTTTTTCGTTCTGTGAAAGTAGGTTACTTATTAAATTATTATTAAATTATATATATATCACTCATGTAAATATATATATATATATCACTCCTGTAAAGATTTTTTTGATTGGTGTAAAATAATTTTTTATGAAAAGCAGTTTTTAAATGTAACTAAATAATTACTTTAAATTTCAGACATCTTGGTTTTTTTTTAAATTCAAGAAACATTTTAATTACCGCAGATTTTTTTTCTGTTCAAATAAAAGTCATATTTAAAATTAAAGTACCTTAATTCATTATAATTAAAACTTACATGAAACAGATCGTTCACATTTATTTTTTGGATAAATTTAATAAATTTAGTAATAATGCAATTATGTGAGATGGATAGTTTTATAATTAGTTATAATTTTATTGATTTTTTTTAAAATGATTACTTTTGGTTGACAATTTTTCGTGACGTATCACTAGAGTCAATCATATCTGTTTATTTTTTCTAACTAATAAGAGATTTTTATTCCTGCATGAGGAAAAAAGTTACAAGTGTATATAGTCAATTATGTAAAATCTCTTACTTTATATCGTACTCATCAAGCTCTGAACAACTACGTATTCTTGATTATTTACATAACTTGGTGAGTCCCATCTACCACTACTAATATCCATATGATATGCATATTTTTTTGACCACTCCATCTTGGTGTTTCATATTCAATGTCCCTGAAGTGTCTAAAATTTTTATTAAATGTGATGACTTCTAATAAAAAAAATTTAAACACGTGCAAAAAAACAGATCAAAAACGTGAATAGGAACACATAGAAATGGAAAATACGAGGGGAGATAAAAAAAAGGTTACTATTCGATTAAAAAAATATACTGCTGGCCACCGTAAATGCAACACCAAGAAAAACAAGAGATAGCACAGCAAAATTTATTTTGTAGATAACATGTTGACGAAGTATCAAATGATTAAATTTATAGACTTCTGTGAAGTGTGGTTCCTGCCAGAATCAGTAGCTAGAGTAGCCTCCCTTATTGGAGATCACCACTGCCACACGCCTCGGCATTGATTCAAAGAGACTTTGGATGTGTTCTTGGGGTACAGCAGACAGCAGACCAAGCAGCTTCCCCACGTTGCCAAAGTTGATCTGGTGTGGCAGCTGGGGGGTGTAATCTGGGTCAACTATTGAGCAACCATGGACCACACGTTTTCTATCGGCGAAAGATCCGGAGAGCAAGCCGGCCAGGGAAGCAATTCAATCTGGTGATTGACGAAGAACCTTTGGACAATGCATGCCACGTGTGGTCGCGCATTATCTTGTTGAAATATGGCTGTGGCCAAGCCCTGAAGGTAAGGAAGGACAACTGGCTCCAACACCTCGGAGATGTAGTGCTGGCCGGCAATGCGTACTAGAGGAGTGCGAGTGTGATATCCAATACCACCCCATACCATAATACCCGGTGCAGGACCAGTGTGGTGGTGCATAACGCAGCTGTTCAGCATCCTCTCTCCACGGTGTCTCCAGACTCGAATCCGACCATCGTGGTGTTGCAGACAGATGCGTGACTCGTCAGTAAAGACAACTTCATTCCATTTTACCGCCCACATCCTTCTTTCATCGCACCATTGGCGGCGGTGACGTCTATGGCTCTGCGTCAAGTGTAGACCAAGCAATGGACGTCTTGCGGACACAGCACTCTGCTGTAAACGGCATCGAATGGTACTCGCAGACACTGAATGATGCGTTACAGGCTCGATGTGCTGTACTGTGGTTCGTGATGTAACTGAGCGATCCGTCACTGCCATGCGCACAATTTGCCTGTCCTCGCGTGAAGTGGTGCCTTGAGGTGGATGCGATCGACCACGTTGGTCCGTCGTACCCTCCTGCATCGAACGGTCACATATCCACATTACAGTTGTTTGGTTTCGTCCAACACGACTACCGATTTACCTAAATGATAATCCACAATCTTGGTAGACCACTATCCTTCCTCTGTCGAACTCGGATACTTGATCAAAAGCCGATCGCTGTTTTCTAAGAGACATAACTGATCGTCTTTTGAAAAAACCACAAGAAAAACACAATTGCCGAACTTGAAATCGTCTAAATCTCCAAGCCTTAAATAGCGCTTTGAGGTGGCGCCATATGCGCGCGTGATGTGTATCTGCGCTGAAATTCTAATCATTTGTATATCTCACCTCTACTAATACATTTTGTAAATTTCATGTTATTTGCATGCTTCCTTCAGGGTGTTGTATTTACGGTGGCCAGCAGTGTATTTATTAACAATAGACAGAAAATATACAAAAGGGAATTAAGATGGGTGCCTATCACATTTCGACTTAATCACCAAGTCTATTTAGGCATTTATCAGAACGCAGAAACAACTTGTTTAACCCGTCTTGGTAAAAATCAGGTCCCTGTCCATTGAGCCAGGTCTCGGCGGTTGTTTTCACAGAACTGTCTGGGAATATCACAGCACATCAGAAACAATATGCTCCACGTTACCATAGATCAATTCCAGCTCTGACGAGACTTCACTCAGAGTTACCCGTTTATCATTTTGGATCATTTCTTCAATTCGTGCAGTGAAGAATTTGGCCGGGAGTTCCGACATATTGCGGTTTTCGACATCCTGTCTGCCTGATTGGAAGGAGTGACACCATTTAGCTACATGTTACCTGCTCATTGTTTCTTCACCATAAACTTTACGATTTGACTGTGAACATTTGATGCAGACACATTCTTTGCCCATAAAAGTTGAATCACAGCTCGCACTTCCAAACGAGACCCATTTCCTGAAAGTCCTGCCATTTCATACGTCTTGAACCGTCTGGGAACTTTCACTACCTATACACGAGCTGTATGACAAGGAGCGCCTTTTGTCTCCACTCTGGCATAGGAGGAAACAGAATTTCACCACAATATGTAGTTTTCAAATGCTGCGGTTTGTAACCTTTTTTTTCTGATCATCCCTCGTAATAGGTTTAACAGAAATACAAAACAATGTGTAAAAACCAATACATCAACGATAGAAAGCCAATGGTAGAATCAACAATAGAAAACTTAACATTTCAGATAGTCAGTTTCTTTTGGGTTTTGTAAATAGTTTTTCTTTATTGATAATACAAGGGCGGATCAAATAAATATAAACGAGAACTTTCAAGAGATCTTTTCTGCAATGTTGCTTACTAAAATTATACCAATGTTATATTTTACACATATATTTCTTAATATTTACGTTTTATTTAAAGTATTGATTATTTTATGATGAAAAGAAGTACGTGTAGGAAGCAACTGTGCACAAATATTTTTCCATTTTTTTCAATCAGTAAAAATCTTTCTTTTCTGACGCTTCTTTGAGAAGTCCAACTAAATTGTTGTCGAAAAATAACAAGTTTTTGAATTACTGGAAGGATTTTCGATTCTAAAATTCCTGAGTAGTGCCAACCATGCGGGTCTCACATTGTCCTAGAGAATCTCACAATAGTATTTTGCATTACTTGCATGATGATAACGAATCAAATTAATTTACACAATATTTTGTGAATTCTAAGAAACCACAATAAGAACTTTTCCAGCAGATAACCGAGTTTTTTTTATTTTTTTGGAACAACTTTATTTTTTGTGCGCTTTTTGATACGGACCGCTTTGTTACACTAATGTTATAAATCATCCAATTTTCGCCACAAGTTTAAATTTGAGACAAAAATGGATTCCCTTATGAATCATAGTGACTAATATACACTGCTCAAAATAATTAAAGGATATTGCGGCTTTAGGTGGATCTTGTGGCTGGGAAACTTTTTAGCTGATTGATACATGGTCGACAGACGTAGTAGGTTATATGAGAATAAATTACACATGTTTGGCAGAAAAAAAAATGCATTTTATTGCGCATTTGTGTACAAAAGGCAAAAAAAAAACAAACACAATTTGTGCATATGAGAAAAAAAGAATAAGAAAAGGTGTTTTCCTCAAAGGAAATCATTTTCAGTAGAGGGTATGGTTTCAACGGACGGCCAGCAACACTGAGCAGCTTTGAAGCATGGAGTCAATGAGGCTATTAATGACGAGTTGGGGTATTCTGTCCCACTCTTCCAGAAGAGCTTTTCCCAGTTCTTGGAGAGTTTGTGGGGGTGGTTGGTGGCCAGCAACTCGTCTTCCTAGAGCGTCCCAAACGTGGTCTATTGGATTCATTCGCTGGTCATTGCATTCGTACGATTCCTTCCTCGAAAAGGAAATCCTCCACCAGGTTAGCACGATGTGGCCTGCAGTTATCGTCCATTAAAATGAAGTCATCTCCTATTGCTACAGCATAAGGGACTACAATAGGTCTGAGGATCTCATCACTATATCAGCGAGCAGTCAGAGGTCCATCTCGAATGATGTAGAGGTCTGTGCGCCCGTCAATGGAGATGCTACCATACACACACACTCCCCCCTCCAGATGAAAATACGCCTATTATTCGGATGAACAGAAAAACGGGACTCGTCAGAAAAAAGAACATTGCTCCATTCATTTCTCCTCCAGTTCACATGCTCTGTTGCCCACTCCCTGCGGTCGCGACGATGCCTTGATGTTAGTCTAACACATACCATCGGTCGGCGATCATACAGACCTACACCATGGAGCCGGTTTCGAACAGTCTGAGTTGAAACCGTGGTGCCAGTAGCCGAGCGAAGGTGTTGCTGGAGATCAGTAGCGTTCATATTTCGGTGTCTCCGAGCCGTTAACACTAAATAACGATCTTCATTGGGCGTTGTTGCCCGTCTACGATCTTGAATTGGTCTTCGGCCTGCACTTCCAGTCTCCAAGAAACGGTTCCAGATCCTGGAAATCACACTTTGTGACACTCCAATGGCTTGCGCAACTTCGGCTTGAGTTTGGCCCCCTTCTAACCTACCTACAACTCTCGAAGCTTCTGAATCGGTTAAATAACTTCACTGAGGCATCGTACTCATCGAAACAAAGCAGTCATTGAATGCCGATCATCCTTGTCTTCATTTCATTTGAAAGTCAAATTTCATTCGCTGCCGCTGAAGCGACGTTTTTGATGTCGAACTCAAAATTAGCATACTCCACAGTTTGAAAATCAGAAAAATTTGCATTTGTGATTCTCTTCTTCCATTTTCGGCAAAAAAAATTTCGCTTATATCTTTATTTTATATAAAACTTACAATATTCTTTAATTGTTTTGAGCAGTGTATAAACTCCTTTTTTTGAAAATTGCAACGCCACGAAGGACCTACGCGAGTGAGCTGAAATTTTCAGGAAATGTGTGTGTGTGTAAAGTAGGGCATGATATGCAAATGATTAGAATTGAAGACGGTAGCGCATGCGTATGCTGAGCAGCGCCCTCTGAAGGGCGGATCGAACCGAATATAAATAGACGGCTGTAGCGCGAGGCGTGTATGATTATCGGTGGTTATATGCTAGTGTGAACGTTAACTGAATCTTTACTATGCCTTGTCGACGAAAGGGAGCGAAATTTTAGCAAATTTCTGAGTTTGAACGGGGCAGAATCGTCGGCCTTCGTGAAGCTGGATTGTCTTATCGTGCAGTAGTCGCTCGTGTGCAGCGTAACAGCAGCCCAATCATGCGTGTTTCGAAGCAGTGGACGGACGAGGGTCGGACAGCTTGGAAATCCGGGAGTGGACCCCGAAATGTGACGTCAGCTCGCGATGACCGACGCCTAGTGCGAATGGCTCAGACGGACCACACAGCTTCTTCTAGACAATTGGCAGCACAGTGGTCAACAGCTACAGGTGTTTCATTGTGTGCTTCATCAATTCGGAGGCGTCTGCTGCAGCGTGGGCTGCGAACAAGGATTCCTTTATACAGGATTCCTCTCACGCAAAACCATCGCAGCCTGCGGCTACAATGGGCCAATGTGCATAGGAGCTGGCGTGCTGATTGGCAGCAGGTCGTCTTTTCTGACGAATCCCGCTTCAATTTGTGGCACCATGATGGCCGAATTCGTGTCAGGCGCTATGCCGGTGAGCGGCACATTCCGGAGTGCATTATCGAACGCCACAGTGCACGAACACCCGGAGTTATGGTGTGGGGTGCCATAGCATATCATGGACGATCTTAATTGCTACGAATTGTGGGCAATTTGAACAGTACCCGATACATAAACGAAGTTTTACAGCCCCAAGCTATTCCTTTCCTGCAAGGATTGCCAGGGGCTGTATTCCAGCAGGATAATGCCCGTCCACATGTCGCCAAGACTGTCAAATCCTATCTTGATTCGCAGCAGGTACAGCTTCTTCCTTGGCCTGCGTATTCGCTGGATATGTCACCGATTGAACATCTGTGGGATATCGTTGGGCGGCGTCTCGCTCGTGATCTTCGTCCTGTTGCTTCGATAGACGAACTTTGGTTGCGCATACAAACAATATGGAATACTCTTCCGCAGGCAGATATTCAAAATTTGTTTAACTCCATGCCGCGTCGTGTAGCAGCTCTTATTGCGGCGCGTGGTGGCCACACAAAATACTAATTTCTATCTCTTTTAATTGTTTGTTTGGTTTGAAAATGTAATCATTTATTTGTACCATTGCCACTCAACTGTGTATTAAATTTCATTCAACTATGATGCTTCCTTCATGGTGTTGCAATTTTCACAAACAGGAGTTTATATTCGACAAATATTTTACTCGTCACTTTTAGACGTACATTCCACTCATCCTTTTGCCGCCCATCCAGTTTTGTGATTAGTGACGCTGACTGCGGTGTCGTGGGGCCGGAGTTCAAGCCCCGGGGAAGACATGGATGTTTGTAAATATATTGTGCCTTCGCGTCATGAGGGTATTCTAAATATAGTCATCGAGCTGCAAGTCCTCTCGTGAGGTTCGTGGAAGAGGAGGCGAGGAGTGATGCCTCTGACCACCCCCAGGGTGTTCTCCCTCGAAAATGGGGTAGAACGAAGAAAAATCGTACTGTCATCTGCATGGTGCTCAAAGCTAAGGATAACGCCAGACGAAAAAATTCTAGCCCTTAGACGCGATAAATTTTGTGGACCTTGATCTGTTCTTACTGTCTGTCAGATGGCATAAGCAACAACAAACTTGCATTCAAAATTTGAAGCTTACATCTTACTGTGATTTTGCGAAAATGCAACTTATTTCGATTAATGAGTTGTACACTTCCATAACTCATGCTCACTTAGTTGCTAATTTCTTTAGCAGTTATTCTTTGGTCATCAAAAATAAGGTAACAAATTTGGCGAATTTTCGCATCGTGTCACTTTTTTTCGGTTGTCGATCACGAGCCAAATTTTCAACCTCTACGGATTCAATTCTGAACACCACCTGTTATAAGTATAGTTGAGACCTCAATAAGGCGTCATTACCGAATTGGGTAGGGTTTGCAATTTCGCATTATATTCGTGTTACATTTTCAATCCCAGGTTTTCAGGATTACATTATCCAATCCCGAGATTAGGATTGGACTATTTATAGAAAAATACTTACAGATTAGCATAGTTGAAATGACATAATAAAACTAAAAACGTAATTAAAAAATTGATTTAATATTATTATTTATTGAAACAAATCAAAACAAAACAATTCATTATAAAAAAACAAATAAAAATAGTACATAATGAAATTAAAAAACTAAAATTTCTTGGGTTTCTGAAAAATAAGCTTTTAAAAAACACAGCTTGTCCAGTGTTTCATCATTCAAACGGCTTTTTATTTTTGTTATAAATTGTCCTGCCGAAAAGAATGCTCGTTCAGACTCTACACTAGTAGGCTTTTATCGTCATTAATAGGAGTAAGTTCTTTCCAGGCGTGGTAGTCACCACGTCTCTCACCATTTTCAAAAAGCGACATTTGTTTTTGAATTTTTGATGACAGTGTCTCAAATCTAATAGGCTGCATTTTTTGGTGCATATCCCTCTTTGATAACTTTACCTAGTTTTTTTGCTACACTTAATGGTTTTTTTTGTGTACAAATTAATTCAGTTATTGAATCAGAATGTAAATCAATTTCAAGTGTTACCTCATTTGAAATAGAAAATCTAGTTGCATGAGGTGTTAGTAATGTAGTGAGATTTGAAGCGTCAAGTCTTTCAAACATTAAATTATGGCATTTAATTGAAGAAGGAACTGTGATAAAATCTATTCCTGAGATGTTGTTTATACCGTTATGTAAGTATTACAGTAAACCACTTAGATCTGTGCGACGTTCTACCATACGAGAAATGAGTGCTGCATATCATTTTAAACTTATAGCACTTATAATTGTCCTAATAAAAATTCTACGTACATATTAAAAACATTTTCTGATGATTAAATTCTTAGAAAATTTTGATGGGAAAAATTTCAAAATATAATTCAGACAGTAAAATATAATTCAGATTTTAGGATTTGAAGAAACATCGAGATCCCGGGGCTGCAAACCCTAAAATTGGGCATTCAGTCTGAGCTAAATTTAAAAAAATGTGACATTTTCATTCGTTGAAAATTTAATTACTCCCTATAAAATGCAATAGGTACTTTGTGTTTATTTATCGCGCAAGTGAGAGATGAATTGAGTTAAGGTATCCGACTACGTTCGGAACCGTAATTTTAAAAAAGCACATAAATGGATAATTGTCACTTAGATTAGAATACATGTATAAAATGGTTTTAAGGACATTTTGACAAAAAAATTATTTATAAATACAATATTTTGGAAAAAAATTAACTTAGAACAACCTTTTTTTAAATGTTCTCCTTTTATAAAAATGCTTCTAAAATAATAATATTTTGCTTATATAAAGTAAAGAATTCTCTCCAGAGAGTTTGAACTAGGATTTTTGAAAAATTCACATTATTTTCAAAGTTACTACCAATTAAAATAATTATCGACGTTTTTTCTTAAAATTTCTTCCCTCTGTTGTAGTAAAATATGGATAAATTTATAATTCCAAGTTATAAATTTCAAAACTTCTAGTTGAAACTCTGTACAGAGGTCTGAGCTATATACAGGCAAAATATTATTATAATAGAAGCATTCTTCACAAAAGGAGAATAGTTTGAAAATGAGTCATTCTATGTTCATTTTTTGTCAAAATATTGTACTTGAATAATTTTTTACTGTAATAATATTCTTAAAACAATTTTATATACAATATCTAATCCAAGTGACACTAAATATCATAAATATTATCAATTTATACGCTTTTTCAAAATCATGGTTCCGAATGTAGTCGGATACCTTAATATATATGAAGAACAAAAGAAGGCCAAATAGTTATTTAAACTTCAAATAATTTATCAGGATTGTTATAGCAAAGCATATGGAAACTATCTAATACTGTTAAAAAGATATAGTTTATATGTTTCATCGAACTTCGAACATTATTTGAAAGATGGAAGGTCTTATCGAAGAATTATAATATATTCATACTTAATTATATTTATCAATTAGTTAATTTATGTATGCAAGTGATATACTCAAGGATGTTCAGACATTCCTGATACATATCTAGTAATCCATAATTATGCACATTTAGCAGTTACAAATTTATGCTCACCAGAATGTGTCCAAGAGGTTTAGACATTTGTAATCATATACGTCTTATAATTTCAGTTAAGGAACAACAAATAAATTTTGATTACGTATTTTAAAGTAAAGTGGACAACTGCATAAATTATTTTCTCATTATGTTACTACATGATCCAGACGCGTTTCACTCATGCCATAATATGTCTGTTCCTAAAGAGACGGTTTCAGATATTGTTTCACCGAATATTACTTAATCCAAAATATTTGATGTCGGTATTAGGAAAAGTTTCTCATGTCTCGTATAGTTCCTCGAGAAAATATATAAAGTTGAAACATCAGAGAAACTTAATATAGGGAATGATTAATTTTTTAAAGAGGTACTTTATCCTTTTTCTCAAAGAAAAAGTTCGTTCAATTTGACTTTTTTAAAACCTATCTGTATGTTACACCTTTTACGAAATGGCATTACAAATAATGAAGTAATGAGAAATATTTTGATTTCCAAGGTATTTCTTTCGTGTTTCAGATTCCCAAGTCAAAAGTTTTAATAATTGAATTGCTGTTGATCTTTATCACGAATCATGTTTAATTCTTAAACGGGATTTGTTTATAAATGTTATCACATTGTAAACTATATACACACTGTCACAAAAAAATATATGCACCCAGAAAGAAAGGAGCTACTATCACGAAACTTAACATATATATAATGTATGAGAAGATAAGCAAATGATTACAAATTCAAAAGAACAGATTGTTTTATTCAGAAGATATGGCATGAAAAAGTTACAAATCAGCAGGTTGTAAATCCACCTGTGGCAGCTATACAAGCCAAAACATGGCGCGGCATCGAATCAGTGAGCTCACTTATGATATCCTGCGGAAGATCATGCCATTTCCTTTGCAACTCGGCAGTTCATTCACCAATAAACTGGGACGACTGCAGTTGAATTCCCAGAAACTGCCAGACGTGCTCTATTGGCGAGAGGCCAGGTGACCTGACAGGCCACGGGAGCTCGTCATATCCTTGAAGACATAGTTGGGAAAGTCTCACAGTATATGGACGAGCGTTGTTTACTGATAAAGGGCACCTGAGGGACTTAATAGCGTATACAGTACAACTGGTGTTAAATGGATGGTGGCGACCATGCAACTGCGTGTCGTCAAAGTGCATTGAAGGACGACTACAGATGATCGTGTGTCCCAACAAATCACTTTCCACCCTCTCACACATTGTGTAAACGCCGTATGCCTCTCGACAACAATTGCCGGGTCTGGACGCCTCCACATGCGTATACACTTGTCATCAGCATTGAGACTGAATCGGGATTCATCGCTGAAGATCACACCCCTCCAGTCGATTCCTCTCCAGTTTCCAGAGGACGGTAAAAATCCAAATGACACTGCCTATGATATGGAGTCAGTGGTAGGCGTCTTAACAGTCATTGGCTCCTTATAATTGTATCGGCCAGTTGTCTCCGAATGGTTTTCCCTTGATACAACCGGGTCTCTGGAAGTTGGTAAATAGCGTCGAACTAATTCTAGAGACGTTGTTGGTGAGGACGTGGACGCTGATATGATTGCGTGATCATCCCACGCATTTGAGTTCCTGGGATGTTCTGACACTCCGCGTTGGTAGACTATCCCTTCCGGGATCCATTGTTGTCAATACAGAGTAACTACAATATCGCTCCGACCGAGGTGGCGGCTCATACACCTGTACGACCTACCTGCTTTTCAGAAGCCTACTATACGATCCCTCTAAAAATCCGGCAATTGTTCGTATTGTCGCCGGTTACGTCTCCGAGGCATCTCTAGTTACAATACCGTCCATCCAAGTCACAGATTTGTTTGAATAACCGTATGGCGCGAGCAGTCATGCTTTTAAACTTTCCCAGCTGTGCATCTCAAATGTGTATAACACGCTTACACTTGACTCATTGGTGTCGAAATTTTAATCATTTGCATGTCTCTTACCAAACTACACTTGTATCAAGTTTCATGATAGTAGCTCGATTTCTTCTGGGTGCATATATTTTTTTGTGACAGAGTGCATATTTTCTAGAAAATGAAACATCGGATCTTTGTCTTGTATGTCCTTTTGTAAATATTGCAAAGGAGATCATTTTCAAAGCCTTTTTCTTATTTTAGTGTTATTTTTTGTGAAAATACCTTCAGATGAGACTTTTATACACTAGGCATTCATTGCAAATTTAAAAAAAATGTGGCCAAATCGTTCATCTTACGGTGTTCGAATTCGGGCGGGAACGGTTTCCTCTATTGGCCGTGTAGTAATGGGGCATTTGGCGACTTCTTTTGATTTGAGGAAAGTGGTCGACAGTATAAAACGTAATCACCGAAATTTCTTGCGAGAAATTGTTAGAGGTGATTATTTTTTATAAGAAATATATTGATATATATTTAATAGCTTCTCTTCAAAATCATGAATTTTAGAAACAAGGTAACTCAAATGCTTTTTTAAACATTAATATTTGATTTGATTTCCATTCATAGTCAATTCTTTTTTAAGTGTATCTGATACAAAACTTCAATTTCTCTCTCTTTCATATAATTAAAAAATTTTCGGAGATTAAGGTAAGGGGCTCCATCAAGAACATAAATTAGGGTAATTTAATCTCTAAATCGCAGTTCCAAAGAGTATTTTTCAATCTTGGTTTTACAGAGCCAAATTTTCTCTAAAAATAATACAATAGGATAATATATACATCGTGAATTAAATACTAATTCAGCCCAAATTCATAACTATCATTGAAATTAGTTTTAATTACCTAAATGTCTATTTAATTACGTACATATTTCAAGCTAATTAAAGTGAGTTTTATTTTATTCTTAACAAGGACTATTCACCGTTGATAAAAGAGTAAACAGAAGATGTAATTATATTAACATGAATAGAAACAGTTGTAACTCTTTCAAGACATAATTGTACACATTTAAACATAAGAATACATTTTAGAAATTAGGATACCACTCAGTGTAACACCATAAATAATTAAATTTTTGGGAATAATTGCTGCATTTCTCAAAAGCATACTCGTAAATTAATTGTATTAAGTTTTTAAGGTATCCGAGACTTCGTTCGGAACCGTGATTTTAAAAAAGTGCATAAATGGATAATTTTCATGATATTTAGTATCACTTAGATTAGAATACATATATAAAATTGTTTTAAGGACATTATGACAAAAAAATTATTCAAATACAATATTCTGGCAAAAAACTACCTTAGAATAATCTTTTTTTCAAAATGTTCTTTTATAAAAAATGCTTCTAAAATAATAAAAATATTTCGCTTATATAAATAAAGTAAAGACTTCTCCAGAGAGTCTGAACTAGAATTTTTGAAAAATTCACATTATTTTCAGAGTTACAACCAATTGAAATAATTATCGGCGTTTTTTTCTTAAAGTTGGTCCCCTCTGTTGTCATAAAATATGGATAAACCCACTTCTAAGATATATATTTCAAAAATTATTGTTGAGCTTCTGTAGAGAGGTCTGAGCTATATACAGGCAAAATATTATTATAATAGAAGCATTTTTTCCAAAAGGAGAATATTTTGAAAATGGGTTATTCTATGCTCATTTTTTGTCAAAATATTGTACTTAAATAATTTTTTATTTTAATAATATTCTTTAAACAATTTTATGCACATTTTCTAATCTAAGTGACACTAAATATCCTAAATATTATCCATTTATACGCTTTTGCAAAGTCACTGTTCCGAATGTAGTCGGATACCTTAAGATAAGTTTTTACGCTACATTTATAATATCATGAATTATTTTGATGATGGAGGAGTAATTTGATTAAATTTAAGTACTGCGGTTATACTTTAATGAAGGTGTTACTAATAAAAGTCATGCAAGTATAATTAAATTCAATAGTAAGCAAAAATATACTATCTCTGAATATAAACAAAAATGTGGAAATATAAAGTTTTCTTTGAGTGACATTAAAATAAAACGTCGGTAGTAACTCAACGAAAACGACCGAAAATACCCCTCTGTAGATAATAAAGAAAAGTATCCTAAATGAGAGAGAGAGAGAGAGAAAGAAAAGAAACGGTTGTGTAATATAAGGATATATTTAGAGGAATATTTTTCGTGACCCAAACATTTTTCTTTGATATAATGACTTACGAATCAATATGTGTTGCAAGGGCGTTTTCGATTAAAGAATAAATTAAATAAATAAATGTATGGAAGAAATAGTAGAAAATGGTAAGAATATGCAATTTGGGGTACCCAAAACAGCGAAAAAATATGCAGAGAAAAGAACTGGAGAATATTGAATTTTATAAAAACAGAAGATTTTTATTATTAATAATAAAAGGCTTAAAAAATTTTCGCTCATAAAATAAAATCACAATATGAAATGAAAAATGAAATCCCCCAACATCAAGAAATTTCTATAGAGCAGAGTGGAAGTGGTTTCGAAGTTCCCGAAGTGGTCTGTATCTAGCCCATGGGGTCTACGTCAGTTGGAAAAAAAATTGGGGGTCTACGATTGTGGCTCTCATTTAACCAGTTCGTAACTTTAATTTTAACTTTCAAGTAATGGAATAAATGTTCCATATATATTTACTTACGTAATATTTCATTATAATATAAACATATCCATTAGGAATTATGGAGCATCACAAGAAAGATTTTAATTGCTTTTCCTAATGGAAAAATTTTTTAGCACTGTTGCCAATCTCTATAACAAAAAGAAAAAAGGACAGGATGCTGCTAATTGAGGCAATGTAGGATTCAACCCGACAAAATTGATGCCGCATGTTGAAAATTTGTTAAAAAGCATCTGATTCATACTTCCTATTAAAACCATTTTTGTTGATCAGTTATTTCGTAAAAGTTACTAAGTTTTAATTCAATTAATAAATGTTTAAAATTAAAATGTGTGTGTTCATTTTTCTAAAGTTTTTCACTCTGCACTTCACTAAAGCTAAAAATTTAAATCTTTCGATGTACCTAGCTCTATACCAGCTATCAAAAACACATTTAAGTTGTAGAATTTGCAAAAATTCAATATTAAGTAAATAGGGGTCAACCCCTAACCGGAAAACATGGAAAGGGGTCATGAGACAAAAATGTTTGGGAAACTGCTTTAGAGCATAGGTTTGCAAAGGGGTTCCTTCAGACTTCTGGGGTTCTTTGTGATTTCTGAAGGGGTCTGTGGCAAATTGAAATTAATTTAGGGGTACATGGATAGCATTAAGGGGTTCGCGAAAGATATAATATTAAGAGAAATATTTGCGACCCCTTTCCATTACTATGAAAGTTAAAATAAATTAGTCATGATTTTTAGGTGTTAAAAATATTAGGGTAAAAATTTAAAATTTTGGAATAATTATTATAGATAGGTACTTAAAATACACACAAATGAAAGGTGGAAGTCGGGACAAATGCGGATGCGACTGTCTATGCAGGTTTAAATAGGAACGGAATCTCGCTACTACATGCAATAAATATGGTTTAAAATATGGTAGAATAAGAGTTCTGCTTCTAGTCTACAGTTTAACTTGTTTAACTTTTGTTTTATGCATGTTCCTGTTATTCGAAGTGAACGCAACAAATTTTCCCTGGTTTGGAACAGAAAGCAATATTATTTGTATTGTAAAGAAGATCAAGCACTCTTTACGTAAGTATCTTTAAATGCATTTGATATGTTATCGTTAAAGTGAATAATTCAGTTATTTCATAAAATAACTAGGTATTTCATGAAATAACTAGACAATTCAGTTAAAGTATATGATAGATGAAAAATTTCACACTTTACCTTGTTATTCTATGGAATAACTAAATAAAGACCGTTGAGGTGAAAAATAAGCAATTTCAAAGATATTTTATAAATTAATTGATCATAAATAGCTGAAATCTCTCGAAAATACATTTTATATCTTTTGCAGATTAATAATTGGTAAATAATAAGGGAAAGAAAATTATATAATTTATTATTGCTCACATTAGTTAAACAGAAAGAGGAAAAAAGAATATGTGTTCGTGTTGCAAAAATAGATTATATTTAAATATTACCAACAAAAACACATGCTGCAAAGAAAAACCGTTGCTTCATAAAAAAATTGTGCAAACTTTTTAAAACTGAAATGTATGAGAATATTAATTTAAATTTTATGATGTGCCCTTGTTTTACTTTTCATTATTTATTAGATTAAGGACTGCTTATTATTTTGAAACAAGCCCACTTTTACCATTACACATTTTTTTTTTACAGGAGCACTTTTTAAATCCTTGTCCATTACTGCAACTTTGAGCTGTTGCAACAGATCGAAGCGTTGTGTCAATATTTAGAACTTCTTCAATGGAAATTAATTCTTGCTGACATATACTGAACTGATTTCTAGAGTACAATTGTTTTATTCGGCCATCTCTATAGTTCCTAATTGGAAAAAATCCTTTCTAAAGCATCAAGAACCGGTTCAAAGAACTTTCGAATGCGGTATTTCATACTTTAATGATCAAGTAATTGTTATTCTATAGAATACCTAGTTAAATCGTAGAATTCAAAAATTTTATATACTTTAACTGACTTATCTAGTTATTTCATGAAATATCTAGTTATTCTATGAAATGACAAATTTCACACCTAAATTTATAGATCAAAGCGATACTTTTGTTAAATTTAAAATTTATAGAACAGTTTTAAAAGAGGAATGATTTTTTTAAAAAGAAAACTGGAAGTGGAAAGGCTATTATTATCAAGTCGTAGTTCGATTAAAGACAAATTTTATAACCCGAGCAGTGCAATGTTAGAATATCAACACAATTATCGTATACAATGGCTTCAAACTTATAAATAAATTTATATATATACTGTTTCCAAATTTTTTCAAAAAATGCATGCGGATGTTACTGAACAATATTTCACGATTATGATTTCAAAAGCAAAATATTTATCGAAAGAGTCCAGTGGAATGTTTACAAGGAATTTATCTACCCAAACAATGCCATCACTGTTTGTAATTATTTAATGTTATCGTTTATTATTCTGGATTGTATTTATTTAATTTTCGTAACGAGGAAATATTGACTTTAGAAAGCTGAGGAATATAAAATAAAAATTTATTCCTATAGGACAGGGGGGGGGGCGAACCTTTTTGGATCAACGTGCCATTTTTTCTTTGAGACGTGCCGTCAATTAATTTTAACTTGTGATTATATTGAGAAAATAATAAAACTAAATACTAACAACTCAAAATTCTTTGATTACAGTGAAAAAATATATTTTGCACAGTATAGTTGTAAATGTTTTATTTATACGTGTAATTCAAACTATAGGAACATAGTGTGAATTCTGTTGTGGTAGATTAGATGACAAACAACTTGTTTAAGGATTGTAAGATGTTACTTTTACCAGAATGCAAACTGAATTGGAGTCATCTTCCAAACGGTTTCTATGCGAGTCTTTAATATTGTTCATCTATAAAAATAATGACTCGCAGGAATAGGTAGATGAAAATATGGTTAAAATAGCATCGGCCAGTTTTTTCTTACAGCTAAATGTGTATTGGATCAAATCCCATGTTTCCAAAATTTTAATTCTAGCATTTTTATTTATATTGCTTTCCATATTATTTTCCACATCGCTTTTTTGTGCGATATGGAAAAAGAGAGGGAGAGAGATATTCAATTACTTCCTTGATTAATCCCGAAGTTTAGCATGTAGTTATTTGCAAGTTTTGGGTTCAATATCAATACTGGATATAGTGGCTTCATCAGCAACTTAAAAGTTAAATGAGCTGGATTTCAGGTCTCACTTTTTATGGTGCAAACTGTAATGTTCATTAACAAATGCCCATTGTAATATCTAGATTATGGGTATTTAATTAAACTAATTAGTATTTTTCTTTTGTATTTTAATTTGGCTCTCTTAATTACGCAGTGTTCACATTATAAAAAGAAATTCTTCTGCCGAGAAGGCTAATTTGTGTTCCCTAAATATTCAATTATTGTAAAAGAAAATGCGCAATTTTATACTCTCTTTAGCTCTTATTTACTTGACGAAATAAATATATAGAAATATGAAATTTATCACATCTATAATTTTGATATTTTTACTATATTATATTGTATTATAAGTTTTTATTAAATTCATTTCTAATGTATTGAAAAAGAAACAAGTTTTGCAAAGTGTTTTGGAACTTTTTTTATCAATGAACGGAAGGAACATTGATTTTACTATAGCTTCCATGTGTGCTACTTGAGATGCTTCTGTAATGATGTAAGAGAAATAAATTTTTAATTTACCGGAAATTATTATTATCTTAAAAAATAATAAAAATTTCCAGTAAATAATAATAAAAATTTATTATTATTTACTGGAAATAAAAAAATAATATATTACTTAAAAAAATTCATTTCTTTAATTGAATTTTTTAAAATTATCTGTTTGAATCAATAATATGTGCTTCTTTTAACAACACGGGGAGAAATTATTTCAAGGTTAAGAATTTAAAAAACTTCAACTAAAAGAAAGAATGTGTAAAATGCGAAATTTCGAACTTCTAGATCAGTGATTCTCAACCTCCGTACAGCGGCACTTTCATGTAGCGTCAAATTCTTGAAGTGTACCGCCAGATTTTTTAAAAATTGTTAATAAACTCTGAGGAAAAAAATAAAATCCAGAACTGAATAATTCGGCTGTTTTATAGAAATGATGTAAGGGTATTCATGTTATATTTAACTTATCATTTCGTGGATAGATGGATATAAAATTTTTTTTATTGGGTTCGTAATCCATTTGTGACAACGGATACACCTGTGTAAGAATTAATTTTGAATAAAGAGTAAAAACTAATTTCGCTCTGTTATAATCGAAATTTAATTTCAAAACATTCGGAAGAATCAATTGATTTTCATTTTGGATTAAAATTAGAGGCGATTATCTCATAAAAGCCGAAAAAGGTTTTAAAATATTGTTACTGTTTTCGAAATCTTACTTGCGTGAATATGGATTTTCAGCGTTAACAAATATAAAATTGCAAAACAAGATTGAGATTTTTAAATGCAGATGACGAAATGAGAGTGACAGTATCATTTTTACGACCAAATATTATCAAAAATCATCTAGCTCAAATTTCGTTTTAAATATATTCTTATAATTAATTTGTTATTAATTACTCAGTAAATATTTCATTGCTTTTGTTGTACATATTTTATTTAAGATTGAAAAAATATTATTATAAACTAATATACATAGTGTATTACAGTATAACAGATATGTAAAATTCTTTTAAACTTATTTTATTCTTAGTGTGCCGTCAAATTTTTTAAAATTGTTAAAAGCATTCTGAGAAAAAAAAAGATTGAGAATTATTGTTCTAGATATTAGTTTTAAGATCCTTCTACTTTTCAGAGGTATCTATTGTTTAATTTTTTAGCTTTTGTATAAATTATTACACAATTTGATTATTTGAATATAAATGTTATTTAGATTATTTTATAAATGGGGAACTTTTCTTATAATCTATAAAATCAAATAATGGATGCATCTTCATAAATTTATACCACAATATGAATTAATTCTATTACGAGTAAATTTAGTAATATTTGTCGCATGTGAAATTAAATCAATCTAATAATTTAATGTTATATATTTCTAATATAGAAAAACCATCATATGGCAAGACATCGTGAACCAAAAATTATTCTTCAATACTTGCCGAAAGTTTAGAGCAGGGAGAAAAATTTTTTGGAAATTTTAAAAGTGTTTATGCAATCATATTTACTTGTGTTCGTGTGTGTGCTTACAAGATCCAACTAAACATACCGAATACAATAGAGAAATATATATTTGTTTCTTTACTTTCAATAAAGCATTTTGTTTCCTATAATCATATGCGATATAAGCAATTTTTGCTGTTGTATCGAAAATTCCATGATCCTCTTGTAATTTCATTTGGGAAACACGTTCGGGTGACGGAACTAAATGTTATGTTTATCGACCGATCTGATTCTGGACCTTCACTTTTGCTCCAGGATTGGGTCAGCAACATTTGAGACTATAAGAGGATTATTGTTATTTACTGATGGGACCTCAAAGAACTTCTAAGTCTTTTCAAATGAAATTTCGTATTTATTTATGTTTGAGTTGAGTGGTTACGAATTCCAACGACATAAAAATAGAGCCAGAAGTTTATATATACTAGTAGAGCATAAAACCTAAAAATAAGTACCCCTTCTTTTAAAAACTGCCTGTTCGTAAAATAGTTTTATATAATAAGTCAATAAAAAAATTAATATCAATATGTTCTTATTTCAGGAAAAAGCTGAATAATTTAAAACCTGAAATATATTTGTAATACCTTAACGTATCCGACTATGTTCTGAATCGTGATTTTCAAAAAACGTATAAATGAATAATTTTTTGATATTTAGTGTCACCTGAATTATAATATACACATACAACTGTTTTAAAAATATTATTACAATAAAAAATTATTTAAATGTAATTTTTTGGCAAAAGAAGGAAAAATAACATGTTTTTAAAACATTCTTCTTTTATGGAAAATGGTTTTACAAAAACAATATTTCTGTACAATGAACCTGAACAATTAGTTTTGAAATATGATAATTCAGAAATGGATTTATTCATATTTTAATAAATCAGAGTAGAGAAATTTTAACAAAAAAAACATGGATTTTTATTTCAATTGATAGTAACTCTGAAAATAATACGAATTTTTCAAAACCCCTGCAGGAGGCTTTGTGAAGAAGTTTTAACTATATATATATATAGGCAAAATTTTATTATTATTAAAGTATTTTTCATAAAAGGAGAATATTTTGAAAATGTCATTCTTTCTTCATTTTCTTGCGAAATTTTTTTTACTCAAATAATATTCTTAAAATAATTCTGTGTGTATATTCTAATTCAGGGGACCCTTAATAACAAAGAGATTATTCTTTTGTACGTTCTTTCAATTTATTTAACCGAACGCAGTCAGATACCTTAAATGTAAAGATGGGTTTAAATAATATATACAAACATGGGTGCTATTCTGTTAAAACAACATTTAAGGTATCGGACTACGTTCGGAACCGTGATTTTAAAAAAGCGCATAAATGGATAATTTTCATGATAGTTAGTGTCACTTACATTATAATACATGTATAAAATTGTTTTAAGGACATTTTGACCAAAAAAAATTATTTAAATACAATATTTTGACAAAAAATTAATTTTTTTTCTCAAAATGTTCTCCTTTTATAAAAAATGCTTCTAAAATAATAATATTTCGCTTCTATAAAGTAAAGACTTCTCCAGAGAGTCTGAATTACGATTTTTGAAAAATTCACATTATTTTCAGAGTTGCAACCGATTGAAATAATTACCGACGTTTTTTTCTTAAAATTTCTTCCCTCTGTTGTAGTAAAATATGGATACATTTATCATTCCATGTTATATATTTCAAAACTTCTAGCTGAGCCTCTGTGCTGAGGTCTGAGCTATATACAGGCCAAATATTATTACAATTGAAGCATTTTTCACAAAAGGAGAATATTTTGAAAATGGGTCCTTCTATGTTCATTTTTTGTCAAAATATTGTACTTAAATAATTTTTTTACTGTAATACTATTCTTAAAACAATTTTATATACATTTTCTAATCTAAGTGACACTAAATATGATAAATATTATCCATTTATACGCTTTTTCAAAATCACGGTTCCTAATGTATTTGGATACCTTAATTATAGGAAAACTTTTAATTTGTTACCAATTACCTTATCAGTATCCTCCTGTCTGACAGTATTCATATAAACTAAAACGTATTCGTCACATATTTTCCTTATTTTTGGGAGCGGCAAATGTTTTCTTACAATTTTAAGGTACTTGAGCTGACTATGTTCCTCGCACGAACACTTTTGTTTCAATATATTTGTAAATGTTATTAGAATGTTGTCTAAATCTAAATATTATGTTTGAATAAATAATTCCCATCAACAAGAAAGGCCGTAATTTAACTTCATTGTTAATAATTTAAAATTCATATTTTGTTTAACAAAAACTATTTTATTTTATCAAAACAACTCAATAATAATCCATAAAAGTGGTTTACATAGGAAATTGTTTGTAGAGAAATCATTTAAAGGCTTTGAAAATCAAATTTGCAATGACATCCCAAGAAACAATGACTAATGACTTTTATTATGTTGTTCATTAAAAATGTGTGGATTCACAGCGTAATAAACAGGCATTAAAAATTGGAAGTCTGAACAATAAAATGCAGAATAATTTGTTTATTTCTTCGAAGAATAAGCAAACGTTACTTTTTTATAATAATATTCTAAAGTAGAATAGCTAATAACAATAATATCCAATAAATGGCTTTTAAATTTAAATTCTTTTGAGCAGTGGTATTAAAATTAAATGATCTAATGATAAATTCTCTTGTAAAATAGCTACCACAAATCAGAACAAGGAATGATATAATTCGAAGAATACATTTATTTAAGACAATACACTAAGTTTTGTATTATTTGTAAAGTATTATATTACTCAAATAGCCTATACTATACACATTGATATAAGGTATTTTGTAGAATTTTTTTTCATATTATACAACGTTTAAGATTACTATTTCAAGGCTTCAATTATATTCTGTTAAAATGATTATAAACTTTAACTTTTTGAAACGAAAATTATGTAATCATGCATAATAAAATGTATCATACTTAATGAATTATTTTTATATTATTAAAAAAGTACTAATATAAAATACTACTAAAGTACTAATTTTCACAAATATCTGATTTCATTATCATAGTTGACGACGGTAAAAATTCAAGCCCATTTGAGAACAATTATAAGCAGGAAATTACATAGAAGAATAACTATGTAAATTACTAACTTTTTTTTCAAATTATTACTTTTACCAAATAACTCTTACCAAATGAAAATTCAGAGCCAATTAGTTACATACATTTTCATCGAAATAATAATCAATTGATATAAATTATAAATACAAAATTAATAACAGTTTTGTTTATGCAGATAATAAAGTCCGATTAGAATTTTAATAAAGATTAAAAAAAAATCGCCATAATATATTTATGGCAG
Organism: Trichonephila clavipes; assembly: GCA_019973935.1. NCBI lineage: Eukaryota > Metazoa > Arthropoda > Arachnida > Araneae > Nephilidae > Trichonephila > Trichonephila clavipes. Next base: position 127,408 of record BMAU01015936.1, read on the forward strand.
CAACTCTGCTGTATAATTTGAATATATAAGAGAATGCATTCGCACGCGCGCGAAATCAATATATTAAATAGAAATTTAGATTATAACCCTAATAAAAATATTTTCTTTCTTGAATCATAAATTTTGAAAAACTGGAAATTTTTCTTAGTAGATGTTTATTAATTCCTATATGTTATTAATCTTTTTTTTCAAATTTTAAAATAAAAATAAGAGTAAATGAATGTTTTTAAATAAAAAAGAGCAAATTCATTGTTTTATAAAAAAAATAGCACAACATACTTCATATATTATTTTAATGATCATCATTATTATCCACTTACCTCGGTCTTGCAATCTGCGAGTAATATTTATCTAGTTGTTCCAAATATCGTATCGCCTCGGCCACGTTGATTCCATCTTCCATACTCGGATTGGCCTTCCCCTCCTCGGGCAACGTCACGACGATCAAAATTGCGACCATGGTGATCGTGAAAAGAATAATGTTAAATTTTCCCATCCTTATCGGTTTTTGTGATGGAGACTGTAAAGCTAACTACCCTGCAATGCACTAAAGATAATATGGGAAAACAAGATACAGGAAACCGTGCTTATGAAACTGTAACAACGGGGAGCCGAAATAAGGAGTGAATTATTGAGGAGGCAACAGTGATATTTATGTGCCGTGAGACTATAAAACAAAAGGAATATGTATCCAAATTGCAAGCGACCCTCTCTCTACCAATGGGAAGCCGACTTTACTGACCCACGTAACTGAGGCTGAACTCTTATTGGTCGAAAGTAGAGGAATGTGATGGGATCAATAGAAATGCATAGGCGGGACAGTGTCAGGCTAAGATTATTTAGAAAATGTTTGTTTGCGTATTATTTGCGTAGGTATTTATGCATTTGCTTGAGAGGATGAGAGTAGAGGATTTTTTTTAAAAAATTTTGTTGACAGTATTTTTAGGTAAAAGAACACTTGTTCGAATTTTACGTGTGTTTATGCTCCTCTCCGAAAGTTCCATTTATTTATTTGACATACTTTTTATTTGAATAAATGCAAAAGGTTTAAAGTTACTTTTTGGAATTTGTTTCGATAAACCTTGTTTTTCAATCGAAGATAACATCTAAGAGTGAAAATAAAATTGAATACCCCCACTTCATAAGTATTCGAAATAAAATAAAATTTTACGTTAAAAAAAATGTAAGTGTTCAAAGAACCCGCTTTATATATATGAAATTCTATTAAAAATGTATGATGGAAATTAAACAAAAATGATTAAATTAGACTGTTTAAAAAGAATAATTCAGCCTTTCATCCCTTCAGGGAGCCAATAAATGAGTATCAAGCTTGCTTGGGAACTTAACACTGGGGGTTTTCGCGTCAGACTGGCCACCTGACCGAAACAACTGCCCATGCACCTCAGAGCCCAAGGTCGCGTATACTGAGTTGGGCACAGTAGGCCTTGGCCCTTATAGGCTGTCGTGCCACTAAGTTAAGTTAAAAAGAATAATGAATCAGATGAATCTCACTTTGAAAGTAATCTGTTTTTTATCATTAATATTTTTTTCATGCATAAATAATCCATATAGAAAAGAAAAGTGAATAATTTTAGAGAATTCTTTGACTAGGGGGAAATTACGCACTATATGTGAGATTAAAAAAAGTACTTTTTAAGTCGAGAAGTTGTTTGAGAGTAATGCTTCATAGTATTCGATTTCGAAATATTAATTTTAATTTTATTTTGTTGATATCTACCGCAACCAACCCACAAATTTAATGCAAGTATAGAGAAAAGTAAATTCAAATAATTCTATACTTACAGAGCTACAAAGGCATTAAGGCACTGGCATTAAGCTGAGAAGGTTTAACAGTTGATTTCTAAAATGATATCGAATTGTGTTTAAACCTTATTATACAAGATTTTAAATTCTCTTTCCCAATAATTATATTTTTAATTTAAATCTTTTATCATAATATTGCCGTACAAATTTACGAACTATGGAAATTTTAATCATATTAACAGAAAAGAAAAAAAATATTCTTTTGGGATTATATTTAAAATTATTTATAAAATTTTCAGGGCAATTTTTTTAAAGTTGAGAAATTTGTCAACTGAACAATTTTTTTCCATTAATCAGATAGAAGAAAATGTTGTATTTAGAACTAAAAATTACATCTGCAGAAATTTTCAGCAATTATAGAAATACTGGACTGTTAATATATTTCAGTTTTAAACACTACTTTCAGTTTAACATGTAAAATTACGTGATAAATGTGAAAATCATATAATTGGTACATTGCAAATCAGTGTTAATATTTAAGCAACTATATTATCTTCATGCTGAAAATAATGGAAATGTAAATAATGAATTCAATAAGTAATTTTTTTTCAAAATATTTTTATTTTATTTATTTATTTGAAAATATAGGTTTTGTGCAGTGGTGCAATGGGGAATATTAGGATTTCCCTCCAAAGTCAGTTTGTGTGTGTGTCACTACTTTTTTTTACCTTACTTTATATACTAGTTAAATATGTACTTTTGACACCAGTAGAGCCTCTTAGAACCCCACCTCACCCCGCGAAGCGGTGTGGGGGGGGGGTACGTTACACCACTGGTTTTGTGGTTCAGTTAGTCTACAAGTTTAATTTTGTATCTTATCGAATCATTTATAAAAGAAAAACTATTCTAAGAGTTTTATATAATAAGCATCAATATTAAATTATATGCACATAAAAATTCTATAAGTTTTAATTTTGAGATAATTCAGTCCCATTTTGATATTTTTATATTCCTAAAACTTTTAGATGTATTAAGAAGGGAATGAAATTTTATTTATGCTACGAAATGCTACTGAATTTTTCTTAGTGCTGAATAATTATTATTTAATTCATGTAATTTAGTTAAAATATGAAGGAAAGATTTTCAGTTATCCTGAATTGCATTGACAAACATATTTTCTCAAGATTAACCCTTACGTTTAACAAATTAATTAATGCTGTGTAGAGTTCTTAAAAATTCGTATAAATCATATCTCATTTGTATTTGTTGTTGTTATTATTGTTACTAATTACGAGTATTTAAGCACAATATGTTTAAACAGTGTCAAGAACATTCGATGCATTGAAATATAATTGGAATATATTTAAACACAAAATCTTAAAAAAAATATCTTAGCATTTTCCTAATTTTGTGAAGAATCTTGCTTTTTGTTTAAAAATATAATTTCTCAAGAAATATTTCTTTTTTTTTTCAATAAATTTACGAAAATGATGACGATTAAGATTCGAATTCGGGGAGTTTCAAAATATAATACTTCATAATGAAGTCAAAAAAGTTATGGACCTTTTACTCTTGTATTTGGTTTTTAAAATTTATTATAAGCATTTCAAGATATTTTTTTCAAAACCTTTATAGAAGGGGGGACGTGGCTTTGCATTTCTTTATTTGAACTTGCCACATTTATGAATCTATGATCTTCATTTGTATTACTGTCGAAGCCCTATGTCGGAGGATAGAACCCGAAACCTACGGATCCGAAGCCGAGTAACTTAACCACTAGACAAAAGTGATCAACTTTGTCAGGAGGCTATTACTGTCTTATATAGGAACCGCTACACTACTCTCCATCAATGAGTCGATGGACAGGCGAACGAACGAGATGTTTATTATGGCGAGCGTGTGTAGCGTTGGAGTTGTTGCTGTTGCGTCGAGTGAGTCTGACGACTTTGGTTACTGAGTCAAGTAGGTCTGACGACTTTCATTGATATTGTTGCGGGTAGGTGGCACCAAGACAGATCAGAAGTTTTTGCGTTTTACTCTTCATCCAGACCCACCAATGTTGGAGGTTAGAACCCGAGACCTATAAATCCGAAGCCGAGTAACTTAACCACCAGATAAAAGTGATCATATCTGTCCATAGGCTGTTACTGGCTTACATAGGGACCGCTACGCTCTACTATTGGCACCGTGAGGTAGTTTGGAGAAGAGTGTGCCAGTTCAGATGTCATCTTCGTCACTTGACCGAGATTCAAAATTACGAGGGCCATTGACGATGTGCCTCGTGTTATTTTATAGTGTGACGTTAATAAACACTCACTCACTGTACTCTTGTAATTGTTATAAAATAATATAATGATATACCAATAATATCAATTTTAGTTATGATCAGCTTCCCGAACCAACAACATTTAACATACTAGCAAAGTAGACAGAGCAGTAAAATATTTTCTTATGATTGAAATATAAAGAAAATAAAAGTATTATAGATAAAACGTCGAAATTTGTCGGCTGAAATGACTGAATATTATTCAGGTCACTTCATAAAAGTCGGACAAGCAATGGATTTTTAAAAATTTGTTATCAGAATGAAAACTGTAACTTTTTCTGTTTATAATACAGGTTAAATTTTTTGCTCTAGCTAAATTAATAGTATTGCAAATGTGTTTTTTTAAAAAGATTGCTTACATTTGCCAGAAATATATAATCTTTAAATCACACTTTTTCCAAAGTGTATTTATTGATTATTATTGACCTTGGTATATTCCCTTTGTAATTTTGACTCATAATCAAATGAAGAAGATATCTAATATATCTAGCACTTCCATCTACAAACTTCTACATCACGCCTATGTGAGTGGCCGCGGTAGACGAGTGGTCAAGGTATCGGATCGTGGTTTGAATTGTCACGAGTTCGAGCCCAGTACCACTAAAGACCCACCGTGTAGGGCAGCGATGCACGTTAAATCTGTCGAGAGCTGAAACGTCCTCCCGTTGATGTGGTGTGGTAGTTAGGAGAGGAGGTTACCAGCTCAGGTGTCGTCCACGTCACTTGACCATGGTTCAAAATTACGTGGTCCGCCGCCAAAAGCCCTCGTGTAGCTGAACAGTGCGACGTTAATATTCACTCACTCATCACGCCAATGTGAAAACGTTGAGCCTCGATAGATTTAACATTCACGAATCTTTAAAATGTAAATGAATTTTCCATCATCCTGAAACTTTTCGCATGTTATTCCACATAAGAATCAAATAATAATAATCACATTTTAGAAAAATAGTTTCAATAAAATTATAACTTCAGTACACAAAGATGTATAAAACTTTGGTGATTGTTTAAATGGTCAATATTTAAAAATTTTCTTAAAAATAGATGATTTTTACCTCTATAGAGGTAAGATAAATGTATCTAAAAGTGACCCTCTTAACTTATCTCAGTGGCGCAATAGCTCATAAAGGTCCAATGCTTGCTGCATCCATTTTAGTTTTTGCGACCTTGGGCACTGAGGTGCATGAGCAAATGTTCCAGTCATGGGATTAATTTGACGCGAAACTCCCAGTGTTTAGTTCCCAAGCAAGTTTGGTACTCATTTATCGACCCACTAAAGGGATCAAAAGCTGAGTCGACCTTGCACAGCTCAGAGTTTGAGCCCCGGATTTGTGACGTGGGTACGTGATACGCTACCACTCAACCACTGAGCTTCGTGAACTTAAGCATATTAAAAGTATGAGATTGTTACTTATATATTCAGTTATGTAATTTTTGATGACAGATGCTATTAATATAAAAATTTTTTTTACTGTATTTGCTATATATTTATAAAAAGAAGAAAATATAAGATATAATTCCTTGTGTGTGTCTAGAAATAAATAAGAATAAATATTTTTTTTCCTAGTCAAATTTCTTCTACTTACGAACTGCTGAGTAATAATTCCCTTTTTTTAGAACGTCAATAATGAAACATAATAATTTCCATTAAGATATAATAAAAAAAATTAAATCAAACCAAATCTTTTTATTAACATTGAAGTTCTTGATTATTTGGGCAATACGCGCGTCACAGTTTTTATATCATCGGTATTACTTCACAAGCTCTGATTTAATAGTATTTTGATGGGCACCTTTTAGTAATTGCTTTCTTATCGTCGAATTAACTGCATTACCATGTGCTTGGCTATCATTTCGCGTGACAGAAATGCGAATCACATCCCAGAGAGAATGACCCTTTCAGAAAAACTAATCTTCTTTAAATGGCTTGACCCTTTATCTCTTCCTTTTTATCCAGGTCTAAATTCGTAACAGATCAATATAATAACAGAGTCTTATTGAAAGCGGCGAGTCTCATAATTTTGAACCATGGTCAAGAGAAGAGTGACAAGGACGACACCCAAGTCATACCCCCTCTCCTAACTACCACACTATGCCTTCGGGAAAACTTTGACCCTCGGCAGATTTAATGTGCATCAGCCCCTCTTCATGGAGGGTTTTTAGTGCCATCAGGACTCGAACTGGCGGCTCCACAGCTTCGGCTACGAGTTCGTAGCTATAACCACTAGACTACCGTGACCCCCGGGAATATATTTAAGAAAAATGAACAAAATGGGTCTCAATCTTTTTTTCTAAATTCGGTTTATAATGGCAATAAAAATATTATTTTGTTTTAAAAATAATATATATATATATATATATATATATATATATATATATATATATATATATATATATATATATATATATATATATATATATATATATATAACTATTATATTTAATAATTTGGTATATGTGAAAATTAATATATATATTACTCTCCCATATTTTACTCAGACTTTTATTTTGTTATAACAGAAGATAAAGTGGCCGCGGTAGCCGAGTGGTATAGGTATCGGACCGTGGCCTGCCTTGTCACGAGTTCGATCCCAGTACCACTAAAGACCCGCCGTGTAGGGCAGCGATGCACGTTAAATCTGTCGAGAGCTGAAACGTCCTCCAGTTGGTGTGGTAGTTAGGAGAGGAGGTGCCAGCTCAGGTGTCGTCCACGTCACTTGACCATGGTTCAAAATTACGTGGTCCGTCGCCAAAAGCCCTCGCGTAGCTGAACACTGCGACGTTAATATTCAATCAATCAATCAACAGAAGATAAAGAGGACGGTGGACCATTATTGTATTTGCTATTAAAATTTTTTAACATGGTTTTGTAGTATATGTAGTACTCTTTAGAACACTATCAATCTGTGATTCGAGTGTCACCTACCCGTGCATTATATTTAGTAAATGAGTTATAAGCTTGCTTTTTTCACTCGAACTGTCGAAGTTTGGGTCTATTGAAGCTATCTGCAATCGCATTTTATATTCTGCTTTTAATTCGATTTTGTTTTTACAGTCACTCGCATTGAGAGAAATATTTTTCACTTAAATATAATATTCTGAATGGCATTAAAATGTAATGTAAGAAATCCTGTGTACTTCGCATGGATTTGCATCCTAAAATTTAAGAGCTGTTCTTGCTTGAATTTAGACTAATTTTGAATATGTTGATAAGTCGATAAGTTGTTCTCTCTCCTTCGTTATATGTGTTATTTTCACTTTCAGATAAAGGCGCATTTTTCATTAGAAAACTATTTAGTTGTGCAAAATATTGCATTAAGGGGAATAAAATTATTTCATGGGAACTCAGAATTAAAAACAACAGATAATAGGATAGTAGGTTACACTCTAGTAGGAAGTACATATATAAAGAAAAGATTCTTTTATAACAAACTTATAACTTAAAAAGTTATAAAGTATTACTAATAAAATCATCATGCATAAATGGAAATTTCGGTTTTAATAACTGGGATGAGCTTCAGATACACGTGGTTATAAAAACTTCGTTCAGAACGTAAAATCATTTAGTATTATACATTTATAATTTTCTTTTCGATTTTTTACTGTGAATCATGGAACCCTTAGTGGCCGCGGTAGCCGAGTGGTCAAGGTATTGGATCAGGGCAAGCATATCATGAGTTCGAGTCCAGTACCACTAAAGACCCGCCATGTAAGGGAGCGATGCACGTGAAATCTGTCGAGAGCTGAAACGTCCTCCCGTTGGTGTGGTGTGGTAGTTAGGAGAGGGGGGAGCCAGCTCAGGTATCGTGCATATCACTTGACTGTGGTTCAAAATTACGTAGTCTGTCGCCAAAAGCCCTCGTGTAGCTGAACAGTGCGACGTTAATATTCACTCACTCATGGAACCCTTAAGTAGGCCTCGTGGAACCCCAAGGTTCTGTGGAGCACAGTTTGAAGACCACTAGTGTAAAGGGTGGTTTGGAGAGGAGAGAAATCAATTTAAATCTAAATTTATAAGCAGGAAAACAAAAGTATACCTATACAAAACACTTATAAAATCCATAGTTTTGTTTAACAATGAGGGCTGGAAAGAACTGGCTGAGAAAATTGGATGTGAGGAAAAAACATATTGAGTTTTTTCGGAGCAGTGAAGAAATATGGGTCCCTGAGAATACTTTATAATTTTGAATTGAAAAGAAAGTATAGTAGAACGTCGTTTATGCAAACGTTTATTATCCGGAGCTTCAAATATCCGGACCAGTTTTTTTCAACTACATGTACTGTATATGAATACGTTTTAGAACAGTGCAATGCTCAACAGTTGTTTCGCGTGTGGCCAAAAGTGACGGGAAAACCAGAGGTTAGAGATATTTGGGAAATTTCAGTTGTGTGATTTGGTAAACATTTGTGCGGAATATTAGGTCAGTTTATTTCCAAGTGAGGGGGTATATACGTGCTCTTTTGCTGAGTTGTTGACTGCTATGAGATCGTGACTTCCGCGCACAAGAAGAATCCGACCCTGTCGACGATGAAGCGGATGAAGACGAGGACAACGACAACAACGAAAGTAACAAAGGTCCATAAAATGCTGACGCATTTTCTGCGTTAGAGATAGCTATGGAGTGGTAGGAACAACAATCAGAGTGCTGTCCTACTGAACTACTTCTGCACAAGAGAATCAGAGACCTTGTGCAGCGAAAAAACGGAGGTGTACACTGGTATAGCGAAAAATAAGTGATTATTTTCCACAATAAAGGTAAAATTGCGACATTTTGCACCTATTTTGCTTTTTCTTCAAGCACGTTTCCCGCATGTGATGGATTTTCAATATTCGTATAGTGTCCGGTTTTATCAACTGCATGGATCGCATTCGGTTTTTCGAACGGTGTCTGGTTCCAATTGATTCGGATAAACGACGTTTATCCGATTTTGATTAAATTTATCCAAATTTAATTAAAGTAATATAAAGATTCATAACTAAGATGGTTTGTCCAAATATTCAGGTATGATGGCAATAACCCAATTAAGCAAATAACGTTTTTGAAGACAAAATGAAGAAACAAGAGGCCGTAAAAGATGGCTAGACAATATAGAAAAGTGCTTAGGAAACATCGGCGTAAATAGATGGAAAATAATAGCACTAAACAGATCAATATGGATTAATATAACTGAGACAGCCTTGGCCAAAAATCGGATATAGTGTTTATCAAGAAGATACACAGCACAAGTATAATAGTGATTGATTCGTGGCAAGCATGCCATGCGTTCGAGCCTAGTACGGCTGAATACCTGCCATGCAGAGGAGGCCGATTCACATTAAATCTGTCCTCCTCCACACCACGTCCTCCCATTGGTGTGGTGTGCAAGTTTGGAGAGGGGAGTGTTAAATCAGGTGTCGTCGTCGTTACTTGATCTTGATTCAAAATTACGAAATCCGTCGCCATTAGCCTTCGTGTGGCTTTTGAGATCGATTTTTTTACACTCATTCACGCATAACATGTCATGGTTCACAAATCTAACATTAAACTCTTTACAATTAATCCATATTTTACACAATATATTCGTAGATATAAGTGAATCGCATTCCATTATGCATTTTTAACCCCTTGCGTACCAGGTAATCACTAGAGGATACATGCTATGGGTACAGGAATGTGGATACAGGGCTTATGTAGTTGTCCATCAGTGTAACTAGTATAGGAAACATTATAAGGTAGATTTTCTTTTAATGGAATTGTACGAAATTACAAAAGTTAGGCTATAAGATATATGTCTGGGTCACAACAGTTTGTAAAAATAGGAAAATTAGAATTAAAATTACAAATTTTTGTGAAATTGCCCTAAATGTTCCTTGGAATAAAAAGCTTTCCCCCTTGCGTTACTTGAGTGTATTGTCATTTTTGTTTGATTTCTTCCTCTTCTTTATCACAAATAGATAAATACGTATCAGAGTCATTGTTGTATTCATCTGTTTCCGGCACAAATGTTCTGATTCAGTATCACTTTCATCGAAATCCTATGACGATGTGCCATATTGGCGAGAAAAAGTAAAAATAAACAACCAAAATAGTTATACAACCCTTAGAAAGCGAAACGAAACATGAACGAACGTGTGCCTTAGTCAGCGTCAAAAGAAAAAAAAATGAAAAGTGCGTCGTAACGTCTGTAGTTAAACAGTGCGACGTTAATATTCAATCAATCAATCAAGCGTCGTAACGTCTAGGTCTCTGGCCCCAGAGATCTGAGATTTCTGGGGATACAAGAAAGCGCAGTTTATTAAGAAAGGGGTTAAAAGGTAAAATAACTTAATCATGAATTTTTCAACAATAGAAGCACGGATTTTTGTCTTAAACGAAATCAGCACAATCATTCTTAATTTGATTGTTTTAGTTCCCCTGACGGACTGCGGTAGCCCAGTGGTCAAGGTATCGGATCATGGCAGGCATGTCATGAGTTCGAACCCAGTACCACTAATAACCCGCCGTGTAGGGCAGCGATGCACGTTAAATCTGTCGAGAGCTGAAACGTCCTCCCGTTGGTGTGGGGTGGAAGTTAGGAGAGGGGGGCAGCTCAGGTGTCAACCACGTCACTTGACCATGGTTCAAAATTACGTGGTCCGCCGCCAAAAGCCCTCGTGTAGCTGAACAGTGTGACGTTAATATTCACTCACTCTTTAGTTCCCCTGTTCGGATCTAGGTGACACGTTGATTGATTGTTTATTAACATCACATTGGGAAGTTACATGAGGTCTACACAACCTCTGTTTGAGTAAAGGGTTAAATCAAGGGTGGACAGACTTTTCCAGGGTACGGACGGACTATTTTTTAAAGGTGTTGCGGTCCTCCCAGTGTCAGTGTCGCACACAAAGAGGGGGGAGGGCTCCACGGTTCCGGACCCTCCTTTGATTTTTTTCCGATTGATTTTAATCCCATGTATATAGTAAGTAAAACGTAATTATTTATTATTAATAAATTTTATTAATTAATGCTGATTATTCATTTTTTACTGTGTTTTGTTCCCTACAGTTTATTAAATCAAAAAATATGTTTGGCTGCTCGCGTATTGCGGTGTGATACAAGAATGGTAGACTTTCAACCCTCTACCCCTCCCCCCTTGAAGAATTCTTGTGCACGCCAGTGCCCAGTGTCATAGGTGTGGTGAGGTAGGAAAAGGTCTACAATATTTATTGTATAACTTAATGTAATAAACACGGAATATGTATACTCACCTACAGAACTAAAATGAAAAAAAAAATTACTCTTTCAAAAACCGCGTTTATAAAGCAAAACGCAAGACACAAACATAATAATAATAACCCAAAATATAATAATATGAAATGATGCGTTTGTTATGAAAAAATTGAAAATACATAAAAAAAAATAAAGCATTTTTATCTAAAGTTAGTTTTTGTTGTTATAGTCAGTAGAAGACTTGTGACCTGCGTACTTCAACCAATCTTGAATATTTCCCTACATATAATTACTAGCCTCTAAAATCTTCAGGCGGTCAACCCAAAATGTCTTGGCGGTGCATCGGTCGATTGCGATTGACGAAATGCCCACCTTGGGGTTAAATAGATTAAGCGGTATTCCTGTGGTTTTCTCTCTTAAACACTGTAACCGAATCCAGATTATCTTAAGTTAAAATAATCCTTAATTATGTATTTACGTAATTAGCTTAGTGTGTGGATATTAGTATCAAAGTAATAATACTAATAATATATTTTCAGTAGGACGAGGAAATCTAATTATTTTTTCAGTATCGGATCTTGAATGTTAAAAAGATACACACGGTAAAATAGCAAAGCTTCAAGTCAGTTCCAAAAAACATAAACATCTTCTCTTCCAAAACATATTTTGATGTTTCGTAAACAATTTGTGTAAACAACTACGAGTCACACGATTTCAAACAACAAGGAGTTATAACAACCTCGTGTTACTTTTCCAAATCGGGGAAAAGGAGAAAACACACACGCAATTTTTCTTGAGATATTCTGATTTAATTTATATCAATTTTTTAAAAATTTGATAAAATTTGAATGAAAATAAATATATTCTTGGAATTTCTTTTATTTATCATTTTTACCGAAATCTTGGTTGACATTAAGTATCGGAAAAATTCGCTGAAATATTCCACACGGACTCTATAAATATTTGGATTTAGTACGAGTGAAAATGTTGATAAAATAGAACGTAAGAAAAACAAAATATTTTCAAGTTCGCATGATATTTAAATCAGTATATTATATCACATGACTGTACATATAGATCGCCAACATTATTCTTTGATTGAATATATTTAAAATTTGATTTTAGATTCACTAAAATATTTAAAGATGTATTTTAGTTGTTCTTCAGCGGTAAAGATTGTTCTCTTTCATCACAACAATAATTGACTCGAAGCTGTTGAAAAAGAAGGAAATATCATCTAAAAATAATATTTAAAATTTTTCTGCAAGCTAACGAATTCAAATACCTTTTAGAGATTTTTATCTCTTATATGAATCCATTACATAATAAATTTTATCTTCCTTTATTTTTCCTTTTGTTCTTTAACAACGGGCTAAATTAATGTTACGTCATAATCACATGATAATGACAAACACATTTTTCTATCCAATTAGTTCATAAATTCACGTGACGTCATAATCATACGATAAATGCAATCATGTATTTACTGCTAATTAGTTCACGTGCTTCATTGTTGCCAACTTTTGTTCTTTTCAGAAACTTTATTAAAAAAGGACATGTTTGTTAACAATAATAATACCCATAAGTAAGCAAAATTTATTTAATTGAAAATTGCACGAATAAAAAATAAGATTTTTTTTTTAAAATTTAAAAATCTTTTTGATGAACTTTTTTTTATTACATTTGAGCATATTTGCCCGATTATTATATCTGAAATTGTGTCTAAATTTTACAAATAGAACATTATGTACAAGTTAATTTATTTGAATTGAGTCGTGAACACGTGATTGCCTTTATCATGTGACCGTTCATGAATTGAGCCCATTGAACTTTCATTAAGTAATAATCAAATAAATATTCATAACTGCGGCTTAGTATATCTATAGGAATTTAATCTTAATAAAATAAAAAAAAACTGTATGTAGAGAATCAAGAAATTGTCTTAATTTATGTAATTTCAGAGGAGGACTTATTGACATAAAATATTTCTGACACAAATGTCAATATTTTAAATTATTTATTTGAATATTGCATAAATATCTTAGGCATATATAATACACTCTGAAACATGTAGCTATTATTGTCTGATCATGAGAATAATGCTTTCGAATAGTGATAAATTCAACAAGATATCCAAATTCACAACAAACCAGCGAATTTCAGCATATTTATATTTATTACGATATTAGAAATAATATATATAGCCAGTGCAGGCAGAAAAAACTGTTGCCAGATATTTGAATGTTCCTTTATTCAAGTAATTAGATAAACTAAATCCAAATAAAATAAGTTAACTGATAAAATAAATTAAATTTAAGCCACGTGATAGTGTTAAATATACTTACGTACATAAATAACAACAGCATCAAAAAACATTACATTAAGGGGACATGGTACAATTTATACAAAAATCTTTAATTTAATAGTTTTTAGAATTTTTTTCTTGTAACAAATGCATATAGACACTTAAAATAGTTATTGCTCTCGAAATATTACAAAATACTAACCATTTAATTTTTTAAATAGATGTTTAAAAATGCTACTCCTCCTACAATAATTGGCGTATGCACATGAAATTTGATTCATAAATGCGTCAAGTTACGTATAACAAAAATTGGTATGGGTTTACTACTAGCACGATTGATATATGCAAGATATTTTTCCTCTGTGAATGCTTATTGAAAATTTTTTAAAAAATGAGTAAATTCTATACATTTAACTATTATTTTTAAAAAATAAGTTTGCTTTGATTCAAAAATGCGTACCAACTTTTGTTACATGTACTGTTAGCAATAGATAAACAAAATTTCGAAGCATTAGACTCAATAGAAAAGAAGTCTTAGCATTTTAAATGAAGATAAATAAGTTACTTTTTCTTTCTAAAGATTTTACTATTAAAGATTAAAAACGAACATGAAAGTTATTATAACTCTGATCTTTTTAAAATTAGAGTTTCCAAATTTTGTGTGATTATAGAAAAATGCATGAAATATGAGTTAGGCTAAAAAATATTTGAATTTTTGACCGATTTTTTTCAATTGATTCGTACTGTGTCCCCTTAAATCTTACATTAATCATACATTATCCAATACTAAATTTCTAAAAAGCTTTCTTATTGGTTTTACATATTGTTCTATCTCTGAAATTTGTAAACTACTGAATCAAAGATTTATATGTGTGTTCGTATAATATTTGTTGATTTTTAATTCTTCTGCCGGTTCTTCAGTTTTGATCAATTTATTGTGAGTAATATTCTCCCTTTAAATGTTTATAGCAATTAACACTTTTTATTTGTTCGATGCTTTTAATTATAATTCTTTTACAGAATTCGAATTGTCTTTATCAAATCCTATAAATGAACATGCGGCTCCTACGAAATGTCATCGCTTACAAGAACGACCATTCGACTAACGTGGGTTAAAGGTAAGTGAATTTAGGTTGTTTCAGAAATATATAAAAATATTACAATTATTAACAGAGCAGCTAAATATCGAAAATGGCATCTTCTTTCTTCGATTTTTTGATCGTTTACCTTCTTGATTTCCCCATTACGCCAAGAGGGAAATTTACGTTAATTTTATCGCATTCTAATGCGATTTTTATCATTTTAAATTGCATTTATTACAATTTATACTTTGAAAGTATGTTTGAACCATAATTTTTATGTATGAAAAAAGAGTATAACATTTTTTCTTTGCTGAATGTCATACATCAGCACATATTTTAAAAAATCAATAGATTTAAAGTACTGCAGACCACATATAGGAGATCGATAAACAAAACGTGAAAAATCTCCAAATTTTTTTCTGTTATTTTGCTTTTATTCTTCAGAAAAAAACGAGTTACCTGAAGACATATTTTAAGGGTGCTAGCAATGCATAACTATTTCTTATAGATGCATTTTTCCCACGTAAGACAATTATCTGCAGTTTGCAAAATATTATTTGGTAAAATCTTTTTCAGAAACTTTAAGATGCTGGGATGCATTTTGGAATCGAAAATACCGACTAATACATGTGAATAATTATAATATTGTATATATATAATTCAGAGCATTATTATTATTATTATTCATTATTATTTATTGTTTCTATTTATAAAGCTGCATTCTAACTTAACGGAAAAGCATAGTAGATTCCTAACTGGTTCTTCCTTCAATTTAAAGCTGTCAAGGAGTTGTTGCAATTAAATTAAAGGAATTGTTAGAGAAATAAAGGTAACGAGGAACGGGACTATGGTAACCAAATATTCAATATTGTAAAGAGGTAAACCATGCAAAGAAATTCTTCAAAGAAGGAATATTGTAAAGAGACTTATGAGTATGATTTAATAGCCCCTTTCCTAAAAATGCTTTTAGAAAGTAAGCAAAGATTACTTAGCTGTATTAAGAATGTAAACTATCTGTTTATTAAATCATGCACTGAAAATTTTTTACAGCAAATTTTATCTTAAGAATTCACTTTAATTCTTTATTCATCCTGAAATTTTAAATGTTGATTTATTTTGAAATTTTTACAAAGAAATCTGTTTGTTTATATCAATAGTGTCAACAAATAGATGTTTAAATAGTCTTCGAACCTTCTTTAAATCATAATACATTAAAAGAAATACAAAACTACTTCTATACAGACTATTATACATTCAAACCTGACATATGCTTCTGAGACTTGAACCCTCTCAAAGAAAGAAGATGCCAATATTGCCATTTGTGAGAGAAAATCCTGAGAATTATTTTTGGTGGATTTAAAGGGGGGGGATTTTTATAGAAGAACAAATGACGATACTTACAAAAATTATAAAAACTTTATAATTTTTAATAATAATATTTAATAAATTATATAAATGTAATGAAATTCATCAAATTAGGTAGAATTAAATTTACAGGGCATATTTTCTGCTTGGCACTAGCGTAACTAGTCCTGAGTGGGCCCTGTATCTAATTTCTTGGAGTCTCCTAACATTTTACTATTTTTACTTACTCATTTTGGGGCTCCGTATCATTAATACGGTGGCAGCTACTTCTCTGCTGCTTGGATACTACTAGCCCAACGTTTAAGATCTTCACAGATCTAAGATCTATGAGTAGAAGAACTAGAGAACGACCAAGTCTTCGTTGGCTAGACTCCACTAACACAGATTTCAAGATCATAAGTCAACAATGATGATGATGAAGCTGTTTCTTTATATAAGTTTTTACATAGAAATTAATGGCATTTGCAATAAAACATGTTTTTTTGTCCCAAATGTAGAACAACATTTGACAGTGTACTTTACGATCGGTGACATTTGGCGTGAATTGTAAGTTTATACACAAATTTAGACAAAAATTACCATGCGAAATAATAAGGTTTACTATTATATACATTATATACATTTAGATTTCAAAATTCTTATGTGAGTAAAAGAGGAAAGTACTAGTTACGCAACATGACCAAGATTACGATCTATGAAATCTATCTTCAACATCCCGTCGTTGGTGTAGTGATAATTTCCGTGTATATACGTAGTAAGATCCAAAAATTCGGGGACTGCGGCCGTTGTTGACGACGAAAGTAAGTACCTTAGTTTAAGCCACTTAAAATAGATTATTCCAACCCTCCCCTACCTGGATAATTTGGATTAGTTCATATTATGTGACCTAATCGTAGCGGTTATCTTTCGAAGCTAGTTAGCTTTCTCTGTTCTGCGATGTAAGAAAGGTGGCTTTTCTTGAATAGCGTTGAACATTAAATTCTGTCAACGCTTAGGTAAAACACCATTGGAGACTTTGGAAATCTAAGTAAGGTGTATGGTGAATCTACCATAGCGAGATCAAAGGTTTACGAAGGTCATCGGCGTTTCAAAGAGAGCCGAAAATCCATTGAAGACGATGAACACGTTGGACGATCAACTTCACGAAATACGAAAAATGTTGCTTTGGTATTTGAATGTGTCCGAAAAGATCATCATCAAACACTTTCACAAATCGCTGAAGCTATACATTTCTCGAAGATGTCGTTTGAGGGAATCCATTTTTCGTAAACGCCACAGTTCTGGCACAGTGACGACTGGTATCTTCTTCATGGCAACGTTCCAGCACATCGATCGCAATTGGTAAAAGAGTGCTTCGGTGCTGTGAACTAATCAGGGTAAGGTTTCCTACACCTTGTCCCCGAACTTGTGGATCATACTACGTGTTATTGTCCGACATAAAAGTCCCCAAATTACGGTTAATACGTCTAGTAAGACTGCATTTTTTCAGATATCAGGATCAACCCCTGAACTGGCACCCCAATGTTAGTTTTAGAGGACGATGTTTGTTCAAACCACTCCAGCAACCAGTTCAAATGCAGCCATAAAATTCTGAAAGTGAAATCTTGAATTTAAATAAATAGATAACTGTGTATAGAAAAATTTCATTTTAAAGCTACATATTAGTTCAAAATGAAGAAAAATTTCTTTTGGGTGAAAATGGATAAATATCTCTGATTTAGGGGAAGAAAAAAATTAGTTGAGACTTTCATATTGAAACGTTATTGTGTCTGAGAAATAAATAAAAAAAGAGATAACATATGGTAATTTATATCATGATGAGTATTATAATTTACTTCCACTAAAATTCCATTAACATGTTATGGTGCCTTTTCAATGACATTTTCAATTGATCATTTTTTGAAAAATAAAATTTTAGTCGTCTCCTGCAATTACTGAAAGGACATTATATAGTCTCAGTTTCATTTTTATATACTAAAAAAAAATGAAAAATTATGCATATATTATTTTTAATTCATTTTAATTGTGAATATTCTTATAAGGCGTTTTATTTTCAAAATATCCCAATATATTTGTGACCAAAATTAGCTTTAAATTTCTCGTTACATTTCGAACAACACGTGAAAACTTTTTATTTCTAAATTTCCACAATAAAGTGTAATTTTTATCCAATTATAAAAACAGGATTGCAAATTTTAGCACTAAATACAAACATAAAACTTTTTTTAAAACTCCCAAATTAATATAGTTGAAAGGAAAATAAACTAAATGGAATTTATAAGCGTTATTTAGGAATATTGTGAAGTATGATGTATCGGTTGCCAAATAAATTATAAATTAATGTTTCCCAAAGGGTTTTGAATGTTTCGTGACTCTTTTTTTTAATTCTGAATAATTTTTTTATTTTACAGGTTTAACTTATAAAATTAAAAAATATAATAAAATAGTTGAAAGATTAACAGTTAATTATATTTACGGTCGCTATTACATTTCGAGATAAAAGTTTAAGTATTATGCGATTGATTAACTTTCCCCTTATTAAAGCTAAAACATTTAATTAATAAACATGTTTAGGCTTAAATTATAACTCCCAATAAAAAAAATTACAAAAAATTGCAAAAAAATGCGTTGCATATGATAAAATATAATTACCCTCATACGCAAGTTAAATAAATATCCTCGTATATTTTAAATTGAAAAAAAGAACTTTCAAAAATGTCTCATTTAGGATAGTATTATTTATCTGTATAATTTATTCTAATCTTTTTCTTAGCTAACACATTAAACCATCCATTTAAGAAATATTTCCAATTTTATATAATTAATCTATCACTACCGAATATTGTCTATACATTATTCAAAAAAATAAAAAAATAAAAATTTTAAAGAACAAAATTAATAAATCACTTAGCGAATTTGTTCCAAAGGGAAAAAAAAGATTTCTGTGTATATCATTCACAGAATAAGAATTGTTGAGGGAAAAAATTATTTCTAAAGGGCTTTATTAGTATTAGTTTTTTATTACACTAGAATCCAGAAAGCTCGATCTAATGTGAACCGAAATGTGTCATAGTGTGTGAAAATGCCGGGTTATCGAGAATGGGATTAAAAAAGAAATAAGTACGAATGTTTCCTCAGAAAATATTCAACTGCACTTGTATGTATTGCTTGCTTGAGAACACAACAGAAAAAATCCTGCTCAAATACTCTAAAATAAAGGAAAAATATGAACTTTATGAATGAAGATTCGGATCATGAATCGCAAATGAAAAGAAATTTGTTTTTATTCCCTCTGGTTTTCAGCATCATAAAAAATGAAGATTTTTGCTGTGGTCTTTCTTTCTTCATAAATGTATTACATTATTATATCAGGCATCCATTATTCTGGATCCGATGATTTTGAAGGCTTGAAAAGTCCGAAGCTTTTTGCGATAAATGAAATGGCGAAAAATAGAAAAAGAAATAGTTTTTATTGCTTCGCTTAAAGGACAGAAACGACTTGTTCTGTAATGGAGGAATGACAGCAGTAGAAATGGAAGGTATTTTCAAAATTTAACTTCTAGAAGTATTTTGGAAAAAATTATCGTTTTGTGATACATTATCTTTCGTCATTTTTGAGTAGTAAATGCTCTAGCATTTACTACATGAAAATGAAACTTAATGAACACATAGTATACAGTAATTTACATAATCAAACACCCCTTAGAAAAATAATTTACAAAACTCAGTAGAGCGCAACAGCCCATGAGGATCAAGGCATACTGTGCCTAATTCAGTTTACGTGACCTAAGGCACTGAAGTGCATGTACAGATGTTTCAGTCAAGTGGACAGTCTAACGTGAAATCCCCAGTCTTCAGTTCCCAAACAAGCTTAGTATTTATAGACCCACTGTTACGGTCTCTTACGACATTACTGGGTAAACCAAAATAATGGACAAGATCTCGGGGTAATTGAAATATTTTAAAGACATAAAATAACACAGCTAGAATGGACAGACATTTAGACACAATACAGGGTAAACATTTAGAGGAAATAAGTGAAAATTAGTTAAGTTACATAGTCCAGGATTGGATTGCGAGACGGGTAACACTGACTCATTCAGTTCCAAACTCTCTCTGAAGGTAACACAGCGTTTCGTTCGGCCACACTTCCATTACAAGTACCACCACCTACATTTCGGTCTTAGAATTAAACGGTGTGTTACACCATTGAATTGATGAAAGGCTGTGTCGACCTTGCCCAGCCTGGGGTTTGAACCCTGTAGACGCACGATACACTACCACTCAGCTATTGGGCTTATTAAGGCATAAAATGTCTAAAATGAAAATTAAGTAGTCGACTTTTCAAAAACTGGTTATTTTTTTAAAGAAATGTGTAATGCCTTGTTATATATGTCTTACGTACTGTATACTGCGTTTTGCTATGTCATCACGAAGATGACGAAAGAACAGTAGTCCCTAACCAACTCACCTTGTTGTTCAAACTATTGAAGGGTGTTTTCGAGAGCCTTCAGTCACTTGCTTTGAGATATTTCAGGAGTGTTCTCCGCGTTAACGTCATCATTTTCCGGTATTTTTTCATTAGCTGTGACAGCTGTAATAATATCTGCATCGGGCATAATGTCTTGAGCCACGGGACCTTCAAACGGTTTACACGTGGAGTTTTTCGACCTGCAAGGATGTGGCCGAGTCATCCGGACTTCCGGGTTATCGAATGCCGAGTTTTCTGAACTCAGCTGTATTGGAAATATTGCGTTCAAAAATGAAATTTTTATTATTGCATTTCATATGAGAAAATCATTATATTTTTGCACTTCTACTATCACGGTGATAGGTGAAATATTTAGTAAAAATCCATTGTATAGGGAATTGAAATAATCATAATTGCTCAGGGGCGTAACGGAGAACATTAGACACTCCCCCCCGCAAAAAGTTCAGGTTTTGTTTTTAATATTTTATAAATTGGTTAAATACGTACTTGGCGTCAGTGAAGTTTTGGGCCACCAGAATCCCCTGTCCTCCCTCCGCTATTCGAGGGTTACGGGGGTTACGTTACGCCACTGTAATCGCTAGTGTATTATTTTTTTAGAGAAATTTAACATATTTTATTAACTTTCTTAGCGATTATTTTCTCAAGGAAACATGTGCTTATAAGATGAATACCATTCTGAATAGATTAATTAAATACATTTTCGTTTACACATAGTAGTAGCAAAAAAATTGTTATTTCTTAATCGTCTCCTCTTCTAAAAAATATCTTCAAAAAAAATCCTATATCCTTTTTTAAAACATTTTGCACAAAATTTAGATTCTATAGTACTTTAAATAAGAATTTTAA
Organism: Trichonephila clavipes; assembly: GCA_019973935.1. Classification (NCBI taxonomy): domain Eukaryota; kingdom Metazoa; phylum Arthropoda; class Arachnida; order Araneae; family Nephilidae; genus Trichonephila; species Trichonephila clavipes. The sequence continues at coordinate 148,778 of BMAU01015936.1, forward strand.
ACATAACTTTAATTACATTTATCATGTTTTCTGCATCTCTCTTCTCAGTCCAGTGCTGTTTTATCCATTGGATGCTTGGGGTGGGCGTCCAGAGGCCTGGGGCCTTGAAGAGAGCGAAAGGGCCCGGACAAACTGGACTTAAACAGGTTTTCTGGTAATAAATTTCGATCCACCAGTGTGAAGGAGGCCCGTAGATCCTCTGACCCCAGGGCCCGAAATGAGCTTATATCGGCAATGTCTCAATCTCATAAGTTTTAAAACGTCTTGATATCACACACATACATCCAAGGTTTTGCATAATCTTTTAATATTCTTGTGTTCTTCTATTTTGTCTGTGATCAACTGATTATACGAAAAATAAAAATTCATTTGGAGTAATAATCGTCAAAGGGATTCATTCTGTTATAAAATACTTCTTAAAAACGTAAATTGATCATCAAAATAAAAATTGATGTTTAAGAAAATTTGATTTGAGAGACAATTAAAATCATTCATTGTACAATTAATTATTTAACGAAGTCAATTAAATGAATAAATATTCTAATATATTTATAAACATATAATAGATTGTATTTATATCTAATTGTTCATACAATTAAATGTATTCCTAATTTTAATCATATAATATAATTATAAAAATCAGACATATATATGTATATATTACAATTACATAAATATCATTCAATAATTATGAACAATTTCTTTGGAGATTTTTGAACATTTTTGAAAATATTAGAACACATAAAGGACGCGAACGTACAATTTATCCTATTATCTTCAATTGTGGTCGTATCAGTTATCTAAATTGTAACGGTCACCCAAACATTGTGATTTAATTGGAAATATATATAGAATACTTAAAAAAATAAATACAAACGTCTAGACTAATTTTTTTGTAAAAACTCACTTATAAAACCAAACGAACTCATTATTTTTATATCAGGGGTCGGCCACCTTATAGCTGTGATGTGCCAAAGCAATATACGAATGATTCAGTGTGCTACGCAGTAGGAAATATTTGAAACATTTTGATTCCCATGACAATGCATTCAGAGTAGGGAATAGAGGTCACAAATACAGATTTAGAGTATTATTATATATTAAGTAATATATTTAAAAGTAATTGTTAATATAAAAATAAGCAATATAAACTATAACCATTCCTTCAACATAAATTTTTAAAAATTATGTTTTTAGCACGCTTTTATTAGCTTCACCTGTATGTAATGGAATCTTTGAATTCGATTTTTACCCACTTTAAAAGGTCAAATTAATTCGAAATTTTACACACTTGTCAAAGACCGATGACAAAACAAAAATTTTGTTAATGATAATTTTGTTTCATTGTCCTGATGAGGATCATCAGGATTAAAGATTTCCCAATTCCAGATTTGGCAACTAATTCTAGATTGAATTAATAAAGATTAAATTACAACCCTAAAGCGAAAACTCTTATGGTTAATACAAATATAACAAACAAAAAAGTGTGCTTTATGTGAAAAGGGGGTGGATGCGTCAGCAAATTCTTACCATAATTTACAATTGCCCAGTTTTTCTGAAAATGGAAATAAATAAATGATAGTTTCAAAAACTAAAAGAACCCGCTTTTATATTAGATAGAATTAAAAAATGAAAAATAAATTATAGTTTATATTATATTATATATATATATATATATATATATATATATATATATATATATGTTATGTTGTTACTGGGATTAATTGGTAAACTCCTTTGACAGAATAATCTGTTTATTTTTAAAATAAGAATAAATAAAAATGAAGAATAACAATTAATAAAGTGAACATTTAAACGTCGTTGCCTAATTGGCTCTCATGATTTTTAAAGAAATATAACGGCTCTGTCGATATGCGTCTGCTTCTTCTCTTGCTGTCTAAACGTCTTCTATCGTTCTCATGTCCCTTCTCTCGCTGCCTCTTTCCGTCGAAGTCATTGCCCTCTCGTTTCCTTTCGAAGCCACTTGGAAGGGGGATGCTAGGGGTCTTGCAGTAGCGCGTAGCACCTTCTACTTCACAATCGGCCATTCTGAAAATGAGCTGACTACAGCGAAAGAAAATCCAAAATGTTGTAAGCAAACCTATAAATCAAAAACTGAAAACAGTGAAAAGAAAAAATAACAAGTGCGATGCTTTCCAGTACTTCACACAGGTGTTGTTTTTCTAGAAGTGGGTCGTCATTGCTGCTCACAGCTATTTTAAAAAAAAGCTATAAAAACGGAAAGAGAAAAAGGAGTTCAGTTCGTTATTCAAAGTTCTGTTCACAGAGAGTCACTGTGTGTGTGTGTGGGGGGGTACTCAAATTGCAGTCGTAAAATCATCAGGCATCAGCGGTTGACCATCTCTTCATGAAATCAACAGCTGTGGATGTAAGATGAGGGTCTTCATGTTGACCAACCTTTTCCACTTCATATCTATCATGGGGTTTGACGGTCTTAATTAGGTAGGGTCCGTAGAAATTGGGTCGTAATTTGAGTCCTGGACCACACTGGGTTCTTTTGATTGTCACTGGTTCGTCTTTTTTATATTTCTGTAGTTGTCTGTGTTTTTTAACGAACTGGGCTTTACTCTTGTTTGGCTCTTTCAACTTCGTATCCAAAATGATGGAGTTAAGGAAATCAATCTGTCTAAGCAAATCATTTTTCTCTTTGGCAAGGGTTTGATTTTCATCACTATCACTTGTTTTATTATCATTTCTTCCACTAGACTTTAACTTCTTAGTTTTGCGCTTGCTAGGTTTAATTTTTCGTTCTTTAGTTGACATCAATGTTTTAGGATGATCGTTTGATTCTGTTAGTGCGTTTACGATGAGTATTTTTTCTGTTAACGATGCACATTCAATTTCTTTCTCAACAAGTCGCTGCTCTGTAATTTTAAGTGTTTCTTGTAAGATCTCGTACTTTTCTTCAAGTTTAACTAACTTGTCAACCTTTTCTAAATTTGATTCTTCTAATTTATGCAATTTATCTAATAACGCCGCTTTTTCTAACGATAATGTAGATGTGTTACATACGTGCATTTCTAAATTTTTACATTTATCTTCTGCATTTTTTAATTTTAGTTGCAATACTTCTAGGGCATTATCTTTTAATTCCTATTGGTTATGTGCCTTAGATACATTAATTAAATTAATAAAGTGATCCTTCTTCTTAGGTATTAATTCTATACCATTTGCACTAATTTTAAATTCAGTTTGTTTTAAAACGTCAGTTCCAATAATTACATCAATAGTTGTTTGCGAATTGTCAATAACATACATATCCGTCATAAATTTGTTATCTCCAATATCAATAGTAGATTTAAAAGATCCAAAGAGTTTAATTTCACTCTTACCGAAAAAAGTTAATTTTATTTTCGTAGCATTTAACGTCGGTCTTCCAAGAATTTGATAAACACTTTCGCGTATTAAAGTAATAGTACTACCCGTATCAATAAGAGCATCAAAATCATAGACATTAATTTTAACAGTTTTACGCATTTCTGATGAGGAATTGATTTCTTTAACAATTTCACTAACAACTTCATTAACAACTTCATTTTAAACATCAGGTTTTTTAAATACACACTGAGAGCTTTTATGACCAAATGGGTTACAATTAGAACATTTTAAACTTTTATTTTGATGGTAACATTCATTAGAAGTATGATTAAATAATCCAGAATTATAACAACGTATACGTTCATTACTCTTATTAGCAATAGCATAATTAAATTGACCTTTTTTATGAAACTTATTATCAGAACACATATTTTTATTAGATGCAGGAAAATTATACTGCTTAAATTTTGTACGCTTGTTTTCATTATCAATACAATAAGAATTATTTTGCATAAAAACCTTTTCATATATTTAAAACTTTTCTTTAAATTCTGAAATACTTTTACATGCATACAATATCAATTTATTATGGTTAGAATCAGGTATACCACTTATGCAATACATAATTAGGCTTTAGTCGTCTAAACGAAAGTGTACTTTTGAAGCAATTTCGCGCATGGTCAAAAAATATTCAAATAAAGATTCTGTAGGGCATATTTTCCGTTTTTGCATTTCTTTGTGAATGTCATAAGAACAAAATAAATCTTCAAATTCTTCAATTAAGGCAGCTTTAAGAGAACTATACGATAATATGTTATGAAGAGTTTGGATAAAAGTCTTTGCAGGACCTTGAAGTAAATGTTTAACGCAGACAATTTTTTACAAATCAGATATGTGTGGGATAAAAATAAAGTATTCTTCCACATCGCGAAAAAAAGCTTTAACATTGTAGTTATCGTTTCCCGTAAACGGTCTCATAGTTGAAAAAAGGTCCTTTAGCAAAAATGCATTCTCCTCGTTCCCTCTTTGGTTTTGATTGCGTTCTGTTTGCAGGAAGGGAGCAAAAACTTCCTGTGGAGAGGGCGAGTGAAAAATTGGCGGTGTGAGGGATTGTTTATTCGCGTCGTTTGTAGATTGTTGCGAAAAAAGGCGCAGAATCTCCGTCTTCGTCATCCGTCAATTGTTAGGTAAAATTATTTTTTAAAGATAAAGGTCTGATAAATTTTTAAATATATGCTCGCTTAATTCTTTGGCGCTTCCCGCGCAATTTAGTCCTAATATAGTGCATACGGTAATAAGTTCAGTTTTCGTAAAGTCCTTTAAAATTTTATCCTTTCGTGCTTCAATGTCGTAATTCTGTGGGAAACCCGTGAATTTTTTAAACTCTTTTCTAGAAGATTTACTGTAGGGTTCATCATTTATAATTTTTTGCAGAAGTTGCACCGTTGAAACAGGGGCCGTCTTTAATATGTTCGTAAATAAATATCTTCAGAACGATAAAGGAGTAAATTGGAATGGACTCACCGTTGATAATTTCGTCGTTGTGGCATGCGTGGTTCACCAGTCTTCACTCGTCGTATTTTCTAGGGGTTTTTAATTTTAATTTAATTTGAGGCCGAGCTCCCAAATGTTATGTTGTTACTGGAATTAATTCGCAAACTCCTTTGACAGAATAATCTGTTTATTTTTAAAATAAGAATTAATAAAAATGAAGATTAACAATTAATTAATCAAGTGAACATTTAAACATCGTTGCCTAATTGGCTCTCATTATTTTTAAAGAAATATAACTGCTCTGTCAATATGCGTCTGCTTCCCTTGTGGTCTAAACTTTTTCTATCGTTCTCATGTTCCTTCTCTCGCTACCTTTTTCCGTCGAAGCCACTTGGGATAGGGATGCTAAGGGGGCTTGCAGTAGCGCGTAGCGCCTTCTACTTCACACACACATATATATATATATATATATATTTAAACTAAAAACACGCTTTTATGGCTTTAATCGAACTAAAAAGTAGAAAATAATTCTTAATATAAGAATAAAATGATAAACGAGAAAATTATGTCATCGTGATAAAAGCGTGGGGTGCTTAGTATCAATTGTTATAATTTCTCACAAGTTCTATTCCGAAATGCTGAGTTAGTGTAAAAATGTAGTACAAAGTACCCCACGCTACCTTTTACCACAATGGCATTAATTTTCTTGTTTATCATTTTATTCTTATGTTAAGAATTATTTTTTACTTTTTGGTTCGATTCACTGTAAAAGCGTGTGTTCTAGTTTTTTTAAACTATAATTTATTTTACATAAATCATACAAAACGTGAGGCGTAGGGAGAAGAGACAAATCTGTGTCTCTGTGGCAAATCTCTCTCTCTAATTTTCTCTCTTCTCTTCTCTCTCAATGTCACTCTCCAAAGTTATAAGATCAAGTTAAATCTAATTTTTTGTAGAGTGCCAGTGAATATTGCTCCACGTGCCACATGTGGCACGCGTGCCGTAGGTTGCCCCCCGTTTTATACACTTACTTTTAATCCTTATTTTTTTTAAATTGCTGTTTTAAAAATTGTTATTAGTTCTCTCGAATAACATAAAAATTTGGGAGACACACGTTCTCGGTTCTTTTTAAATTAAAATTTTCTTTCAGCTTCCAAAAAGCTTCAGATTTTTGGAAAGAAACATTTTTTTTCGACTGTCCTACTTAAGCAACGGTATAAAACTATACATAAAGTTTATTTAGGTCTGTTCAATTTATGTTTCAGTACTTGTGTTATAACGTTGATGACTTGAGTTTTGATTCTAACATAAATCATCGTGATGAATGAGAGTTAATGCATGTTAAATTCGGTCGCACGCGCGCACTTGAAGTCCTCACTTGTAATTCCGGATGCAATATTTTTACTTTTCCAGATGCAATATTCCTTCCTCTTCCGGATCCACTTTGTGATATTTAAGTCGATATACCAATTTAGGTTTTAGGAGTTAATCCCTTCTCTGGTTTGAACGTACATCATACAGAGGCTATCGAAAATTGAGCGCAAACCGGTCGCAACTGGTTTGCCCGTACGCTGTACGTACACTGATATTTTCTTCTTTTTTATTTATGATTTAAATATATTTTTTATTCTTATAGTCAGATTATTAGTGCTTGTGTTTTTAAGAGATGTAGCTTGTGTCCATGGTACCGAAATACTTCTCATCTGGGATTTTCTTTTTGGTAAAAGCAGGAATTTTCATTGAAGGCAGGAATTTAGATTCTTGAAAACTTTCGATGTAGAATAGGGATCGGCAAGACTTGAGATGAAATGTTGTTGTTTGAGAAGAAATGAAAATGGAAAAAAAATCTGAAAAAGCCGATATATTTCTGTCTTTATTGCAATGTAAGACAGTATTTCACTATACTTCAAATTGTGTGTACGCACACGAAACCCTCAGCCGTTTGAAAAATACGTACGAACATGAAAATATTTTGCAAGCTTGAAATACCTTTAAAGATACATGAAACACAGTTTTTATAGCGTACAGAGTATACCTATAAAAATCAAACACTTAGGAGTTTTATGTTCCACAATTGTAAAATAAAAAATAATGTGAAGACTTTAAAATTGAAAATCAAAATAAAATTCTTCCATATTCCCATTCTATTAAATATAATGCTTAGTTGCATGTAATAAAAAAGGTGCTTTTTTAAAGCATTTCGGGCAAAAGAATTGACCGATTAAGGGGTTAAATGAAAATCCCACCAGAGTGAGTGCGCGAATTTAAAATGGCTGACAGGCAGGAATTTTAATTGTTAAATTGCTTACTATCAAATTATACAGTGATTAGTAGCTTCTTGAATCTAAAATAAATCATTAGATCTTTTTTTTGAAATGGAATAGTTACCTTATATCAACAGTAATCTAATAGAGACACCATTTTCAAAAAACTTTTTAAGAGAATCTATTTTAAAATTATTTTACTGTCTTACAAAACCATTGCTGTCTTGCATCTCCCTCCCAAGTGGCTTCGAAAGGAAACGAGAGGGCAATGACTTCGACGTAAACCAACTAAAAAACAAAATTAAATTTTCCCATTTTAATATAACTCGGTTGCATTAGATTCCTCAGAAGGAATAAAAACATTTTATTCTCATTAAAATCCGAATAATGGAAAAACAAACTTTTTAACCGGCCTCTTTTTAATAACGCTCCATTGATACACGATTTTAAAATAGGTATTTATAGTGTATTGGTGTGTTTACTTTATGAATAAGAAGTGGACAATATCATTTCACTTCTCTTCTTTTCATTAGTTTATATATATTCATTTCTGAATTAAATTATGAGTAATAAACAGTTAATTCTTTTTACAGCAAATGCATTTAATTAATACATTCTTAAACATAAAATTATAAACATTTCACCAAATGTACACTAAAATTTCTTCTGACTGATTCTTCCTAAAAAGAGATTATTTCAATAACTGAATCCAGACAAAGATAAACATATTTAATTAAAATTAAGTAAGAGTTTATTGGAAATTCAGGTCAATCATATTTTTTCAAAGCATCGTCTCAGTGGCGTAACGTACATCCCCGCCTCGTGGGAGGGGGCAGGATTCTAGGAAGCCCAAAACTTATGTTATGTTATGGTTTTGCAAACCTTTATTAGATCCGGCTTGGGGCTGAAAACCTGATTTTGCAGGGAGGCCCTAATATTCTTCTTTGCGCTATTGTATTGTTTGGACATATTTCGCAGAATATATTTATTATATTTATTTGATAAAAACTATCGTTTGCTATATTAGCACCTCCTTAACTGTAATTTGTTAGAATAATGGAATAGAGGACACTAATGGAACTGAGTTATTGCAGTAGCTTATACAGACTTCTTTTTAGGGTGAGGTGTTTAATAAGTGCTTCAAATAGATAAGTTCTTGCATTTGTATGTAATTCTCGTGCCATTTTGTCAAATTACAAAATGATAAGAGATCTAAGAGCGCGGGTTTAAAAATTTATTTTCAGATTTGCTAAATTAGAAATGTATACTCATGTTACACAAATGCCTTGCGCAGTTGTTTAAAATCTGTTCCGGATGCTTCACAATACCTCGATGAATATTAAGAAATACCAAATCTTTAAGTTCGTATCCCCCAATGGTATTTTCGAAGATAAGTTTTTAGTCTCCGAAGGGCCGAAAATGACGACTCGTTCGTTGCGACAGTAAAAGAATCCGCTCAAAATATCTTAATCCATTTATGTACCATCGGGAATGCATCTTTATTATGCTTACGATAAATGCCAATGGCACTTTAAGAGTAATCAGTTTCATCGGCACAAGTAAGGAAGGGCATCGGCACCACCACATTTTTAATTCCCCAATTCCTTCTTCTACAATACAGTTAATACTCGACCAATATTTCGTCAGTAACACTCTTGCGTTATTTTCTTGGCAATTTTCCAAGTTTGAATCCTTAAAACTGTCTTCGGCGTAGTGTTACAGAATTGGACCCAGATTTGGAAGAATGTTTTGTAAGAGTGTTTTTTCCAGGTATAGAAGTTTAAGTTGGCATTACTTTCCAAGATGGCGACCGATTTAACAGCTGTCAAGTGATTTATTCTCAGTTTGGTTTGGCAATTCATCATGAATAGACTCACGCCTTAACAACCTTTCAAATTGTGCAATTTTATTTCAAAAAATAATGGTTGATTTTCATAAGCGAATTTTGTTTAGCGATGAAGCGCACTTCTGGTTGAATGGCTACGTCAACAAACAAAACTGCCGCATTTGGAGTGAAGCTAATCCACAAGTGTATGTCGAAACACCGTTACATCTAGAAAAACTGACTGTTTGGTGCGCTTTATGAGCTGGTGGAATCCTTCTTCAAAAACGATGAAGGCCACAACGTTACAGTCAATGGTGATCGGTATAGAGCCATGATTACTAACTTTTTCATTCCTGAATTGAACAATCATGATGTCCAGGAGCTGTGGTTCCAACAAGACGGCGCAACATGTCACACAGCTCGTGCCACAATCGATTTATTGAAAGACACGTTTGGTGACCGCCTCATTTCACGATTTGGACCTGTGAATTGGCCTCCAAGATCTTGTGATTTAACACCGCCGCTAGACTATTTTCTGTGGGGCTATGTTAAGTCATTGGTCTATACGGATAAGCCACAAACGCTTGACCATTTGGAAGACAACATTCGCCGTGTTATTGCCGATATACGGCCACAAATGTTGAAAAAAGTCATCGAAAATTGGACGTCCAGATTGGACTACATCCGAGCCAGCCGTGGCAGTTATATGCCAGAAATCATATTTAAAGTGTAATGCCACAAGATTATCTTTCGAATAAAAAAATTTCATGTCAATCGAATAATACATCGTTGTTTTATTGCAATTTAAAGTTCTATACCTCTAAAAAACACCCTTTATAAAAAAAAAAAAAAGTATTCCAACATAAATACTATATTCTGACTTCGCTATCTAACAGAAAGCAGCATATTTCATCAGACGACTCATTTTTTACTGTGACCTATTTTTTCTGGTACTAAATGTATTTCGTATTTTTTATCCTATGCCGTAATGTTAAATGAAATATCCCTATACGTGCTTAAAGGTAGAAATAATTATCTATAGAATATTTTGAAAATTTAAAAACACTATAACATAAACCGATGCATGAATTGCAATGTTGCAATCTTTCATAAAAATTGATACATTTTTATGCCTGAAAATGTGTTTCGCGTTTAGTTCAGACTATCGAAAAATTTGGTGACGACAGTCTTAACAGTACATTTAAATTTCAACAATATTTCGTTGTGTTTTGAAAGACATTAAATGACCATAAGGGTCTGAATTATTTTCTCTCTCGTACACACACAAATAGTTTTCCTTTTAAAATTTTGCATTTCAAGTTTAAAAGATCGAGTCTAAGAAATTAAACTCATTGGGGAATATTAATGGGTTCCTTCTCCTTTTTATAGTATCTGTTAAACAAACTATTAATATAATAGGCTGGATGTCTTACATAATTGAAATATACATTTAAAAACAACAAATTTTTTAAAATCATTAAATAATTCAAAAGTTCTTTACAAGAAACCTACATTTAGTTTTGGTCTACAAAATGATACTTCTGAGCCAAACTTATTCTTTAAAAAATCTGTTATGTGGGAGCTTTAAAATCTCTCTCTCATTCATATTTATAGTCTTTTCAAATTTATATTTTGTCATAGTACCTATAATTTTTAATAATCATATTTTAAGTTATGAGTTGAGACTGATTTAGAGTTTTTTTCAATATAAATTTTTTAAAAAATTTCTTTACTTTATTAGTGTTTTCAATTTATATATAATGCATCGTCTTAATGCAACACAAAAATTGTACAAGAAAATAAATTGCTCTTGTAATCATTAGTATTTCTTAAAAAATCTTATTAGTATCAAGTTTTTTTCATCTTTAAAGGAGTTAAATAAATATTTATGAATGTTGAAATTAAACACTAATAAATGAATAGTGAAAATTGGTGATAATGTATGTTTTTAACGTTAACATTATATGTTTTTGTTTCCTTTATTTTTTTAGAAATGCAGAACATTAAATAATGTTCTATGTTAATTTAATTTTACATCATAAAATACTTCCTCTGAATTTACATTACATACGAGAACATTTTTCTTGAGCAGAGCAAAAAAAGTTTTTAACACATTTTTGTATTAGAAGGGAAAAAAAATTTTAAGAATTATTTTTTAAGTCAATTAAACTAGCATTTATTGCAACATTAGATTTAAATACATGTAAATAATACTTGTAAAAATTATTACAAATTTCTTCTTTTCATACATAGAAAATTTCTTGAAATTTTATAAAACGAAACAAAAGCAGATCTTTTAACTATTTACTCATTCTTTCCAATTCCAAAAGAATACGTAGATTAAATAAAACACATATTGACAAATTTTAAACCACAAAATACATGCGAAAAGTGTAAAACACTTATTCTACATTACAAAATCACTTCGATTGCTCAGTCTGAATGTTTGCAAATAATCAAAAGGCAGTTTACATCAATGTGAAGTTCTATAAAATCAAAGCACTTTTATAAAATAGTCCAAAACGCGAAAGGAAGAAAAAAAAACACAGAGATTTTCGTTTTCCTTTGTTTCTAAAATCGCTGTAGAGATTTCTTTTCATAAAGAATAAACTCTTTACATTCATATCGTTGTCATCCCCATCTGCTCCCAACCAAGACATACCTTTTCAAGCCACTAAAACCTTAAATTTTCATACATCTTATGTAAAATAAGAACATCTTTTATGCTTTATTTTCAATAGCATCAAAACAAACCATCAGCAGTGCATCGATGCTGTAGTACAGACATCGCTTGTCGCAGCCGAACTGCATATTTTGAAATTCTGTTGAACACCGAAAAATAAAAACAAAACCAAACAACATAAACAGGAAGTTGATTTTTCAGTTGTCCTTATTCTGGTTCGATTTCAAAAATCAAACTGTGTTGTAGATATTTCCCAGCAGAAGAAACATTTATGCGAATGTCAGGTTTTCCTTTTCTATTAATGTTTGAGTTGTTTCTCTTGTTTCTTCACATAAGTGCAGGGTGAGTACAAATGATGGACTCGATTTAAAAAAAAATATTTTCGTAACAACTGCATATACTCGTACACTCTTTGTCATAAAAATTTGCGCACTAAGAAAAAGTAGCCAAAATGAAACGAAATTTTACATATTAGGTTGGAGAAAAAGAAATCCATTATTGTTTCGGTAGATGGCTGTAGTGTCGATATCTCGTGAAGTATCGATCAAACAATTTCAAATTTATGCTCGTTGTCAAGGTGACATTTCACACTAATAAAATTGTTTTGCTGTTTTTTGTTTGGTCCATTCAGTTGTGAGTTACAGGGTGTCAAAAATGGAAATCAACAAAAAGAAAGTTCGGTACATTTTACAGTTTTCTTTGATAGAGGCGAAAGTGCAAGCCAGGTGGCTGAAATTGTGAATGGTTTTTATGGTGCCGATACTGTAACAGCTAATTACGTGCAATTTTAATTTCGTTGATTCCTTTCAGGCATTTTTGATGTTAAAGTTGCCCCGCGCCCAATCGAAATGTCGATAAAATCACAGAAATAATTGAAGTTGACCGGCATGTTAGTAGTCGTAGCATCACCCAGAAGTAAAAGATTGACCATAAAACAGTTTCAAGCCATTTGAGAAAAGTTAGATTCAAAAAGAAGCTCGATATTTGGGTGCGACACCAATTAACACTGAGAAACAAGATGGATCGAATTTCTATTTGCAAAGCCTTGGCCAAACGGAATGAAATCGACCCATTTCTTGAATGAATGGTGACTGGGGATGAGAAATGGATCACATAGGACAATATTGTGCGAAGACGATCGTAGACAAAGCGCGGTGACGCAGCTTAAACGGTGGCCAAACCAGGAATAACATCCAGAAAGGTTCTACTGTGAATCCGGTGGGACTGGAAAAGAATTATTTATTAGGAGTTGCTTCCGTAGGGCCAAACACTAAATTCAGATATCTATTGTCAACAACTGGACCGTTTGAAGCTAATGACTGACCAGAAACAGCCAGAATTGGATGACAGAAGAGGTGTTGTGTTCCATCAGGACAACGTCACGCCACACACGTCTGTCGTGACTCATAGAAACTCTGGGAGCTTGGTAGGAAAGTTTTAATGCCACCATATAGTCCGGACCTAGCACCAAGCGATTACCACCTTTTTCTCGCATTACAAAAGTTCCAGAGTGATAAGAAATTGGGATCAAGAGTAGATTGTAAAAATTGATTATTTGAGTTTTTCGCCAATAAAGGCCCAGACTTCTCTGAGAGAGGCAATAGGAAACTACCTTTGAAATGGCAACTAATTATAGAAGAAAAAGGCACATATTTGACCCAAATTGGACAATCCGAAACATGTTAAATAAAGTTTTGAATTTCATGCAAAAATAATGGATTTCTTTTTCCCCAACCTGATATATAAGTAATACTTTGACGTAAGTAATTAGAAAATCAAAGAAAAAGGATCCTTTATTGCAGAAAAAAGTACAAATTAACGGAAGTTTCAGTACTCTGTTGGACCCCCTCTAGCGCGAATGCATGATGCGGTACGAGCGGGCATTGAAATTGAAATATACAAGTTTCGTATGATGTCCTGAGACCTCGTTCCAAAGATGCTGTAAACACGTGCCTCTATTTCAACCAAAATTATAGGCTATCTAACTTGCCATGCTCGATTGGTAACAAATCTGCGGTTCAAGTAAGCTAGGGAAGGGCGGTAATGTGGCGGAGGCAGTCTTGTGACATCCTTGCTGTGTGTGACAGAGCATTGTATTGTTTAAAAATGGCTCCTGGGATCCCTGCCATGAGTGGCAACACATGTGGCTGAAGGACGTCATAGACGTACCACTGGGCTGTCATAGTGCTATGAATCAATATTAGGGGTGACCGTGTATCGTGAGCAACGGAACCCTATATCATCCCTCCAGCTGTGGGAACTGTGTGTCGCTGCAAATCGAAGGCATGATTTAGGCGTTCAACATGGAGTCTCTACACACGAACATGATTGTTATCACCGCTCAAATTGAATCTAGATTTGTCGCTGCTAGATTTGACCTGGTTCCATTGCGTTGCATTCCAATCCCGTCGTGCGCGACACAATTCCAAGCGGAGACGTTGGCGGTGGTGGGGAAGTGTTGTTGGCAACACACTTAATGGGCGCCACGATACCAGATGTCCTTCAGGCAGGCTCCTTGAGATGGTTCGGGAAGGCACATGGGCTCGTAGGGAAGGTGCTGCTAGTGTCTGGACAGCCACCAATGAGGCAGTTGGCTCAGCGTGTGCGTGTCGTTTGATATGACAGTCTTCTCGGCGACTGATCTGTCGAGGGCGTCCTAAGCCTGGTCGCCGTGTAAATGTACAATGGTCCCAACACCTCCTCACAGTCAAATCAGAGCGGCCTACTTGCCGAGCTACTCCCCAAGCTGATCACCCAGCTTCCATCATCTTGATTATTACTCCCCTCTCGAACTGTGACAGCTGCTCATATTGTGTTCGAAGGCGGTGTAACGACATGTCTACCTCAGCGTTTCCTTTACAAAATGAGTTCACTCAAACAAGCTCTGCTTACCTGTTTTATACTCCAAGGAGAACGAAGTTCAACGTTCTCTAGTGGCATTACACAATGCGCAATCACGCTGCATCTCTAATAATTTGCATACCTGCTTGACATGTACCTTCATGCCAAGTTTCTATACGATCACCCAGTTATTTTTTGGTGCGTAAATTTTTAAGGCAATGAGTGCATTACAATAAGTAATACATGAATGTAAAGAGAAATACCCCAAGTTTTTTCCCACTAAGGATGAACAGCACATTTAAGCACACTTTGATTGAAATCCAAACATGGCGACAATGACAGAGAAGAGTCTTTGCATATTAGTGTACACACGGGTTTTTCAGCTATTTCTGTGCAACCTGCATTTTTTTAGAAACCGCTACAAAAAAAAGCACCAACCAACAAGAGCATTCTGTGATGGTATCATCAATCCCAAAAAACAGGTTGCTTGCGTAAAAAGAAAATCAGTGGCCAGTGAAGTATCTCGGAAGAATCAATGGAGAGGGCACACACACAAGGCAGAGTTTTATTCGAATTCCACGGAAATCTACAAGAGTTGCTACCCGTGAACTTGAAATGCCTCAGAAAACAGTATGGAAAATTTCACGGAAAAAATTAAATTTCAAGCCGTATCATTCGCAATTGTCACAACGAATAACAGAAGACGACAAGTCAGCATTTGTGCAGAATTGTGAACAATTGATAGAGTGATTCTACAAGATGTATAGCACGAACTGAATTACAGATTGGACCTATGGCGTGTAACAAGAGGGTCACACATTGAACATTTGTAACAGAAAGAAAACTTGATGTATTTCACTTTACATTCATGTATCACTTGTAATACGTGTAGTAGTTTCGATAATAAGATTTTTTAAAATCAGGTCCATCATTTGTACTCACCCTGTATATTGTTCATTAAGTAGCATGCTAAAGCATCTCGCGAGGGCTATTAGCTTCGGACCTAATAATTTTGAAACTCAGTCTATTGACGAGGATGACACCTCTCTCTCCAATCATCCTTACCATCCAGTGTGAGGATTATGCCCTTTACATATCGGATCTTTAGTGATACTAGACTCGAACCCAAGACTCGCCTAAAATAAAGCTGGTTAACTCAGGTGTCGTTCTTGTCGCTTGACCACAGTTCTCAATAATACGAAGCCCGTCGTCAATAGCTCTCGTGTTGCTTTATAGTACGGTGGGTGATCGGTTAACGAGCATAATCCGTTCCAAGACTGTGTTCGCTATCCGATTTGTTCGTTAACCGATCATCGATTCACCATAGACTTCTATGTGAAATCTATTAATTTGTTCTGTAGACCATAAAAGTTAAATTTTAAAAAATGTATAATTTCTTAGTAAGTTTTTTAAAAAATAATACATACATATAGTCTTGCATATTAATCAGCCCTTTTCATTTTTTGCTTATGGGGCGTTGAAGAACATGTCCAATGTCGATTGCTTTTCTCTCTTTTTTCAGGATTTTCCAGAAGTAATTAATAACATTGTCGTTGTAAAGATCCCCAACCCTACTGACATCAGCTTGGTTTGGGTGGCATTCTAATACCATTGCTCTGACATCCGCCCACTTTTTCGAAAGATCTTTAATGGCAGATGTCGGCATTGGTCCTCTTTCGTCTTCCTCTTGTTCAGAAGGAGACACATTTCGTTATGTTTCTTGGTGTTCTTCATTCAAAATTTCTTGGAGTTCTTCTGTCGTCATTTCATCTTCATGTCCCATTAAGAGCTCTTCTATGTCATCCTCGTTCACCTCCAATTCCAGATCTCTAGCAGTTGTGAAAATTTCATCCATAATTTCAGGGATGTATCCCTGATCACCTCCGAATATGTGTTCGTTGTCCAAACACAAAAAATCTTTCGTGAAAGTGTTCGTTAACCGATCACCCACTGTACATCGTTAATAAACATCCATCCACTCTTATTCCTTTAAATCTTCTTCTTCATAAGCTCAACAACCTTTTGCAGGCCGAGGCTGACTCTCTGATCCTCCTCCAGTTGACTCTATTAATCACGACGGCCTTCCATCTGTTGATTCCCATTAGTTTGAGGTCCTTTTCAACAGCGTCTAACCATTATGTAGGGGGGCGTCCTCTACGTCTGGACCTTTCAATTTTCGAAAAAGTTACTTTTTTGGTAGGAAAAGTAGCGGCATATCTGTACAGATGGCCCAGCCACTTAATAAGTGATGCTTTTTTACAGTGCTCACAATGTCAGTTCCGCCATATTTCCTGTAAATTTCATGATTGAAAAGAATTCTCCACTCATTGTTCTCTTGAATAGGTCCAAAGAGATTTCTTTCAAAAATGAGCAACTTTTCTTCCTCTGATTTATTGAGGATCTAACATTCACTTTCATTCAGGGCTATAGGCCTGATAAAAGTTTTATATATGCTCAACTTGGTGTTTATAGAAATGAACTTAGACTTGAATTGGTTTCTAGGGCCATATTCTTTTAAATCATTAAAATAAAAAGAAATTGTTAGTAATCGGTAAAAAGGTAAGATACTTCAAAAGTTTAATAGGTAAAACATTGAAGTTGTACATTTAAAATGATATACTTTGACATAAGAATTGTCTTGCTGTCCTATTTGTTAAATTGAAATAAAAGTACAGAAGAACATTTTATGTATTTCTTAAATATTAAGATGCATTATTCTTAATGAATTCCTGGATAACTTTCCGTCACTTGACCATGGTTCAAAATTACGTCGTCCGTCTCCAAAAGCCCTCGTGTAGCTGAACACAGTGTGCGACGTTAATATTCACTCACTCACTTGATAACTTTCCTCGTATTATCAAAAGCTTTCCTTGCAAGAACATCAAATTAATTCCGGTTAAATCACAGAAATGTAAACAGCTTATTTAAGTAAGTTAATTATCTGTATATTAACCCTTAAAGTTTTGTAAAATATCTTTCATTGTTACAACTTTTCCCATAAACTTTATGGGAATGATATCCTCTATCATTTCTAGAATCGTTTTCCACATCTTTGAAACATTACTAAACAATTAAAAATAAAACACAAATAGAACATACTATCCTAACATGTTTTCTTGGGAAATCATCATGTCGCTGTATCTTCAAATCCTCGAAGTATTAAGAATATACCAAACTTAATTTCAGAGAAATAATTAGTTTTGCTCGACACACACTCCACACCAATATCCATCAACAACTGCGCAACAGATGATTGGTAATGATTACTCACATCAACCAATCAAATTCATTGCTAAAGTTTGAAGAAGATAATAGATCCACGATAATATGATTAAAACTTATCTAATGAAGGAAGACATCTGATATCTTACGAAAACATGTGGGCGTGACGCAGCAAAGAAAGCAATCAACCAATCAAAACTGTTTGTATTGTCATCCAACATTGTTTCGGTGAGACGTAGGGGATCCAACCCATCCATCTAAACAGGTTTATTTCTGTTCGCAAAAGGGATCGTTCCAATTAAGGTCCGAAACGCGGCTATTTTTATCTTCGTCATTTAAACTCGAGGGAATTGCGTGTGATACACAACTGGAATTTCCCCCCATTGACGTAGTGGGATAAAATGGGTCGGATAAATAGTCGTGATCTTTTTTTGAAGGAGAGTTTGAGGTATGTGTCTACACGTAATTATCGAGGTATTCTCTTGCATCTTACAAAGAAATGGAAATTATATTGTCTGCAAGCGTTGTACTCTTGCCTATTCATCATAGCTTGAAAATAATTTCAAGTATGTAACGATTCAGTTGGTTAGTTCTTCAAGTTAATCTAACAAAAGTTGTAAGGATCTAGCTTCCGGGCCTAGAGATGTGGGAGAAAAGGAAGGAAGACTAGCCATATTCAAAATTACTTAATTTATTTACAACACAATCAACAACACAAGTTCAATCAATCAAAACTAAAAGATGCACCCAATTAAAGCAATATGGTTGAGTGAGTGAATATTAACGTCGCACTGTTCAGCTACACGGTGACGGACCACGTAATTTTGAACCATGGTCAAGTGACGTGGATGACACCTGAGCTGGCACCCCCCTCTCCTAACTACCACACCACACCAACGGGAGGACGTTTCAGCTCTCGACAGATGTAACGTGCATCGCTGACCTACACTGCGGGTCTTTAGTGGTAATAGGCTCGAACTCATGACATGCCTGTCATGATCTGATACCTTGACCACTGGGCTACCGCACCCCCCCTAAAGCAATATGGAGACAATTAACAAGGTACGTGAAGTATGAGAAGACTTTAAATGCCAGTACACTTATTTATGGTTCGAGTACACTGCCTTTTTAGCTATGTAATCTCTATTCAATCTCCAGTGACCAATCGTCACTTTAATTATAACAATTATCAAATAACAAATATCTACGTTACGCTATAAATTTGATTAATCACTTTTCCGCTAGCAATCTATCCTATCTCTCACCCTCTAACTTGAAAGCCTAGATTTTATATAGAAGATTTAATTTACATGTTCACGTTCTCTTCTTCAGAGGGTGAGTTCTAATAAAATGGTTTTTAACGAACAAATATTCCCCAAGAAGTTTTGTTAATGAGAAGGACGCGGATAGAGCCATCACAATTGATTGAGTGAATATTAACGTCACATTGTTCTGCTACACGAGGTTTTTGGTGACGGACCGCGCAATTTTGAATCATGGTCAAGTGATGAGGGCGACTTCTGAATTATGAAAATTAATTATGGACAAAAATTCCTTAATAAAGGAATAATGCAAAATATATGTATGAAAAAATGAACTACTAATATTGTTATATCATGTTGGATACACAGGCGCACGTATTGGTTATCTATATCAGTGTTCTTGGGAGGAATTTTCTTTAACTCATTATGTTCCTGAGCCCTCCAAGACATCGTGCGATGTTAGATTTTTTTTCTAAAAAATTCGCCTTACAGGGAATGCAATTTTAACTGCAATTTTAACTCTTAAAAAGGTGCCACGTCCTCAAATTTTGGGGTGAGATGATGCAATATTGCATCAGTCACTGTATCTGACTGATCATAGTAGCTTAGATGCGGAAATCATATGAGTAAAACAAGCTCAAGAGCTTTCAATAATAGAAGTATATAAGTTGAGATCCTTTAGGATTTGTCCACTATACTCTGTGTGACTTTTGCGTGTTTTGTCGCCACTTTTATGTAACTCTTGCTTGTGTAATGTATCATATAGAAACGTAAATAAATACAAAATTACAATCAATAACTAAAAAATCACCAAATCTAAATTTTTAAGGGGATCTTTAGAGAATTTTTTTAGCGAAGTAAGAATAACACACAAACACAAACATATATAGAGAGAGTTAAATATATAAACACAGTTATGATTCTTACGTTTTACAAACCAAATTTCTTAAATATTTTTTTTATTTAATGCTTGAATAGTTTAATAGTTATTCATTAAACGTTTTTGAACAGCTAGTTGGAATTGAGTTTTTCTTTCTTCTTACTTTACCACAATTCAAAATTATGAAATTTCATAATTTGTAACCAAAACCCGGTTAGAATTGACTAAAAGTTAATCTATGCGAAACTGAATTAATCGACTAAAACTAAACTAAACTCAGTGGCGCAACAGCCCATGAGGGCCAAGGCCTACTGTGCTCATCTTAGTATTCGTGACCTTGGGCGCTGATGTGCCTGAACAGATATTCCGGTCAGGTGACCACTCTGACACCAAAAAAACCCAGTGTTTAGTTCCTAAGCAAACCTGGTACTCATTAATCAACCCATTAATTGGATGAAAAGCCGAGTCGACCTTGCCTGGACCTGTGGCGTGGAAGGGCGAAGCGCTACCACTCAGCCACTGAGCGTCAAATTAATCGACTATAACCAATATATTTTCATACTGTATTTAAAACATAGTTTTTTACATACAAAATACAAAATATCTACATATATACTTTGGTCGTATTCATTGTGTGTGCACGTAAAAAATTGATATTTTTCAAAATGGGCTGATTCCTACATATGACATGTTTTGAAGCCAGAATCAGGCTGAATTTTTAAAAAGAATCTTTTTATTTGATGAAAGTAAAACATATTCTGACGCTAAGAATAGAGAGGAAAAAAGCACGCCACCGTGAAAATCTAAGTGGGTTACCACTTAAAATACAGATGCGGTAAAGTATCGCGGATTTTATGAGTGTACTTGAAAGTTAATGCTGACATATAGGGCTATTAAATATAACGATCGGTAATTCGACATGTTTATTGGCTAGGCCATATGTTCGGGAGAAATAAATGGGTGATTAGTTTGATACTTGAAGATCAAATGAAAAATATGAGTTAAGTGCTAGATAGGGAATTTAATTTTTAATCTAACTTAGTTATCCTTACATATATATACATATACATATCATATAATATATTATATATATATATATATATAAAGGAGAAAAGCGACTCACTCACTCACTCACTGACTAATGACTAACGATATCTCCGGAACTATTAAACCTACAGACTTGAAAATTGGTAGGTAGGTTCCCTTCATGGAGTAGACGTCAGCTAAGAGCGGATTTTACAAAGTTCGAACCCCAAGGGGCGTTACGGGGGTTTACGGGGCTTTTTAGATAATTATTTCCATTACTAAACTATTAGATGTACAGTCGTGATACTTGGTACACATATTTCTTTCATAAAGTAGAGATTCCCTACATAAAGATTTTTACGAAAATCGACCTCCAAGGGGCGTTGAGGGCGCTTAAGTGGCGTTATACATAATTATTTCCATTTTTAACCTATTAGACGTACAGTCTTGAAATTTGCTAAGCGGATTCCTTTCATAGAATACAGATCCCCTGCAAAATGGGTTTTGTCAAAATCGACTCCCAAGTGGCGTTATAGGCAATTAACTCCTTTTTTAAACTATTAGACGTAAAATCTCGGAATTTAGTAAGCTGATTCCATTCATTGAGTAGAGATCCGCTATAAGATGGTTTTTGTGAAAATCGTTTCCTAAGTGGCGTTGTGGGGGCTTAAGGGGCGTTATAGATAATTATTTCCATTTTTAAACTATTAGACGCACAGTTTTAAAATTTGGTAAGTGAATTCCTTTCATGGTGTAGAGATCCGCTACAAAATAGTTTTGGGGAAAATTAATCCCCAAGGGTCACTGAGGGGGATTAAGGGGCATAATAGATAAATATTTCCGCTTTTCAACTAATAGAACCACCTGCTTGAAAATTAGAAGGTATGTTCCGATCATGGAATAAAGTTCCTTTTACAAAGATTTTTGCGAAA
The DNA here is from genome assembly GCA_019973935.1 of Trichonephila clavipes. Classification (NCBI taxonomy): domain Eukaryota; kingdom Metazoa; phylum Arthropoda; class Arachnida; order Araneae; family Nephilidae; genus Trichonephila; species Trichonephila clavipes. The sequence goes on from BMAU01015936.1 coordinate 170,546, forward strand.
ACGGACCCCCAAAAGGAGTGGGGGTTGTGAGGGATTAAGGCGTGTTAAATTCCTGTTTTTGAATTTAACTCATTTACTTGAAATTTGTTGAGCACTTTTTTTTCTTTAGTTGAATAGAGTTCCACTAAGAATGGATTTTACGGAAATCAACTAAAGGGGGAAGCGAGGAGAGTTATTGGGGCGTATTGATAGACAAAATTCCCGTTTTTGAACTGCTAAGACTATAATAATAAAATTTGGTTTGCACGCTTCTTTTTTGTTGAACTGGAATCCGCTAAGAATGCTGTCAACCAGGTATTGATGATAAACATTCCGTTTTTGCTCTGATAGATTTAGACTTGAAATTTAGCACGCATGTTTATTTTATGGAGTAGAGATCCACTGAAAGTTGCTTTGGTGAAATCCACTTGATTGTTAGGTTAAGTGAGAGAAAACAATCTTTCTCCTTCTATTTTAGATATAAATAGTAATTAGATATTATAATTTATGTTCTTTTTATATCAAGGGGCAGGAGTATAACAGTTTAAAAATATTTTTCAATACAATCGAATTCTTTTTGCTTGATATCAATAATTAATATATATGCAAACAGTATACATATATACAACATCGTGAAATACCCAGTGAAGTGGGTGGGTAACGCTAGTATATATATATATATATCATATATATAAAAGAAATATATATATATATCATATATCATATATATATATCAAAAGAAGAATATATTTATATATGTTAAATATTTATATATATATATGTATGATAATATATATATCATATATATATATCATATATATATATATTATATGCTTTTACGAAGAGAATCAAGCGTCTTGCCATTTGAAAATATATTATATGTATATTTATATATAAAATGACGACAATATATAAAATTTATATTTATATATATATATGTATGATATATATATATATATATATATATCATATATATATATATATATATATATATCATATATATATATATATATATATATCATATATATATATATATATATATATATATATATATATATCATACAGATATATACATATATTATCAAACATTTTCAGCGTTTCAGGAAATGTGTGTGTGTGGGTCTGCCAAATACATACTTATTCTGAAGGTATGAAATGCGGTGTTTTGAATGTAGTGTGATCAAGTATTATTTAATCCGTATAATAATTTAGTTCAAATTGATTTGACGCGCAGTGTTGCCGCGATACCCCAGGAATGTTATTACTCATACGTATTTCTCGCTACAAGTTTCCAGAGCTGTCGTTCAACTTTTGCAAAATACCATCTAAGCACTTTCAGTTATCAGCTATCTCTGGCATCACGATAGTTCTATTCTGCTTGTTACTAATGTAGGACGAACACGTAACATTTTACAATTTCAGCTTTGTTTATTTTAAATCAAACAATGCGATTTATCAAATTTTATGTTCATTTTTAGACGAATTGTTGATAACTGTATTTATATCAATAAGAATTTTGTTCTTGTTTTGGAATATATAACTACAAACGGTCTAACCTAAAAATTTGTTTAAAGAACTTTATTCTAACTAAATGTCATGTACCATTACCACTCAAGTATTTAATTTCCACTAAGATTTTAGTTTAAAAGAATACTTTTTTCTAATAAGATAACTAATACAATTCTATTCTTATAAGAATAAAACAACGATGTATTAGAATATTTTTTATTCTTATTTTAAACACTGTGTCCTTGAACAACGTTTGATTTATGTAAATGGCGAACCGAACTTGAAATGACTAGCGGTTTTACCCAAAATTTTGAACGTTTGAACGAATTAATGGGCCATCTTGTTCAATTCCTGGACGGGCACGGAATGATAGAACAAACACGTATTTTCCATTGAATTCAAAAACAGGTATTAAACTAATTGTACTCATTGTCCTATTTGTAAAACTTAAAATTACACGACGAACCTACGCCTTCTTGTCATATTTAAAATTAAGGATAATTCAAAATCACACAGAAATCAACCCTTTATATATATAAAATAAAAAAATTTCACCTGTAGAATTATCACACACATCTTGAAGAAGAATATGCAAATTACAGGAAACCACCAGTTGGATACCCCAGGAATGTTATCACTCATACGGATAGTACGTCACAATGACGAGATAGTGTAAGGAGGGGTATATAAGGAATGGTTGGCAAAGAAGTAAAATTAATCACAAGCGCTTTAAAAGCTTTTTTCAGATGCAATAACCGCATAGTTATGGCACAAAGGAAGACATTTGCATGATTTTTTACGTGGTAGAATTATTGACGAATGGAATGTGTCCTATTTGACTTAAAATTACCCAGCTGGATAATTCAGATTATCCAAGGAACTTGGAATTGCCCAGAGTGTCCAAATCTCCAGGCTTTGGCAAAGAAGTAAAATTGACCACAACGATTCCAAGATGATGGTAATGGACGACTAGATGTTACAGCACATGCGGCCCCCGAGTTACAACGCCAAGATGATGGAATGAGGACATGCGGTATATATATATTTGGCAGTTACTGCCAAAAGAAACAGATTGAGCACAGCATCAGACCTATCTCGTCAGCTCTTTTCAGCTACCGGTACGACAGTTTCAAGGCAGATCGTGTACAGACGCTTAGGATACATTAGTCTATATGCTCGTAGGCCTGTCAGATGTGTTCCACTTACCGCAACTCACTGTCGCCTGCGATTAACCTGCAGTAGAGAGCATGCATTGTGGACACCACAACAGTGGTCTTGTGTGATGTTTTCCGACGAGTCCAGATTTAGCTTGCAGTCTGATTCTCGCCGGACTTTAATATGGAGGGCGCCAGGTACCCGTTACCACCAAGAGAACACCATTGAACGACACCGTTGCGGTGGTGCAGGATGGCTCGTTTCGGGAGGAATTATTCTTGGTTACAGAACTGACCACATGTTCAGAGTGTAACGATGACAGGCCACATCTATCGGGATGTCATTCTGGAACAACATATACGTTTGTTTCGGGGCGCCATGGGTGCTGAATTTCTGTTTATGGATGACAATGCCCGTCCTCACCGTGAAAACATTGTAGACGAATGCCTTCAATCGGAGGATATCACCCGTATGGATTGGCCAGCATACTCACCGGACTTGAATCCAATAGAGCATGTGTGGGATATGCTTGGCCGACGAATTGCAGCCCGTCAACCCCCTCCCACCTCTCTACCGGAACTTCGGAGGGCATTGCTTGATGAGTGGTGTAATATTACCCAAGATCAGATTGATAATTTGATATTCAGCATGCCTAGGCGTTGTAAGCCTGTATTGCATCGTCCGGGAGACATACTCCGTATTAACCATCATACTAACCATGTTATACTGTTTTTTGTAAATAGGTTCCTTTTTAAAATTGGCTTCAGGGAGTAAAAATTGCAATTTTTATTAATTATGTCAACCACATAGCATCTTTTTTGCTCTTTACCTTTTGTTTAATAAATAGATTTTACAAATAAGTCAAATTTGTTTTGCTTCTGTCTCTTTCTTTGCCTTAACTTCATTATCCTTAATTTATGGACATGAGTGTGGATAAAATTACAAAATTCATAATTGTGTGTGGATAATATTTTTGAATCTTATAAAAAAATTTCTTTAAAGAGATTTTTTTAAAATCAATAATTTTTTTTAAATTTTATGCATGTATTTTAAATAAGATGCGTTTTGTATACATATATACTTTTCAAAAGAAAGCTTTTGCAAAGAGCAAAAGTTGTCAAAAACGAAGCGATAGCTTTTATCGTATGCCTATGACGTCACATGAGTATTTGAACTGATTGACTGGAACTACTTGGTTATCATTACCATGTGACATCACATGAATTTAGCTCACAGATCCCACATGACTTCAGAATGCAACAAAAATCAATTTAAGAATGCATGAAAGAATGAATTAAATTCTCAAGTAGAAGTATAGTTCTTGTTGCATATTAGTTCAACTTAATTACTGTCACCACGATGAGTACTCCTTTTCGATGTAAATAAAGCAGAAAATTCCACTAGAACCTCCAAACATGTTTGAAAGGAGTCTTTCTCAAAATCCGTCAAGTATATATAGAATGGAGAACATTCCCTTTAGAACAAAAGCCATTAACTAACGAATTCACTCTTACCATTCATTCCATTTTCTTTACGTGTTCATCTTCAGTAATGATATAACGCATCTAACGAATTTAAGCGAAGTGGTAAATCGCATCATCGAGTTACAAAGTTTATTTAAGAGGTTTTAAGTCCAGCTCAGCTAACGTCATTTGTACGGAAGGTCACATGAGGTAGAGGAGGAGAATTGTTGATCGAATACAAGTCTCACCATTTTTTTCCCCTTTCTTCGACCAAAAGGGAAGGGAAAAAAAGAAATTAAATAACCAAAAAGCTTTCATGAATTATCTTTCCATTAGTGAATGTGCTCAGAAATTGTGTAGATGGGAAATTCCGCCTTGTTAAGATTGAACCACAAATGATTAAGTAACTTAACGGTTTAAAAAAAATTGACAGTTAATCAAAAGCGATGCAAAAAAACCCAATTGTAATCTCCTTATAAGAGATGCAAAATTTGAAAAATTTCCATCCCCAAACAAAAAGTGCTTTCGAAATGATAAACAATCTAATTAAATAATTAAAAAATGTTTTTAACGATTAATAGGATGAGAAAAGAATTACCTTAGATGGAAAGAATTATCATCGAGTCAGATTTAGGAATTATAGACTCTCAAAGGATGGTTTGAAATGAACATCTTAACAGCAGATTTTCACTCTCTCGTACTTAGAGTTATTCATAATTCCCTCCAAAATTTCAGAGAACTATACTAAAAGAACTAATACGAATACAGCAAAATAGAACATATGATGAAAAATTCAAGTTTCATTTACATACATTACAGGTGCTCTATATGAAAATCCTTGGTCCCATGCCGTGCATCAATGCGATAGTCCAGTATCTGCCACTTTCTACTCAAAATGGCACTATCAACGTTATTAACAGCACGAGTTATCCTTTCCAAGTTATCCGTGTCATACGAAAACTTGTTTTTTTTTCAACTCCTACTATTAGTTCACTCTGTCCCTAAAAGAATATATATATATATATATATATATATATATATATATATATATATATATATATATATGAGGATTGGGGCATAAGTCATGGCAACTATTTTTTTTTCTTGTAGATATGTGAACGGATCACAAATGTACATATGTCGTGTGTAAGTTATGCAGGCATAGTGTGTATGCAGAAAAAAGATGGATCTGGGATAACTGATAGAAGCGCAGCGAGAGCAGTGAAATCAGTCAGTTGGTGAGTGTCGCGTGAGATGGAAGTAACCCGTGTTGAACAGCGCGCTTACATCAAAATAGCCGTTCGCCAAGAGTGAAATGCGTTCTGTGACTTTGATCTCATTCCTAAGATTAAGGAACCAATACGTGGTAGGCGGTTTGAAACACGAAAGGGTATTACTAATGCTGTACGCCAACAGGTGACCCGATTAACACATGGTGCGGCAAATGCTGAGGCTGATGGTATTCAGCGCCTCCCTCACCGTAGGCAGCGTGTGGTATCAGTAGCAGGGAGCTCGATGTGGTATCAGTACATTGAGGGTCTTTAGGCCCAGCTTTCTCATGTCAACTTAATGTGCACTGTGTTGTTATTCATTTGCACAATTAAGGCCATATTGCCCTGTATACTACCGTAATAAATTAGTGTGTTACAATATTCAGTGCTATTTATTGTCCACACATGTAGTTAAAAACTTTGTCCTTTCGTCTGTATATGTCACATTTTCCAGCCGAACTGGTATCTTCAAGAAAAAAAATAGTTGCCATGACTTTGCCCCAATCCTCATATATATATATCAAAACAATAGCGCGTTTATTAAATCTAATAGCAGCAGTAGAGAAATCATTAACCGTATTTCAGCTTTTTATAAAAAACTAGATTTATATACAAAGAATATCAATTTTCCTTATATTTTTCTAACACCAAAATTTCATAAGAGTCCAATTAAATTTAGAACTATTACTAATTATTTTAATACCTATATTATATATATACACAACCAGGCAAGGTGTTGCAAAAAGTTATACAACGCACTCTAGACAATATCTCAAACTCCATTATTGTAAAAAATAGTAAAGATATCGTTGAGAACATGCAAGGCAAGTGTATTAAATCTTTGCATAGCTTTGACTTCGAAGACTTATTCAACTCTATTGATATAGAGGATATGATTTTAGTACTTAGAAATGTCTAAATTAAATATTCATTAAATAAATTGATAAATTATGATAAATTTAATACTATTATACAATTTGTTCTGAAAGAAAATTACATATTTCATAATAACTATCATTATCAACAAATTAATGGTCTGCCACATGGTGGCTCAGCAAGTAATAGTCTGGCTAATATTTATTTACACTATTACGAGAATGAAAAAATTGATACAGATTCTTGTTACTTTTTCAGATACATCGATGATTTAATTATTTTCAGCAATAAAGTTGACTTTACTCCTAATTTAATGTATTATCCACTCTACTTGAAATTAATAAAAACCAATTGCAATTTAGAGTCAGTAAACTTCCAAGATCTCCAATTAAAAGTTGAAAATAATATGCTAAAAAGTAATATTTTTGATAAAAGAGACTCTTTTGATTTTGATGTTATAAAAATGCCATATTGGAATAGTTCCCTTCACATTTCAATATTTTTAGAAATATTATTCTAAATTATATAAAAAGAAATAAAGATTTTGTATCTGAAGAAGTTTTAAAAATTAATAATTATAAAAAATTCTGTCAAAGTTGCCTAGACTATAATTATTCACCTAATTTTATATATAAATATATGTCTTCAAAATTATAGCTATTTAATTATTATTATTTAATATTATCAGTTCCATTTAGTTTATCGTATAGTATTCTTAATTTTATTATAATAAGTTTAGTTACTAAAAATATTTATAGATGGCGCCATTATTTTTGGTTATGCTGTTTTTTTGTACTTGGTGTTCGTATACTCTTGCAATCGGAATACATCGGGTAAGATTTTAGTTTTTTCGCACATTTTCATTATTATTACTTATGGTCATAATCATTATTAACCTCTATTGCAAATAATTTTGTTTATACATATTTATATTTGTCTATTTCGTCCGGATTCCTATAGTAATTTAATTTTCCAATTCTATTCTATTGATGTTATATTCACGCACGTGGGTTTTTGGGCCTTTGCTATGGTTTATCTCCTATGCTATTATGTCGAAAGTTTCCGCTGAAGGGGAAGGTTGAGATCTCGCAAAACACTGTTTAACCCTGTTTCACTGTCCTAAGCCAGTGACAGCTCGGGAAACCATAATAGTTTTTTCCACTCTAGCTATATTTCTCTTTTTTGGTTTGTAATAGTTCCATGTTCTTGGTTCTTTCGGTTTGTTCTTAAGATGTTTTAGGATTTATTAGTCTTCTTTTTAATTTATTTACTGCTATATATATATATATATATATATATATATATATAAGAAATATGTATTATATATCAAAAAATTAATATATAAAGAACATTCAAGAAATAGCATTAAAAATATGTCTGAACATGAAGAACAAAATTATTTTTCAGAAAGCAATGTGATTGATGTGAATGTTTATCTCTTGTTTGTAGGAAAACCAAATAAAATAAACAAAACTCTAACTCAGAGAGTATGAAAAAAACCACTCATTACTATTATGTAACAAACTCTCCCAAACTCTAATGCAGAAAAATCACAAAATAATAAGAAAATATATAATGCTAAAAAAATATAAAAATACTTTTCAAGAAATAATTTAACAAATTTAGAACCTAAGAATAACTATACTAAATTAGGAATGTTTATCTCTTGTTTGTAGAGAATTATATATATATAATCCAAAACATAAAAATACACAGATAGTTAGAATAAGATAACTATATAAATATATATATATATATATATACGCATCTTGTTCAGATTTTCAATCGTTAATAAAATACTTTTTATTCATCTACTCAAGCTCAAATACATTTTTTTAAACTTGTAATAGATGACACTTGATGTTAATGTAATTTTTTCAAATATTGATTCATTACTTAAGTTTTAGTTTTAATTTTAAATTTATTCTACTTTATTTCTGATGAAGTTAGAACTAGCACCAACTGATGGCATCGGTAAGTTTTTCTAACGATTTTTTTCTTGCCTTCAAATATATTTTTTAAAACTTATGGTGGATAACACTTAATGTTATAAAGTTTCTTCCAATATTAATTCATTAATTAAATTAAATTAATTAAGATAAAAATTTTCTTTGTTGACCTAAATAGGAATGGACTTAATTTTTTTATATATATATATTACTTGTTTTTTATATAAGATCCAAGTTTTTTTTATTTAAGAACCCCTTTGCCGTATGATGTAGTAGAACTGCATGAAAGGAGAATGTTAAGGGGAAATCCCTGGTTAGCTGCTTCAGGAGGAGTATATTTTTCTAAATTGTAGTTTTTTAATTTATATCTACTACATATCTTTTAGGATTATTAGTTTTTTAATTTATCTACTACGTATCTTTTAGGATTATATATATTATCTAAGTCCCCCATGTAGTAACACTTGCTAATTCCTTACTATGATAAATTTGTTGAAATAATACGTTCGTTAGGTTTACATGAACAGAAGAAATGTGAGCTCTCAATTAAAGATCTCAAGAGCTCAGCTTTTTTTAAATGATCGCACTTTCTTCCATTACGTACTTACATAAATAAATATAATTAAATATTTGTCACGGCTAGTCATATTCAAAGAAATTTAGCTGCATTTGTGGGAACTTTTTCGTCACTTATTCATCTGAAAATCCAATGGGAATTAGATAAACCGTACTGTTTTGAGATTAATTAAAATTATGACACAAAAAATAACGGAATTGACTTTTTTCTATGCGAAAGAGAAATTACTTCCACTTTATGATTAAACCGTAGTATGACAATTTATCTTGGTACTTAACTTGTTTCGTCTTGTTTTTAAGATGTTAATACATTTGTGTAAGTTCTTATAAGTAGAATTGCACTTGGAATACTTTCACCATTCAATTAAATTGTTCTATTTTTACAATAAAAAAAAAGAATTTTTCAAACAAAATATAAATTTTTATTATGTGAAGTCTTTATTAGTTAATTTTTTTACAATACATAGATTTAATTTCTCTCATGAGTGTGTGTATTATTTTTCTTTTGCATTAAATATGGTGAATAATCCTGAAATATTTTATAGAAAGAAGTTTAATTGAAAATTATATGTAAGCAAAACAAAATAATAAATACGAGCAGGAAATAGTTACGATAAGAACAACATTTATCTATATAGTCAAATATCTTCTATATTATTTAAAGTAAATTCACCTGACTTCCTGGAAAAAGGACGCTAGTTGGAAAAAAAATCCTGTTTTTCCTCCTAGTCTGTTCTCTAACATTATATAAGACACATCTGGATAGTCTGATATTATAGGAAAAAACCCAGAATAGAGTATAATGTCACATTTTATACATTTCGGCGTAGTCTAAGTGCGTAAATTATGAATGATTCAAAATTGGATGAGAGACGTGAAAGTTTTATAAAGAAAATGACTACCCCTGTCTTGACCTTAAGTGACTCTTAATACGCGTAGACAAAAAATGCAATGTATCATTTCTTTAAGTACTCCTTTATATCAGGGGTCTACCATTTTATTAATTCTTAATATACCCGGAAACTCTTTAAATGTATACAGTTTATTGGGTAACTCAAGGGAGGCATTCTATTAAAAATCCATTCTTATTATTTATCTTTAGTTCCCATATCGAAATTTAATAGTTCAGAAATTATATAAAATCTTTGCTAATAATTTATGACGTTTTCTTCAAGCTAGTTTTTCATGAGGAAACCTTTGCAAAAATAAACTCTGAGGAATAATTTTGCTTCCTGAAACTCAAACTTAAACGGGCAAAGGATAAAAGGGGGAAGGTCGTATCAGTTCTGGGAAATATAATAATAATAAAATCTTTATCACTTCGTTTAAGTGATGACTGGCATACTTTAGATAATGTGAAAAATTATCTTCCTTCATCACATCATTAGATACTGTGATAACACATTTTTTATATTCCACAGAGATTTTTTCACTAACGTGATCTTACATAGTCGTGCTATCAATCACAATTACAAATAGAGCAAAACCCTTTGCTGGCTTAATTAAAATTGACGAAACTTGTTTGATTCAATTTTTAAAAAAATGAAGTCACCTAATTTTGACCATCCATAAAAAGAAATATTACGTATAATTCTAGCTTTATCAGTTTCCAAAATTTCAAAAATATGCTGGTCTTCACTGAACCAAATGGTATGGATTCTGGTATTATATGATCCTCACTTTCATCCCGTGCCCTTTTGACGTAGAGTTTCAAGAAATCCTGTATAATTTTGATAATATAAAATAAAATATAATATTTATGTTATGATATAATATTTTATTTATGTCATATGTATATATATATATATATATATATATATATATATATATATGCATATATAGATGACAATATTTTTCTACAAGTGCTTGAGATATATATATATATATATTAGGACTTACCTTACTTTTCAAATACAATTTTTGGATCTTTCTCTCTGTTTGACTATGCCTTATATGTTTTTATTGTTTTAATAGAGAGTATGAGCAACAATGAGGTAGAGGAAAGCATATTTTTTCTCAATTTAATAAAACAATTCCAAACGAATCCTGGTTATATTTTGCTTATTCCAATAGAAAAAAGTAAATAGTAACAATGATACCTAAATAACTTTCCTTTTTTGAATAAACTTAAATCGAGAGAAAAAAATATATACGTGGATTGAAATTTTGAAGAAAATATATAATCTCCAAAGAGGCTCATAGAAAGCTTAAAATAAATTTAAAACTGTTCCATGTAATAATTTCTGTGGAAATTGTGTACAGAGGCCTGGTAAACATGGAATAATAAAGCAAACTGATATTAAATAGCTATTACTTTCTAAGTATAACATGTTTATCTTATTTCAAAGTTAAAATTCACTGCTGAATAAATATTAATCTAGTCTGTTTGTGGATTGCAACGTAAGATTATATTAAAGAAAATGCATATTATATATGTTAAGTATTGAACGTAATATATGAGTAAAACTGAAAAGATTTGAACTATCCTATAATAAATGTGTAAAAATGTCAAAGCAGATTACGTAAAATTAAAGTATAAACTTAGTATTATCACTTACAGTAGTATAGTTATTTTCCTTACGTGCGTATTTTACTACCATCTTCTTACCTCAATTTTTTTTTAATTTTAAGAAAATTTATTCAATTTTTCTTACTGCTCATCCATAATTTTAAAAATAAAATTCATAGGAAAAATTGTAATGATAGGATTTGACAAATAGAGCTTTAATTATTTTTTTAAAAAACGGGGGAAAGAGTATTTAAAATATGTAGAATAATAAAAAATTTCACAGTTCTTAGTTTAATTTAGATTGAAAGGTCGATGAAATGAATAGAATGCAGCCTAACAATTAAAAGTGGAACTCCGATTTAACGCACTGTTACTTTTGCATCGTACCAAAAGAAAATAAAAGGGAGAAATGTAAATCTAAACTTAATATTAAAAAATATTTTTTTAAAAATTCATCTGCTTCATCAATTTAAATCTATGAAGGTACAGCAGATATAAGCAAAACCTTTTTAATTGAAGAATTTTATATATTTTCCCATAGCAACCCTATATATGTGTGTGTATGAATATGTGTAAATAATTCTTACAAATCAGAAGGAGGTAAAATTTTGAAAATTAGAATTTTTAAAGGAGACATGTTAAAAGAGTATGAAAAGTCAGTGGACCAAAAATTCGTATTCTGTTTTCTAAAAGTGTCACTGACTTAGAACTGTGATGTAAGGTTAAGCATTTTCTTTAGAATCCTAACATTTCCCTTTAAACAGAAGATTCATACATATTAGTAGTAAAGTAGAAAATAGCTCTGTAGTTGTAATAAAGTTTTTCAAATTCTTACTCGTTTTCATTAATTGGGGTGTACTCTTTCTTAAAACTTATTATCATTTCCATACAATTCCTTTTTTGTTAGATATACATAAATATGAAGATTAAAGAAAAACTATAATTCGGTTGTATTGTTTATACCTCACAAAATAATGATAATGTTAATAATATATACAAAAGGAAAAATAATTATAAGATGGTATGACTAAAACCTAAGATATTAATGTGATTAGAATTACATTTTTTCTTGAACAGGTTAAAAATACCGCTGAAATCGAAAAAACGTACAAAAAGGAGTAACGTAGGATCACGTTTTCTGAGCAGGAGAAAAATGAATGAGAGTTAGAGGCAAGAGAACCCTTAATTAATTTTTTTATTGATTATACATCCAGACGACGGTGTTTCCTGATAAAGGCCGCGTTTATTTCAATGATGCTGCTAGCTCTAACACAAAATGGACTCGATGGGAGAGAGGAAAGCTTCTCTGGTTCTCACTGACGATGACACCCCTCGTCGAAGAAGCTCACGTTGGGAGCAACACAATGGCAGGATATCAGAAGGAGGGGGGTGGTAAGGGGTTTGCTCGAAAGTAAGGATAAATGTTTCTGGAATAGCCGTTGCCAAGTGTTCGTCCAAACCTGGAAAAAAAGAAGATTCGTTAATTTTCGAATACTTTTTCTACATTGTGGGGTTTAATTTTGCACCAATCATATGCCCACTTTTAGAAGTTGTCCTGTATTTTTCAGAAAGAAGTATCAAATTCACTCCCCCTCCAAAAAAAAAATTCGTTATGAACTTTTTTTCAAGCTACACATTTTTAAATTAAACTTTTTTTCTACCACAGGTGTATTTACACACAAATTGTTATGTAAAAAAACTACAATGTCCATTTTTTTCTTTCGTAATATGGATACTTAAAATTTTATCAAATATTTTAAAATGTCTTCGATTGCTTGTAACTGGAAAAGCGTTACTTTATTGCTAATGTGCCTTGGAAGGTAGTACGTAAAAATATCATCACCTTATTTAAGAATTTTTTTATGATTTATTTTCAATTAAACGAAAAGAAACTATTTTCCGAAACTATTCCGAAAAGAAACTATTTGCTTGTTTATCTCGGAATCTTAAAAATATATCTTCTGAATTTAGTTTTTTTTTCTTCACAAGCTTTGAAACCAAAGGAGTTTGATATTACAGTAAATTGTCATAACTTTGTATTTATTTTATTTTCCCCAATTCCTTACCAAATATTCTCTTAAAACTTATTTTACCGAAAAAATTACTATAATATTTCATGTATTTTTTCAAAATCTTGGAAATTAAATTGAACCCAAAAACAGATAAATTTGATACTAAACACTTCTGTTCCAGCAATTTATATTTTAACTCTAGAGCAAAATGTTATCAAAAGGTTGAACTTCAGCTCAATATTGAATATTTCAATTAGTAAAAACTGTAGAAAGAGCTTATTTTCTAGAATAACACCAAAATTTAAATTAAACTTCACAGAATTTCGATTTTTGTCTCTAGTAGTAAATATAAAGATTTAGAATGACATTTCACAGAATAATTTACGTATCTTAAATTTGAAGATCTCTAAGAAAAAAGGGAGTTACTCCTATAAAAAAAGAGTTTTATTTGTACTACCAAAAATCCCTATAAATATAAAATGCTAATTAATTACTTTATACCCTAAGTTATTGTGTTTTATTACAATAAATTGAATTTTTCCTTTTGTCGGTTAATTGGTGGGTTTTTTCTTTTTTTCTTGCTAAAATGATAACATTAAAAAAATTCTAAGAAAAAATTAACTAGCATTATTATTTTAATAATTTTATCGAAATTTGATCTCTTTCTTTTTTGTCTTATAAATAGTAGTTTATGATATTCATCTTTGTAAATCAATCCATTATTTTAAGTATAATTATAATTTTTTAAATATTCTTATTTAATAAATATTTAAATGATTGAATGAACGGTGTTTCAGAGAGAAAGCTTTCTAAACTAATTTTCAGATGATGTAATCTATAATGCTTAAAAAATGGTTAAACTTTTTTTTAAAAAATTTATTTTTTAGAAATTTGAAATTTTATTAACTAATCCCTTTTCTTTTGCTAATAAAGTTTTTTGAAAAAAGATTGCGTATTTCTTCAATAATATTCTTTACTCCTTTAAGTTGTTGAAATTGTGTACATCTCTGAAATGAAAGTAAAATATATATTTTCGAGAACTAGCCACAGCCTTTTTTCAAATATTTTAAACAGGGTAAAGTAGATTTAAGGAGATTCTTTTTAAAAACCAAAAGAAATAACATCAAGGAAATTAAAAAAATATAAAATATCAACGTAGTGATATTACTGCTAGAAATATTTAAGTAAGTTCTAATTTCATAATGTGTAAATGCTGTATTCATTGTATTTATAGTATATTAATATTTCAAAACAGTTAACTATATTTCTATAAATCTTTTCAATATTCTTCAATCTGTAATTCTGTTGAATAAAACTATGCATTTTAGTTTAATATTCAGGAATTTTAAATGTGTAGATAAATTTTTATAACATTAATTAAATTTAAGCGAATTTGAAAATTTTAAATAGAAAATCTTGACTTCCGCATGGATATCAAATAAAATTTTAAAAAGTACTCTTTTTATCGTTTTTGAATTAGTTCCGGTAATCTTTTACCTTATTTACAATCATGTGCTTTATTACATTGTTAAAATGCTTAATTATTTAAAGTACATTAAATAATATGACATCAGTATTGTAATTCAAAAATAAAAAGAGTTTCGTTTATAAATGTAATTGTAACATAAAGTGCTTAATTGAAAAGGAAAGTATTGTACCATAATATCCAGAATTGTATGGAAGTTGGATATTTTTAAAAAACAGAGATGATAAAATTATAAACAATGGTGAATAATTAAATTTAAAATTTTAAATTAATAAAAATATTCATGTTAAGTTCGGAATTTTTTTCCACTTTTGGCATATTTATTTATTAATGAAAGATATTTTCAAGAATTTGTGAAACTTTTAAGAAATGGTAATTCCCTACAATGTCAAAATGTTTCATTCACAAAACAGGCCAAGAAAGGAGCCAAAAACGTTTAGATAACCTGAAGGTAAAAAAAGCAAGTATTGATTATTTTATATATAAAAATAATTTGACGCTATTTTCAGTTATTTCTTGGATTTAAAATTACATAATATCTAAGAAATAATCAAAAATATTTCATTTTCTACATGAGTTTTGATTTTACTCCCTAATAGGAACTGTAAGACAAATGTCTAATTTTTTCAAAGAAATACTTTGAAAATTTATTTTGGTTCTGTTGAAAAGACTAATGAACAGTAACATACACACAAAAGATATGCGTATGAAATTGATACTTTGTGTAGTAGATTATATAGTCCTTTATATTAAACTGAATCTGAGAAAAAACTTTATTTTACATTATGAAATTTTATAAAAACTAAATTTATTCCAATAATTTCAGATTACACGTCCTGATAAACGATTATAATATATTTATTATATCGTATTTTTATTCAATTATCAGTGAAAGTATTCAGTGCTGATGAAAAGTAAGTAAAAAAAAATAGCTTAGATTTTCTTGATTTTTTAAGAAAAACTGAATCGAAATTATATTGAAAAGCATTAAAAATATCAATTAAAAATTTTCACAGCTTAGAATAAACGCATAACAAGTTAAAATGAAATCTAATGGGCTTGAAGAAGGTAAGAATCTTTAAAACATGCATCGCAATTCATCAAAAAGTTTCTTTTAAGGCAATAACTAGATGGATGCAGTCCCAATGGTTCGGTAGAATCAAAAAATTCGTGGTTTCTTTTCTGAATTCCTTCTGAAATGTAAGTGTCAGAGTAGCAGCTTAACATAATAATTCCAAATTTTTATTCTTTTTAATGTATGAATATTTATTTGCATGAATGTGTGATAACTCCGATGATGATAAAGATATTTTAGTGGCCTTATTTATAAGCATGGAGGAAAACTTTTTAAAAATTACAAAAATTATGTTTTTTAAAGTATTCTTAATCTCTTAAGTGGTCAGACTTTTTTTTTGTCCAAAATGTTTCAAAAAAGTGCATAATTTTTTACTGCGTATACTTAAGTATAATACTTAACAGGATGCAAAAATGGAAGAATTTTATTTTACTTTCACACTGTTTCTTTATTTTACAATTGCGGAACACAAAAAAACCTAAATGTATGTTTTTTATAAGTACACTCTGCATGCTACGAAGAATGTTTCATGTACCTAAAAAGAATTTCTTTCATACTTACAAAAAAATTTCATATTCGTACCTCTTTTGAAAACGGTTGAGGATTGTGTGTGTGTATGTGCATATATATATATGCACACACAATTTGAAGCATAGTATAACACTAAGTCTTACATTGCAATGGGGGATGGATAAAATATCCTCTTTTGGATTATCTTTCCATTTTTATTTCTTCTCAAGCAACAAATTGCACATTGCTTTTCTAATTCCTGTCCTTTATCGAATATTTTCAAAAATCTAAATTCCTGCCTTCAATGAAAAATTCCCGCCTTCACCGCAAAGAAAATCCCGTATGAGAAGTATTTCAGTACCATGGGCAAACTGCATCTCTTAAAAACACTAATAATCTCACTTTAAGACTTAAAAATATGCTCAAATGAAAGATAAAAAGAAAAAAATATCAGTGCCCGTACATCCTACGGGCAAACTGGTGGTGGCTAGCTTTTGGTAGCCCATACAGTATATGGGAAAACCTGTCAAGGGTTTAAACTTAAACAATCGTGGAGTTTCTTAAGTTGAGGGATTTATGTAAAGTAAGTCACTTAACTCGTTGTTTCTCATATACTTAACGCATTGACTTATTAGTTCGACTGGTCTACTGCTAAAGAAACGAGAGACCCTACTCCAACAACAAAAAGGTGAAGGACAATTCCACTAGTCAACGATATTCTAATAAAGGCAAAGAAAGCAGTTAAAGGTCTCATAAAGTTTGGAAATATCTCATATTACATTTAAATTCTTTTTTGCCAGGTATAATATATCTGTGAATCTACTATTTTATTTAAGCAGTAACTGTATACGATCGAAATAATATCGTCAATGATTAATTTCCTCCAATTATTAATATCGTCAATGATTAATTTCCTCCAATTATATCCAGATTCGTACAAAGGGATAGTGGACCAAACTAATCTCTTTTTTTATTATTTTATCAAATGCATTTTAAACTCTACCAAGACAAATAACAATTCAAATTCTAACTAAAAGTGAACAGAGTATATTGATTCCAACTGAACGAATGGAGATACAAGTTATGATTGCAATAAAATCTAACCTACATCTGAACTCGACTTTTGAGAATCTTCCATGAATGAACAACAACTCAGTCTCGCATCTATTGTTTCGCCTTTTGACTTCAAAGCAAGAAAGTTTATTTAAGAAATTGAAAAATGTATTTCATTTCAGTTCTTACCTACTTACACAAAAATGAATGCTGGTGTTCCGGAAAAAGTAGAATTGCTGGAACAAAATAAAGTCATATAAAATGACGTATCAAAAATATAGCCTCTCAACAGCATAAAATAACAGACAACTTTTCAACATTTCTTTTTTGCTCAAACTAATCACTGCATTCTGTGCGAACCGGTTTTTGAATTGTTTGATTCGTACCATTGATTAACAGTTACAGGTAAATATGTCTCTAAATCCGGGGTGGGCATTACGTCAATCGCGATCGACGGGTGGACCGCTAAGACATTTTGGGGTGACCGCCTGAAGATTTTTTAGCAGTTAGTGATTATATACGGAAATATTCAAGATTGGCTGAAGTATGCTTATTAAGTCTTCTACTGATTATAACAAAGAAAACTAACTTCAGATGAAATCGTTTTATTTTTTACATATTTTTAATTATTTGATAATAAATGCATCATTAGATATTATTATATTTGTGGTTATTATAATTATGTTTGTGTGTATTTTGCGTTTTGCTTTAAACGCAGTTTTTAAAGTATTAGTTTTTTTTATTTTAGTTCTGTATATAAGTACATATTCCGTATTTATTATTAATTTATTATAAATATCGTAGACCTTTTCCAACCTCACAACACACACGACAATGGTCATTGGCGCGCACAAGAATTTTTCAAGGGGGGAAGGGGGCTCGTGGCTCGAAAGCCTGCTATTCTCGTATCATACCCCAATACGCAGTCAATTTATTTTATTAATTTTGTAGATTGTCGGGAACATAAAACAATAAAAAAAATTACTGAATAAATAATCAGGAGTAAGTAATAAAAAATTAATAATAAATCATTAAATAAATTTTGTGTACTATATACATTAGATTATAATCAATCGGAAAAAAATCAAGGACTATGAAGGAGGGTTTGGACCAGTGGACCCCCTCCCCCCTCCTTGTGTACGCCACTGACATTGGGTGGACAGCAATAGCTTAAAAAAATTAGAAGTAGCCCGCACCCTGGAAAAGTGTGCCCACCCCTGCTCTAAATAAATAAATCCAAGACACACAGAAAGTAGAATTCATTTGTGCATGACTTAAAATTAAAAACATATCTATAGGCAAAAAATAAGATCTGAAATTACGTAAAGATATATGGATAAATAACTTGGATAGTTAACAATGTAGAATTAATCAGTAATGAACTCAAACTCAGTGGCGCAACAGCCCATAAGGACCAGGGGCCCAAAGTCCCCAAGAAAGTTTGGTACTCATTTATCGACCCACAATTTCAATAATGATTTGATAGAAATCTCACCTCGGTCTGCCCACTATGGCGAAGTACTTGTCCAACTCTTGCAAGTAGGTCCTAAGTTCGTCTGGCGTGTTGAAGACCATAGGCTGGGTGGGTAGCTCCGCAATGATTTCTCCCTGCTCACCATTATTCATGGAAGCCTGAACAGCGACGGCTAACAGCAGCGTGCTCGTGACCACCAGCAAACGGAGCGTGGTCATATCTGCAATCATTTATCTTTTTAATAACTGGTATTTCCTTGAAATAAAAACATTTCCATTGAGATCCTTTTTTTTATCATAGACGAGCAAACAGAAACGAATAACTAATTTAGTTTATGTTTAATATACTTAAGGTATCATATTACGCTCGGAACCGTGATTTTTAAAAAAAGCACATAAATGGATAATTTTCATATTTAGTGTCACTTAGATTAGACTACATGTATAAAATTGTTTTAAGGACATTTTGACAAAAAAAAAGTTACTTAAATACAATATTTTGGCAAAAAATTAACTTGTTTTTTTTAAAAATGTTCTTTTATAAAAATGCTTCTAAAATAATAATATTTTACTTATATAAAGTAAAGACTTCTCCAGAGAATCCGAACTATTTTTTTTTTTGAAGCATTCACATTATTTTCAGTGTTACAACCAATTGAAACAATTATCGGCGTTTTTTTTAAAAATTTCTCCCCTCTGTTGTCGTAAAATATGGATAAACCCACTTCTAAGTTATATATTTCAAAAATTTTAGTTGAGCCTCTGTATAGAGGTTTGAGCTATATACATGCAAAATATTATTATAATGGAAGCATTTTTCGCAAAAGGAGACCATTTTGAAAAAGAATTATTCTAAGTTAATTTTTTGCCAAAATATTGTATTTAAATATTTTTTTGTCAAAATGTCCTTAAAACAATTGTATACATGTATTCCAATCTAAATGACACTAAATATCATGAAAATTATCGATTTATGCGCTTTTGCAAAATCACGGTTCCGAACATAGTCGGATACCTTAATATTTGAAATAAAATGTCTCTTAAACTCTTATGATAACTACTTCCCTTAGATATCCATTGCACCCACAGAAGATCTTTTAGGTTCAGACCTTTTTTTGCAAATAAGGTGAATATCTAAGAGATAGCAGATGTTATTAGTTTAATTGTTTTTGAAACTTTTGATAAATTATAAAATAAAAAATTCAGAAAAAACTTCTAGTTTAGATATTAATTGATACATAAATAGATGTTCCAAAATGGCCTAAAATAGGATAAAATTTCAGATATTATTAACAAAAATCATGAAGGGACTCTTTTTTTGCGTACTTAGAAATATTGCAAGTTACAGCAAACACTGTTGGAAATACTAGTTTATTTATTTATAATTAAGTAAAGATACGGGAAAAGAGTAGTTTTAATAATGCCGTAGTCTGCATTATATGTATGTGTATATAAGCAGAGAGAAATTTTAATATTTCTTCTCAAGACACCATAAAAAAAGTATAAAAAATTCTATTTTCTTAAACGAGAAAAAATGTCTTCTCCTTTTTTGAAAAAAAAATTATTTCTATTTTTATGTAATTGATTAATATAAGCATCGTAGTGTTTCACTAATTATGCATTTAAAGCGAACAAAGTCTGAATATAATGAGTCGATAGTAACTTTTTCCTTATTAATTCACTTAGAGAGAGTATCAATTTTATTCAAACAAAATCATCAGTACATAAAAGAAAATTATTAAAAGGCAAATTGAATGCTCAAATTCTTAAAATTTATGTCTTAATGCTTCGTAAAAAACAGCAACTAAATCAGCGAAACTTTTTGTATGATAAAATGAATTATATTTTCAAAGAATGGTTTTCTGTTACAAGCTGTAAATAATAGGAACATTCGAAGATTTCGCTTAGTTTTTATATATTCCTCATAAAGTCCAAATACTAACTTTTTCAACGGGAATCAAACTATTAGTACAAGAAAGTGATTGAAAAAGATTTATATTTTACAGTTCGTGTAAGAAATTATGGTTTGTTTAAATAAAATGAAAATAATAGAAGAAAAAGTATACATTTCTCTTTTTTGAATAGGAAACTTGTATGAATGAAACACAATTTCTAGAAGAAACGTTTTTTCAGAAGAAACGTTTCAAGGAAATTAATGTTAATCTGTGACAGAAATATATTACACATAAATAAATATTTGATAATTATGAATATCAAAATGGGTATATTTATTTTTCAGAGCCAATTTAAAAAATTAAAGAGTTTAATTAGAGATCTTTCTCGATATAATGGTAAGTTAACTTCTTAAAAACAGCTATCATTTCTTTAATGTATGATAAATCTTTAAGTTATAAAAGAAATTAAATGATAATGGGATTGTAAGTTATATTCTCTAATATGAACTAATTACGTGTTTTTAAAGCGCTTATATTTTAAAAATGAATACTTTTCATTACAAAAATTTCTTTACACAAAACATTTCTCCTTCTGTAAAGTCCCGAAACTTTTATTGTGCCCATTTATGTTAATATTAAAGTTCATTCAACAATATGTGACTTAAAAACGAGTACATTTATCCCTTGTATATACTCTTGTTATTATTTCAAGGGAAAAGATTGATACACTTACAGGAATTTTAATATCCCACCAAATACTTTATTTGTGAATTATATGAATATGATATTTAGATCCTTCTCAGTAAAATCACATACATATTTGCATATATGTATATATGGCTGGACATATAAATTTGTGAATTTTAGATATAATTCACAGAATTAACATATGTAAGTGTTGATCTCCAAGAAGGTTATTTTAAATATTTTCTTATAGAGAATTTGTAGTTTCGTAGTAGATGATGCGCAATTTGAGATTAAAAAATTAATTGCAGTTAAAATACGAATTCAATGTAGCACTGTACATTATTGAAAAATTATGTCTTTATCAATTTTTTCATGATATTTAATTGTTAATAATAAAACTCTATTTTATTACCTTCAAAGGACTTTAAAATTCATTTATATAAATTATTAATAAAAAAACTAATAATATATAGTAAAAATATCTCAATAGAGAAAAACAAATGATATAGTTACAATAGTCAACACATCAGAACAGTCTCATACATAACATTTCTACAAAATTTTATAAATTCGTAGAAACGAAGCCTGATAAATTCTTATCTGAAATCCTACAATTAAATAATTCAGCCTTCAGTAATGAAAGCTTTTCATAACTCATATAAGCATAAGAATACTAATATTGTATTAAAAACTATCTTTGTTTAAATTCGAAAGGACAACATTCTCTTCAACAAGAAAAAACAAATTCTTTTCTACATAAAATAAGATTATTTTATAATTCACAATTTACAAATATATCTTAGATATCGCAGTCTTAAATAACGCATGAAAGCATTTTGAAATTGTAGAACACTCTCATTAACTGGTTAACTCAAAACGAGAAACTTTTAAAACACCCCCTTCAACATATAAAGAATATTTCCAAAATTACCTCTTTCCCAGGAACTAAACTTGATTTTCTCAAAATATTCAAATCATACTCACTTGGACTGAGATTTTCTTTGGATATGTGTGCTTCAGCGATGATTTCTTAGTTGTTCCTTACAGTTCTGTGTAGACAATAAAAAAGACCGGTGACTATGACGAGTCCAGGCTTCCTGCCAGTCCTGCCTCTAGATTCTTCCAAATCGAATTTTCAGGGTAAAGGAAATCAACATCTCGAAACATTCGTATTTATAAGTGTTCTTTTGTGATAGCTCACATGCCTCCCTGTAACGCACCTGTCAGAAACAGAGCTCGAGCTCGCCCACGGTACATCTTTGTGCTATCGACACCCGTAGAGCTGACAGAATACACGATTGGACACAGCACAATGGGATCTCGTCAATCCGCTTTGTGGCGCTTACACACTTTTATGTATTCTCGATGGACTGAGTCTAAATTGTGGGAGGATATCATTAAGGTATGGCAATTACTCATTGAAGGCCTTTCAATGGATCAGTCTGTTTTGGAAATTATTGTATCTAACAATAAGTTAAATAGTTAATTTTTTTTTTTTTTTTTTTTGCTATCTTGTAATAGGTGAGGAGAGAAGAAATTTGCCGTAATTAATTGGTTGCGATTAATCGATAGGTGAAATGTATTTCGTAAAAGTAGTCCGAAAATAATCGTTTTGAAGAGAAAAAATAACCTTTTTCCATTATTTCTCCAACATAATATTTTGAATTTTAATCGTGAGTTTTCAGCTATGTACAACCAGCTTATCCAAATGCAATACAAATTATTATATAAGTGAAAGAAAAAAAAAATGAATATCTATTGAATAAAATGATTATAATTGATACTTAATTTTTTAAATGACAGTATATGATTAATTGAATGTGTTTTGTTGTAATATATTTTTCGAATTTTAGCTGTGTTAAAAATTATCAATAAAATTAAAACAGTTTTAAAAAGTTGCACTTAAAATTTAATAATATTATTATTATAAATAATTCGCTTTAGTTATTTATGAAAATATAAAACTTACATTAAGTATATCTCTGATAATATATATAAAAATAAATTAAAAATACCCTTATACCTTTCCATTATTTTAAGGTATTCATCTTCGTTCGAAGTCTTAATTCTAAATTAGTGTTTAAATGAATAATTTGTTTGATATTTAGTATCACTTGAATAAAAAAATATTCATATAAAATGTTTTAGGCATATTATTATGATAAAAAATTATTTAAAAGCGATTTTTTGGCAAAAATTAAGAAAACTCAGATTTTCAAAACATTCTCCTTTTATGGAAAATGCTCCCATAATAATAATATTTTGCCCATACATTACTAAAAAAAATTCTGTATAGAGCCTGGATTTTAGGATTTTTGAAGTATATAATTTAGAAGTGGATTTATTCATATCTTAATATATCAGAGTAGAAAAATTTTAACAAAAAAAGTAGGTTTGCTGTTTTAATTGATAGTAACTCGGAAAATAATATGAATTTTTCCAAAATTCCTAGTTCAGGTTGTGTAGAGAAGTCTTAGCTATATCTATGCAAAATATTATTATTAATATAGGAATATTTTCCATTAAAGGAGAATGTTTTGAAAATGTGTCATTTTTTTCTTCATTTTTTGTCAAAAAATTGTATTTAAATAATTTTGTGCTATGATAATATCCTTTAAATATTTTTATATGTATACTCTAATTCAGGTAACACTAAATATCAAAATCGATTATTCATTTATACGGTTTTTAAAATCACGGTTCCGTACGTAGTCGGATACCTGAAGAAAAAAAAGGAAGGAATAATTGAATGTTTGTTGAATGAAAAACAGTTATTAATGAAACATAATTTTCGAAATGATAAGATATACTTAATTGAGTTTTTGCTATAATATATTTTTTTCGAGTGATTCCTTCCTTTCTCAGTGGCTCGACAACCTAGGGTGGGCCTTGGCCTTCTCAAGAAATCTTTTCCAGGCCAGTCTTTTTCCTGCTAGTGTTCTCCAATTCTTAGATCTCAAAACTAGGAGATCTGTTTTCAGGCCATCAGTCCAGCTAATATTTGGCATGCCCTTTCTTCATGTACCAATCGGTTGGGTATTGAAGACTTTTTTAGTGGTGCGGTCTTCGTTCATTCTGGCAACGTGTCTCCTGTCCCTTTAATTTTCAAGTAATTGCTGTTTAAAAAATTATCAATGAAAGTAAAAGGCTTAAAAGCGTTATACTTAAAATTCAATAATGTTATTATTAAATAATTTGCTTTAATTGTGCAGGGAAAATACACAGCTTATAGTTTAATTATCTCCAATTATATATAAATTAAAATTACAATTATACTTACCCGTTATTTTAATAGTTTACAATTAAAACGCTTATTTGCACACGCAATTAAACAAATTAGTATATTAGCTTTTGAAGTGTATAAACAAAAAGGCGAACTGATCCAAATTATGCTTGTATGTGTGTGTATTTCCTGTATTTTCATTATACTGTAACTCAAAAAAAGTTTTACTCTATTTTTTTTAATAATTGCTTTTTATTTAAATTATTTTTCATGAAATTGCATAAACTGACTACGTAATGAATCCCAGAATAGTTTCTAAGCAGTTGTTTTGAATAAGGATTAAATGACTTGGAATTAGAGGCTATGAAATGTCTAAAAATAGAACGTTTTGGAATATTTTGTCAGGGCTTATAGTACCATAAATCTTGCATAATTATACTCAATACGATGCAATTATATTTCCACCCTTGAAATTCGTAAGCTGAATTGTTTTACACGTTAAGGTCTCTGGAAATAATTATTATAGAAAGAAAACAAAGAAAGTAACTTGAATTTTAAAGGAACAGTTCTGAAAATGTAAACACCACCATTGTTTGTTACTATTTTGCGAACTTTGTAATGTGGTCTATTATATCATTAATTATTATCCTAGAAATCTACTTGGTAGTGTTACATAATGAATTTATAAATTTAATTTGACTAAATTTTTTTAATTTTTAATTGAAATATTTCAGTACTTTGACTGAATTTAAAAAGCTTTTTTTAGAATACATTAAGGTGTTCGGTAAGAATACACTATGTTCGGAACCGTGATTTTGCAAAAGCTTACAAATGAATATTTTTTTAACATTTAGCGTCACTTAGATTAGAATACTTGTATAAAATTATTTTAACAATATTATTACAGTAAAAAATTATTTAAATGCAATATTTTGGTGAAAAATGAACACAGAATGACCAGTTTTCAAAACATTCCCCTTTTATGAAAATGCTCCTATAATAATAGTATATTTTGCCTATGTATAGCTTAGACTTCTTTGCAGATCTTGAAGAAGGATTTTTGAAATGTGTTACTTAGAAGTGAATTTATCCATATTTTAATCCAATCAGGACCAGACAATTTTTCCCGTTAAGCCTAACTCCTTTTAAACATTCATATAAAATCATTACCGTAATAAAATACGCCAAAATGTATGCACTTTCTAAACATTCCGAACTTCATAAGTTCCAAATTCAGATCACGTTGGTGTGAGTGACTCAGAACGAAGAAAACGCAATCTTGCATATGATACCGTGTTCCCTGAAGTGATCACATATATGTGATCATGGTCCTGAAAAAATTAATACATCAGAGTGGAAACATTTTAGAGCAAAAAAACACCAATTTTTATTTTAATTGGTAGTAAGTTTGGAAATAATGTGAATTTTTGAACAATCCTATTTCAGACTCTCTGGAGAATTCTTAACTATATATGACCAAAATATTATTATTATTATTATTATAGAAGCATTTTTCATAAAAGGAGAATGCTTTAATAATACGTAATTCTATGTTCAATTTCACCAAAATATTGCATTTAAATATTTTTTATTGTAATAATATTCTTAAAACAATTTTGTACGGGTATTCTAATCTAAGTGGCACTAAATTTTTTAAAAAAATATTTGTTTGTACGCTTTTGCAAAATCATTGTTTCGAATGTAGTCAGATATCTAATTGCTTGTAATGAAAACAGTTATGTAATTTATTTTTATCTATAATGTAGCTATATATAATTCGTTAAATAAGTATGTTTAAAATTAAAATAAAGATTCTAAAAATAGTTATAAAAATTTAAAATTAAAATAATTCACATACTTCGTACCATACAAGCATCAATATGATGTATTCAAAAATACTACAAAACCTTAAAAGTTTTAAAGTAGTAAAAATCAACTGAAAATATTAATATATCGACAAAAAAATATTTATTACAAATTAACATCATAAAATCTTGTACTGAAATCTGGAATATTTTGATTTCGATCACATTTTCTTATGAATTGCAACATTGCAATTTCTTATAAATAATAGTTAATTGTGTTTAGCTATTACATACTTCAAAAATATTCTAGCTATGACGAACTAATCTATTCAATTCAATATTTTTAAGAGTAACAGAAAAAAAATTATCAATTTATTTTATAGAAAAAAATTGAACTTCGTAGAAATATTCACTCTATTTATAGAGTATCTTCTGCATCAAAAATAATTAAATAAATAAAATACACTTTACTTACTTAAATTTAGAGATTTAATTTTATTAAAAAAACAAGAAACTTATTATTAAGAATAAACTATTATTTTTAAAACCATGCTTCAAATTTATAAATACATCATTCATACAAGTCTTCAGGAAAAATATACTTAAAAATATCGCCTGTTCAGTTTGGCGAAATCCCCCGTTTTTGTGACGTTTTTTTTTTGTGAAGATAGTAAAAAAAAAGTGTATTATCCATATATAAATGGCTATTGATAATCAATGAAGATCCCCAACAAAGGAAAAAATATCGCCAAGCCTTCCCAATTTGTGATTATAAAAAGATTTCCTTTTTTCGAGTTTATTGCTTCTTAAATTGTCTTATTTAAAAATGGATACACTTCAAGCAAAGACGCTATTCATGTCTTGGGCCATTCATCTTTTTTTTGCTATTATTACTTGGAAAGAATATTTCACCTGTCGCTTACGAAACTGGGAGGAGCTTTGAAGTAAACATGTATTTAATTGTGTGGAGGAAATTTCTTTTATTGGTTGAATATATTTTTGTCCAACTTTACTTTGTATTTCATGCACAAACTGTAACCATATTTGAATGCAGCAAGAATTCTGATGTGAAATATTTTTTTTGTTTTTGTTTTTTGTAATGCGATTTTACCTTTACTGCAGAATTTAACGTTTTTGTAAAATAATTTTTTTTGATTCAGGTAAATTTTATATTTATCACACGTACAATTCATCTAATTATTTTATATATAATACGTAAGATAATTGTAATAAAATAAAATAAAATAAATCTGAAAACTTGCATAGATAGATTATTTAATTCAAACTAATAGAAATTGGTTTCAAAATTAAATTTAAACATAAAATGCAAAATGTGTGAAGCATTCATTTTTCATAATAGTACTCGTATTTATTTTTTATTGTATATCAAACATACACACACGTGAGTGTGTTGTAAATGCATTGTGAAAATAGTCGTCACAAGAGAAAAGACTCAGTAGAAAGGAATTTATTTATGCATTTTAAACACAGGAAAGTAGCCGTTACATGCCCATTATCTATAAGAACAGACCGAGAAAAGAAAGCATAGAATCCCCACATTCTCTCGGCTAAGAAAGTACAATGGGGGAGAATAATAGGGATGTTATAATCATGTGTTCGAATGAAGGGAAAATAATGGTTATTTTTTTTTTCGGAAATTACGAAGGTGTTCTTAGGAAAAAGTTGGCACCACAGAGAAAATTTCTAGATAAGATTCATGTGAGGTTTTAAGATAATCTTTTTTCTGGGAATCTCGCATAAATCCGTCAAAACACATGGTTTAATCCTCTTATTCAGAATTGGAAAAAAAATATGAAATTAATTTTAAAAAAGAATATTTCAGAAAGAAAAAATTTTAAAATTCATTTCCATATCTTTTAAAAGCCAATACATTTTAACTGTTACTACCAAACTGCATTAAATGTCATTCACGTAATTGCATCAAAAATATTAATTATCAGTTAATACAGAGAGTTTTTGATACATAATAATAAATATGGCATTATGCAATTTTATATTTGTATCAATTTTTCCAAACATTTCTTTGGCAAAAAATTATTCTCTCATCGTAATTTTTTACCAATAATTTAAGAAGCCAATCTTCCAATCATTGTAGATTCCTGAATGTATTGAGCAAATTCTATACAGCAGTGATCCCCAACCCCCAGGCTATGGACCGGAACAAGTCCATGTATCAAATAGTACCAGGCTGCATAAGGAATATTTAATTACTTTCATTTTATTAACTGTGGTGTAGTTCTTTCGGGTTTGTGTGACTTTTAATGGAAATCTCACTTTATGTTCCACGTTAAATCACTTTAAATTAATGTTTTTGGTGTAACTGTATTTTATTCTGTAGGCACGTTTAAATACAAATAGATTAAAATTGAAGTCCAGTGGCTGAGTGGTAGTGAATCGCGCTTCCACACCACAGGTCCAAGGTCCAAACTGTGGGCTGAGCAAGGCTGACTTAGTCTTTCATCTCTCCATTGGGTTGATAAATGAGTTTCAAGCTTGTTTGGGAACTTAACACTGGGGGGTTTCGCGTCAGACTGACCACCTGACCGCAATATCTGCTCATGCCCCTTGGGGTCCAAGGTCACGTATGCTGAGAGGGGCATAGTAGGCCTTGGCTCACATGGCCTGTTGCGCCCCTGAATTACGTTAAGATTAAAATTATTAAATCAAAACAATCTAAAATATAAAAAAATCAACGCCCCCAGGAGAGGCTGCCTGAACCCTTAACTTCGCACTATTGCATTTTTGCAACATATGATTTATTTTAATTTAACAAACTCAATATTTTTAATTACCTACTAATCACTTATCTGAGAAAAAAAAAGATTACTGCAACGAAATACATGCTCATTTTGTCACTAGATGGAAGTACATTTTTTCCAGAAATCACAACAATTATAAAAATCTCTGATGCCTCAAGAACTGTGTTTTTGCAATAAAAAGAATCCATTATATTTTATGCTTCCCCTTATTTATTGACGAAATAAATTACCATGTAAGAAATTTAAACATTTTATGATGAATAATAAAATCCTCATATGAAAAAAAGTTTTGTAATTTACAGCACTACTGCGCAATGTTGCACTTCTGCAACACACAAAAAAGTGACTGAAATTCAATTTAAAACAGCTTAATTTCTTATGTATATATTTTCCCCTTTTATTATTACTTGAGAACTAGCTGATATAATTTTTTCATAGAAGTTTAAAAAATTTGGAAGTTAAGGGTTAAAACTATCAAACGTTGGCCGGTCAGCATCGATAAAAAGGTTGAGGAGTTTATGCTTTTTCTTCATATCTCAGCTATTACTTATTTGAAAGTAATAAAATGCATTTGAAAAATGAAAATAAACGCTTTACTCCCCGATTTTTGTAAAATGTTTTCGAAAAATCAGGAAATATCCATAAAGGAATCATTAAAATAGCTATAAAAATACTTCCAAAGCGGAGGGAAAATATAATTCATCAAAACAAGAGTCTAGATTTGCATCTTAAAAGTATTTAGATCTATTATCTAGATATTTGTATTGGACGTCTTCAAGGTCAGTACTCTCACGTAGAAGTTTACAATAGCATCTTTTTGTCAAGCATCTGTTAATACAAAAAAAGAATTCCTTTTTATTGTTGTCCTGCACACATCAGTAAAAAGAGCTATTCGCAAAAGGATCTAGCAAATAAAGGTTACCAATGCGATATTTGACACAAACATATCACCAAGATTCAGTTCGGGTGACAGGAAAATCCCCTGTATTTGTTTCACCACGGAACAAATTGGTTCACAGATTGACCTGTTGAAAGACGATTTCTGTTTTAGTTTTTCAAATACTGGAGGTTGTCCATTTGGTGTGGATGCGTTTTTCTTTTTAAACAAGTCATATAAAAAATCAAGTCAATTCCTACTTAGGTCAACAAAGAAAATTTTTATTTTAGTTACTTTTTATTAAATAATTACAATTAATATAAATATGTATATACATATGACAGAATCACAACATTAAGCGACAAAATAGAACGCGATTTTCTATTTTATATATGGTGTTGGACTATTATTTTTGTTTGTTACTATTTATTCATTCATAAATCACATTCTCAGAAACTAGTCCATCCCAGATAGAATTCAAACGCACGACCTTTGGATTAGAAGTCCGAAGCGCTCTCCATTGCGCTACAGGGACACAACAAGCGATTTTCCTTTTTATATTTGGTGTTGGACTATTATTTTTGTTTGTTACTATTTATTCATTAATTAAATTTAATTAATGAATTAATATTTGAAAAAACTGTATTAACATCAAGTTTCGTCCACTACAAGTTTAAAAAAATGTATTTAAACTTGAATGAATGAATAGAAAGTATTTTTATTAACAATTGAAAATTTGAAGAAATATATATGTAATTAAATATATATAGGGAGAGTGTGTGTGAACTAATAGTAGGAATTGAAAAAAAATATTTCTTTGGCTTTATTACGAAATCCGTTATTGTAGTACTTATTTTTTTAACATTGGTTCTCTTAATTGGATATATCAGTCTATACCTTGTAAGCTAAGAGGAACATTTTTTTTAATATTAATTTTCTTTTAATATTCCCATCTTCAAAAACTGAAAATTCATATCGTGGAATTGAGACTGTTTCTCTATGTTAAATGGAACTGAAGCTCAGACTCACAAGTTTGACAACAAGGTGGCAGCTCAGGTGCCATTCTCGTCATTTGGCTGCGATTTAGAATTACGAGATCTGTCACAAAAAACTCATATAACTAGCTCTCTAAGTTCATACTTAAGCTTCATAAGTCTTAGGCGCAAATGAAGTCAATAAATTTAAGGAAAACTTTATTTAAAAGCATGTTGTGTGTTAATCTTCAAAGAAATATAAGCTAGTTTCCAATAGATGAAGACTTAATATATTGAAGATTTTATCCTTTTATTGAAATATATTGAGTATAGGGACTCTATAATTTGAAACACTTTTATCAAATGAAAAAGATTTCAGAATCATCATATTAGACTTCATTGTATATGAAACATTCCACTTTATCCTTCTTCTCATACCTATTTACATTTATATTCCTTTTTTTCTTCTGTCTAAATACATTCATTGATTGTTTATGATATCATGAAGACAAATGAACCATTCACTTAACAAATGAACTCTTTAAAAAATGCGCAGTTATTTAATGTTTCTTAAATTTAAGGATATCGTTATAAAAATTTCTCTCTGACCCAGTTCAAACCTTTACCGAAAAAACCAGAAATATTAATTGCGACCGGTGAGATAGTTTCTATACCAAGCGAGATAAATCTTTTAATAATAGTACATGAATAAAAGTGTTCCAAGTGATAGATTTGACTACGAAATTTTCCAACTAGTCAAATTTGGCGACAAAAATAGATGCATTCAAAATATAATCCAGCAGGGTCTAAGATTCACAAGAAAACTTTGAAAGCTCTTAAAAGGTTCTTCTAAGCCTATTTAAGGACGATACAAGGAAGTAGCATTGAAGACAAACATTAGACAGCGACAATGCGTTTCATTTGCCTTATGAGAAATTGTGATTTTCGATTTGTATTGTTCAGTATTTGTGTAGTTCTCGAAGCTGTACTCTTGTGTATTTGTCCGTGTTAATTTTTCCTGTTAAAAGAAAATTTGCAATAATTATTAGATATTTGCTGAACAATTTTATTTACTCCGAAAGAACACGTCAATGACCAATATGAACCTTTCCTGAATTTGGCAGGTGATCAGCTAAGTAACAATAGGGTATTATTAAAAGTATGTGTGCACCATAATCTCTTGAATTTATGTCGAGAGAGAGAGACACTGGAATATTTTTCTTTCTGAAAAATTATTTTGAATTTGTAAAACTAGTATTTCATCATTAGGTACATTTTGATTAATGCAATTACTTAGTCTTTTCTGTATATTGTATTTATATATTCATATTAAACATAGTGTCCCGGAACTTAACAATAATCGGGCACGAGGTGAAAGGTGGGGTCGTATCTGTTCTGGGAAAAATATTAAAAAAATTTCCTTGTACTTGTTAAGTCAGGATGAGCACATTTTTGAAAATGAGGAAAATTGACACTCTCCATTACATTATTAGCTACTGTGACCACAAATTTCACAATTTTACGATGATTTGTTCACGAACATCTCCTTACGTAGCCGTACTATTAATTGCAGTCACAAGTCGGACAAAAAACTATGCTGGTTTAGTGAAAATTGACGTAATTTGTGTGAGTCAAAGTTTGAGAAAAAGACGTCCCCTAAATTTAACTCTCCATAAAAAGAAAACTATTATACACTCAACCCCAGGCAAGTTTCTCAAAAGTTAAGATTCCAAAATGGTACAACACTTGTTCTTTTCTATGCATAACAATCGAAGCGAATTTTTTTTATTTGCAAAACATCTTCATTTTAAAAATACCTTTGTTGATACCTTCCATCACATCATTCGGTACTGTGACCACAAATTCCACAGTGATATTTCCACTAACATAATCTTTCATATCCGTTCTGTTAATTGTAGTAACAAATAGAGCAAAATTGTGACGGGCTCACGCGTCTTTTCATTAACATGTCCTTTTGGGTTTTTTGGAGCCAGAATTAATGGCAACTCTTTTCCAACCAAAACCAAGAAGTGAAGCGTGAAGGAAAGATGCAAATTAGGAAACTTTTAAATATCAGAAGTTTGAGTAAGCTGTGTAGCAATTTGAGGAATGTTATGATTCAAGCGTGAAGAGGTTTTGGAAAGATTAAGTGACAGCTAAAGAAGTTCTTCGTGAGAGAGAGCCATTAGGTCAAGGTGCATACCATTGCACTTCAGTAAAACCGCAACTTCCAGAAAGATTGTATTGATCGATCGACATTAAGGTAGGATTGACTTTTTAGTATTAGGATCTGTGATAGCATTGGAATTGAGTTTAGGCGAGTTAGTTATTGATAGTGTTCCGGGTTACGTTATTTCGATATTATATATGTATTGTGTGTTTAGCCACCGTAGATTCTCTCACATATTTTATTATTATCTAATCTGTTATATGTTTAAGCTTTAAAATCTTAATAAAGTCAAATTAGGATCATGGCAGCTTATAGTTCTTCCATTATTCCTACACCTCTAGCTCACGCTGATAATCAAGGAGAAGGGCACCCGAGGGGGCGTCCTTACAAAATCATTTGCTGGTTTTGTTAAAAGTAACATAGTAAGTAATATAGCTAATTTGTTAATATAGTGCGAGCCTGTTGTAGAAAACGATTTCACTTAACTTTGACGCTTTATAAAAAGAAAAATATTAAATACAATTCTAAGGAAGTTATTTCAAAAGATGACCCTTTTAGATACAATTCCAAAATGGTATAATAATTGCTACATTTTTATCAATAGCAATCCTTGTCATTATGTTTTCTTTTACTAAATTACTTCATTTTAAAAAAACTGAACCTTAAATATGTGACTCAAATTAAGTAATAAATTTAAAAATAAAACGTAAAATTTTTTTTGTAACACATTAATGAAGTAAATGTTCGTTAACCTTCTGTGTGAATGCAGGCTGCACATCTTTTTAAAAGTGACCGCTTGATGAGTCAGGAGTAATTAGCTAAGTTTATTTCCTCCACTGCTTCAACAATCCTTTGCCGCAGTTCAATCCCCTTCTTCAATTCCTACTATTAACTCACACTCTGTATATATTATTTATTTACTTACCTTGGTGGAATTTTCAATCGTTAATAAAATACATTTTAAAGCGCTCAATTGAGCTGAAATTTTATATACATGATTATTTTGGTTATAATTAATTTAATTTTAATATTTTTAATTATAGTTAATAAAAATTAATTGATTAAAACTAATTATTTAAAGAATTACAAATACAGCCTCGTTGGCGACTTAGCGACCATTTTGGTGACTTGTTAGTCAAAACATGAAAAGGTTTTTTTCTCACGTTTTAAAGCATTCAGTTGAACTGAAATCTTATACACACGATTGTTTTGGATGACAATACGATACTTTAATGATAATTAATAAAAATTCATTGCCATTTAATGTTGTGATTCTGTCATATGTATGTACATATTTATATTAATTGTAACTATTTAATAAAAAGTAGCTAAAATAAAATTTCTCTTTGTTGGTCTAAGTAGGATTTGACTTAAAAATTTTTTTTTATATTATTTGTTGGAATGGTTTAAAATA
This sequence comes from Trichonephila clavipes, assembly GCA_019973935.1. Taxonomy (NCBI): domain Eukaryota; kingdom Metazoa; phylum Arthropoda; class Arachnida; order Araneae; family Nephilidae; genus Trichonephila; species Trichonephila clavipes. The sequence continues at coordinate 205,267 of BMAU01015936.1, forward strand.
TAAATTTTCTTTTATGCAGTCGCAATAAAAGAAATAGAAGGGGCTTAAATATGGTGAACGAGCTGGCCAAGAAATCGAACCATGACGTCCAATCCACCTTCCGAGATATTCCATATCCAAATTCTCCCGTACAGGACGCGCATAATGCGCTGGCCATCCATCTTGTTGGAACCCCCCATGTCCCTGTAGATTTTGAATGGTACATCTTCCAACAGACCTGACAAATTTTTTCGAAGAAAATTCAAGTATTTGGCTCCATTTAAACTTATGGGTTAACTCAAACGGCCCAAATACTTTTTCGTTTAATACTCCGGTCCACATATTAGTTTTAAATTGAAATTGGGACCGGTCTTCGCGCCTTAAATGTGGGTTTTCCCATAGGCCATTCAAATAAGTTATATAAGTTAAAATATCCGTTCCTAAGATTCAGTTTTTTAAAATAATGTAATTTTGTAAAATAAAACATGGCAGTGGATGGATAAAAATGGATAAAACATGGATAAAAATGTAGCAAGTAATTGTACCATTTTGGAATTGTCTCTCGGCTCAAACTATATTACTTTTAACAAAGCCAGCAAATGGTTTTGCTCCATGCGTGACTGCAATTAATAGCATGGATATGAAAGATTACGTTAGTGAAAAGATCACTGTGAAAATGCAGAATTTGTTGTCACAGTACCAAATGATGTGATGGAAGGTATCAACAAATGTGTTTTTAAAATGAAGATGTTCTGGGCAAATAAAAAAAAATTCTCTATGATTGTCACGCACAGAAAATAAATGTTGTACCACTTTGGAATCTTAACTGAATGAGCCAGCTTTTGAGAAACTTTCCTGGGGTTGAGTTTTCTCTTTATGGAGAGTTAACTTTAGGTGACATCATTTTCTCAAACCTTGACTCACACGAATTACGTTAATTTTAACTATACCAGCATAATTTTTTCTTTGACTTGAGACTGCGATTTATAGCACGGCAATGTGAGGTGATGTTAGAGAACAAATCATCATAAAATTGTCAAATTTGTAGTCGCTAATGATGTGATGGGAGTTGTCAATTTTCTACATTTTCGAAAATGTGCTCGTTCTCACTTTAACCAAGTACAGGGATATTTTATATTCTCCCAGAACAAATATGATACCACCTTTCACTTCGTTCCCGATTATCGTTAAGTTTCGGGACGCCCTGCATATAAAGCATGTAAAGTCTAATTACGTGCATGTACTATAACTGAATATATTTGATATCTAACACAAATTAAATATATAGTATTCAAGATGGGATAGTTAAATTACATTTTACTAATTAAAAACTAATAAAATACACTAAATATACATCAAACTACATTTTTATTCTGACAAAATAAATAAATGTTATTTCACGACTTCTAACCTGATCTTCATTATTTTTTTTTTCCTTTGATAAAGTAATAAACACAAGTTTTATTATTTTTGTAACTCAAATTAGTTTTAAAAAATCTTGGTCTGATTAATGCTTGTCATGGCAATTACAAGATTTGATAACTATTGTTACAGATTTTGTGTAATTAATGCTTAAAATAGTGTAAATAATTTATGTCTGGATGTTTTTGTATTTATATTATGATAAAAATTGTAATATTCGTAAGTAACGCCATTCCTTACATTATAATGGTGATTCAATGGAAACTTGGCGAAAGGTTAGTGATATAGCCAAGTTGGCATAATTTTTTTCGACCATTTTTGTCGAGTTCATGACCATATGAAGGTTTCAGGAAATGATCTATGACATAAGCAGATCGTTCGAGAAAGTGCTTGAAGGTAGCCACGCAAGATATAAATAGCGACCGCTCGTTTAAGCTGAGTCAGTATTGTTTTGGCTGTTGAAGAGTTGTTAAAATCGAGCTATAATCTTGCCATTTGAGATTGCTTGCGAATAATCTTTTATTATTACCTATTTCTAGACACTGATAGTTATGTCTGAGCGCTGTAGAAGGTGTGAAGACCTTCTAGGATTTATTGTTCGAATTTCGCTGTTATATCCTGTACTTTACGAATTGTTTATCTGCAATAAATTCCATCCCTTTTAAGCAACTGTTCTGCTTCTTGAGAATGATAGAATAAAATCTTTGATCCCCGATCTTCGTAATGCTGTTGTTATCATTAAACTCCAAACTCGAGCTAAAAGTTCTCAGTGCAATGGTATGTGCAAAATTAAAAAGAATTACCAAATGAAACCATTTAATTGTCAGTTCCATACTTCAAATGAAGATGTTCATTGATAGGAACATCAAACTGGTTAACTAATATTTGTTTATTGAGTGACTCTTGTTGACTGTTTCTCCGAAGCTCAAAGGTCCGTGTAACAAAGCAAACATTTCGACACCCGAAATTATTCTTTTATAAACCTCCTTATGAAGCTAATGTTTGAATGTGTAAATAATGAATGTTTGGATAGTAAAATAGGTAGTCAATAGGAATATGAAATACACAATTGGTTCTATGTTAATGAATCAAAATATCTATTCCCACATTGTAAGCGTCTTAATTTTAGATATTTTTATTTCATTTCTGCACTTAAATTGTTTTATCAGACGTGTATGTATTTTGTACATATTTAACCCTATGGAAGTGGGTTACTATGGTTTATTTATTATTGATTGACATTGCATTTCGAAGTTACTCGAAAGCTACTGGTGATGCACCTCGCTATTTTGAACCATCGTTAAAGTGACGAGGACGACACACAGACTGGCAGCCGACTCTCCAAACTTGAATAAATGCTCAAAACATTTTGAATTTTAAAAATAAGAATACATTAAACATTAAATATGATACAGAAAATCAACTTTACTTGTAAGAAAAGCCCCCGATAGGAAATGAGTTTGACATTTCTCTGTATTCAACATTTTTTTTTCGTTTGTATAAAATAAGCATTTATTAATAGGCATTTTCTCTACTTTTTAAAAATTCTATGGAAGTTATAAACCACAAAAAAATCTCATCTAATGAATGCTAATATTTAGAATAATTTATGCGTTAAATTTAAAATATTATGGGCAGTGAACTATTAATTAATTGCAATAATACTTTGTTCAATATAAAAATAAAAACATTCATTTTAACTTTTTAATAGGTCACATGAACTTGATAACAGCGTGCTGTATCAATGCCTAATTATTGGATTTAAATTTATTACACAAAAAAATATTCTAAATTTACGATGGAATTATTTTTATATATGTATATGTCACCATTAAAGTGTATAACAGTTATTTCATAGAATAATTGGATATTTCATGAAATAACTAGACAAGTCAGTTAAAGTATATAATGGATAAAAAATTTCATACTTTACCTAGTTATTCAATGAAATAACTAGTTATTCTATGAAATAACTAATGAAAGACCATTAAAGAATGAAAAATAATCTATGAAATAACTTTGAAATTAGTTAACTAATCACAAATAGCTAAAATCTCTTAAAAATCCTTTTTATCCTTATTGAGGAGGATTAACTGATAAATTTATTATTGCCATATTGCTACCGTTAGTTAAACAGAAAGGTGGGAAAGAAAGAAAATATGTTGCAGAGAAATAGTTATATTTAAATATTATCTAAAAATACTGCTGAGAAGAAAAACTGTTGCTTCATATAAACATTGCATAAACCAGTGATTCCCAAAGTGATCTATATAGACCCCCCAGGGGTCTATGAAGACCTGCAAGGGGTCCACGTCAGCAAAAAAATAATTAGGGGGTCCATAAGGTGTAAAGTGGGGTCTACGATAGTTGTTCTCATTAAACCAAATCGTGACTATAAAAGAAAATTTAATCAAATGGGAACCAAATTTTACCTGTTTAACAGATTTATTTACTATATTTAATGAGGTTAATTTGCAGTTACAAGGTGACATCATAAATTTTATTTAAACAAGAAGCGTCATTTCAGCATTTCTTGCCAGAATTAAGCTAAAGGAGTACAATATTGGATGTCGTGAATTTTCCCAGTTTCTCGTCCACAGAGATTCTACTAGGAAAAGAACATTTTAACATACTTTCTACATTTAAATGACCTGTATGCAGAATTTAAAACTAGGTTTCAGAATACTTCGACTATGCTAATTACCGCAGTAGGCAATGAAGTCATATGGTCACATTGAAAAAAAATGCTGTACTACAAGAGAAACTGATCGGGAAAGGCAGTAGCGCGGAATTCTTAAAGTTTAGATATGGTCGTCAGCAATTTCGGCTTTAAAAATACATACCTGTTATTTATCCTGCATTATGAAGAAGAAGTTTTTAATTGATTTTCCTAATGAGAAGAAGTTTCAGTGGGACTGCCAATTTCCAAAATAAAAAGAAAGAAAAAGACTGGAAACTTTTACAGAGGATATTTGAGGTTAAATCTGAGAGAGAGAAGATTAAAGTCAAATGTTGGAAATTTGTGATTGAGGCACCAGATTCATCCCTTTCATTATAAACAATTGTTTGTTGGTCAGTTATTTTATGTATTAATTAAATTTTAATTTAATTAGCATGTGTCTAAGTTTAAAACACTATACACATTAGAGTTAGAAATTTAAATCTTTAAAAATAAGTAGCTATATACCAGCTTTCAAAAAGGCGTTTAATTTGATTAATTTGCGAAAATTCGATATCAGATAAGCAGGGATCTACCCCAAAAAGATTATTCTAAGTTAATTTTTTGCCAAAATATATTATATTTAAATAAATTTTTTTTGTCAAAATGTCCTCAAAACAATTTTATGCATATATTCTAATCTAAGTGATACTAAATATCATGAAAAATATCCATTTATGCACTTTTCAAAATCATGGTTCTGAACGTAGTCGAATACCTTAACGATCAAGTAATCGTTATTTTATAGAATACCTAGTTAAATCGTAGAATTCAATAATGTTACATATCGTAAGATATCCGGTGTATAACGCACATTTTTAACACAAAAACTAAGATTGAAATTCAAAGGTACGCGTTATACGCCGGGTATGAAAATGATAGCTCTAAAAATAGGAAAAAAGAGATGAGCACAAAAAAAAAAGTTTAAATTCTGCATACATCGAAATATGTTCATTTGAACGAAATGGCATTCCTTTTGAACTTAAAGGGTTGTAATTCTAGAAATATACTAATTTTTCTAAAGCTTTTGGGATACCTTGAATAAATGGCTTCAAAACATAACAGCATTGCATTCGTACACTTCAGGATTCTTTGTAAAAAGTATAGGTGTGCGTTATACGCCGGTGCGTGCTGTACGAAGGATTTTACGGTTCTTTAATTGACTTGTCTAATTATTTCATGAAATGCCTTATTTTATGACATAACGGATTTCACACTTTAACATAAATATAAAATGCTTTGAATAAAATACTTTTATACAATCACGAAGAAATATTTTTCTAAGGTTTAAAACTCAACCTAGAGTGCGATTGAGAATTCACAAAAAACATAGAAGATACAATTTAACATATTAGTCATAAAATTTTATTGAATTCAATTAACAAGAAGCTATTGATATTATTTATATGTTTGTAAGATATTCGCCCGTGGGTGATGCCTTACTTCTATGTTATCTTCTTGAACTAGGGGTGTGGGAATGAATAAAGAACCAGGCGTTGCCATGATTTTAAAATGTTTTTATTAAGATCTTAACTTAAACACTAACAATGATAATATTTATATTTTAACTTAGCGGATCTGAGGTGAGAAAACACACAATACGTATTACCAAATAAGCGCGATCTTAACCTCTATATTTAACTTTCCCGCATATTCCTAATCTTTGTCTATACACAGTTCCTAATAGATACTATAGGATGTTTTTTTAGAGGTATAGAACTTTAAATTGCAATAAAACAACGATGTATTATTCGATTGACATGAATTTTTTTTATTCGAAAGATAATCTTGTGGCATTACATTTTATATATGGGGCCGTGGGTAGCCTAGTGGTTAGAGCATCGGACTCCAGACCGGAAGGCCTGGGTTCGATGCCCGATGCCACCAAACACCCTCCGAGTACACACGGAGTACGTGCTCGTTAAATCAGTGGGTCCGTAGTCTTGTGGGCTTAATCACGAGCGCAGAGACTGGAGAATATTTCCCTCCCCTTCAATCTACATGCAGAAATTGTGGAGGTGGAGATAGAGGTCGTGTCGCCATCTATCGTCCCTTCGGGGAATTTCGCCGAGCTAAAAATCGTACTGTCACCTGTATGGTGCTCAAGGTCAGAGACAGGCGTACCTCTTGCCCATGCCACGATGAATTTCGTGGGTCTCGATCTGACTACGTCAGACAGGTGGCATTAGAAAACAACAAATATGATTTCTGGCACAAGACTGCCACGGCTGGCTCGGATGTAGTCCAATCTGGACGTCCAACTTTCGATAACTTTTCCCAACATTTGTGGCCGTATATCGGCAATAACACGGCGAATGTTGTCTTCCAAATGGTCAAGCGTTTGTGGTTTATCCGCATAGACCAATAACTTTACATAGCCCCACAGAAAATAGTCTAGCGGTGTTAAATCACAAGATCTTGGTGGCCAATTCACAGATCGAAAACGTGAAATTAGACGGTCACCAAACGTGTCTTTCAATAAATCGATTGTGGCACGAGCTGTGTGACATTCTGCGCCGTCTTGTTGGAACCACAGCTCCTGGACATCATGATTGTTCAATTCATGAATGAAAAAGTTAGTAATCATGGCTCTATACCGATCACCATTGACTGTAACGTTGTGGTCTTCATCGTTTTTGAAGAAGGATTCCACCAGCCCATAAAGCGCACCAAACAGTCAGTTTTTCTGGATGTAACGGTGTTTCGACATACACTTGTGGATTAGCTTCACTCCAAATGCGGCAGTTTTGTTTGTTGACGTAGCCATTCAACCAGAAGTGCGCTTCATCGCTAAACGAAATTCGCTTATGAAAATCGGGAACAACGGCAATCTCGTTTTGGGCCCATTCGACGAATCTACGCCTTGCTTGATCATATTTAAAATGTAATGCCACAAGATTATCTTTCGAATAAAAAAAAATTCATGTCAATCGAATAATACATCGTTGTTTTATTGCAATTTAAAGTTCTATACCTCTAAAAAAACATCCTTTAGAATTATCCTACCTTAATCTCTTGTTTAACCCCAATCCTCTCGGATCCTAAACATCTTTGGTTTATCTCGCGTAGAATAGTATCCACCTTGACTTGATCGCTCTGGCACGGATAGCTTCACACTCAAATGACGGCTTCCTTCTCTTCCTTCAGTTCACGCGCTTAAACTCAGACTAGCATAATCACTTCCCAATAGGTCATACGCTTACGTTAAACTTCTGCTATTTGAAAGGTTTCTAATTTGCATATTCACGCTTCGCTTCTGGATTTGGTTGGAAAGAATTTGCCTTTTTTCGTCCCCAAAGAACCCAAGAGGAATTTTTAGTAGAAAACGCGATGAGCCTGTCACATGTTTCTTGAACGAAATGCGTACATAGATCTACCACTACAACAAAAAGATATATTATTCTACTTTTCTACTGTTTCCAGTAGCCTAATGGTTATGGTTACGAACTGGTGGTCTGCGTGTCATGAGTTCCAGTCCTAGTGCTATTGAAGACCTAAGGGGGTGGCCAGCTCACGTGTCGTCCTTGCCACTTGACCATGGTTCAAAATTACCAAGTCCATCACCAATAGCCCTCATACAACTTCATAGTGCGACGTAACTCTCACTTACTCACGCTACTGAAGACCTGCCATGTAGAGGGGTTGAGGTGTGTCGTGGCTCAAAGTCCTCCCCTTGGCATGGTGTGGTAGTCTGGAGAGGAGGTTCCAATCTCGGTGTCGGCCTCCTTACTTGACCTAGGCTCAAAATTTCGAGGTCCGTCACCCAAAACCCACATGTTGCCTTATAGGACGAAGTTAACAAACACTCACTTACTTTCGTAATCATTTCTTCTTCTACTACGCAAGTCTCCATAAATGTAGCAATTAAAAAAAAACGTCATCCATCCGGTATAGTAGTTAGTGCACTTACTGCTGTACCGTAGGGTCTGAGTTCGAATCCCAGAGAAGGCATGGATGTTTGTAAATGTACAGTGCCTTCGCGGCATGGGGATACTTTGAATAGCCGTCGAACCGCAAGTCTTCTCGTGAGGTTGGTGGAAGGGGAAGAGAGGGGAGAGGCCCCTAACCACCCCCCAGGTGTCCTCCCTCAAAATTGGGGTGGAAACGAGCCAAATCGTACTGTCACCTGTATGGTGCTCAAAGCTACGGCTAACGACAGGCGTCACTTAGCACTTTGCCATGATGAATTTCGTGTTCCTCGATCTGGCTTTTGCAGATCAGGTGGCATCAGTAGCAACAACAACATAAAATATAATAACTGTGAGATTTTATTTTTTTACGTGATAGATACTTTTTTTAAAACATTACATCCCCAAATACGCAGTCTTACACTTTGTAATAAAACACCATCACTCTCCAAAACTAACCTACAAATGCTTCCTATAAGAAAAGTCGATTTCCGAAAGAATCTCGTGGGATGCACTGTTATTTTGTTAGATAGAGGCGGGAGAAATTCAATTTACTGAATGAGATTTTTCGTTCAATTTATTGGCTCTGAACCAAGACGAAATAAGAGATCTAAGTAAAGAAACTCATCAACGTGCTATTGAGGGAGGTTGGCGGGTGGGTGACCTCTAAATAATTTGTATCCCTTGTTCCAGTTAGTGCTTTTGCAAGCTTTATGAATGAGATCACTGTCTGATTTGGTTATAATATTTATTTTTTTTAAAATTTTCGATATTTTGAAATTTCTTTGCTCTAAAAGATTAAATCACGATTATCCAATGTGGTTTAATATTGGCGATACAATTTCACAATTAGTATTCTTCTTCATCGCTATAAGAGGGTTCACGATAACCTAGTGGCCATGGTCACAAGTGGCGTAACATATGAGAGAAAAGCAGGATTTTAGAGGACCAAAAAATTTTCTTTGCTAATGGAGCTGCGCATTGGTATTTTAACATGTGCAGACCTAGTACATTCCCCTGGAGCTGGTATTACTTTTTAGCGCAGCACGATACAAGCGATACCAATTATCTCGAGTAATTTTGACACCCAGTTTCCTCCCCAGAGGGAGGCACCTGAGCTCTGACGATGCGATCGAAGGAATTTTAATTTTACCGAGAGACCCATGCGAAACAGGTACTCTAGGGATCTTTAACAGGCCGCATTATCATACGACATGGATGCTGTCGATTTTATGCATCGTGAAATCATTTGCATTCATGTGTGAGTAAACATGTAAACCGAATATTAAGAGGGAAATTAAAAGAAGTCTTGAATCTCTCCAAATATCTAAACTACGCTTAAAAGCCCTCAAATGCTTACATTTGTTTGATTATTAATTTTAGGTATTAGTAATTTACTCAATTAATCATACTTTTTTAATTATATTTATAAAAAATAATATAACTGGCTGCTTCAAGCGGTTATTTCTCATTTTTTCTCTCTCTCTCCTTTGTAACTTTAGTATATACATAATTTCAAGACACGGGATAATCATTCAAATCATTCATAATCATTCAATCAATATCAGATCCCTCGATATAGGTTTATGAAAGAAATATGTCATTATATAAAAATTTAACTATGCCTGTTTTATAGTACATAATATTCGAGACAAATGAAATGATCCGAGGGGGGGAATGCATCTCCAAAATAACTGTATTGGCGAAAACGAAAAAAAAGCAAGAAGATATATATTTTTTATTAATTACTTCAAACAGAGATAGTAAATTATGGATGAGCATTGCATATTAAAGCCTATGAACAAACTGCCTATATCATCAAATACCTTGCGTCTCAAATTTATTATTTAGTTTAAATAAAATACGTAGTTATAAGTGTCCTCCATTATCAAAAAACTGTTATTAAAATGAGAAATGCGCATTATTTCTAGCAAAAATATGGAAAAAAATCATTTTGATGAATATGGATACTAAGCCACAAGGGAACTGTTATTTTAGCTCCCAATAAATTGGTCAGAATATCACTTTTGGTTCTGCTATGTGATACAATAAACTCCGTGGCCGCGGTAGCTTAGTGGTCAAGGTAACGGACTCGTGGCCGGCGTGTCATGAGTTCGAGACTAGTACCGCTGAAGACCCACCGTGTAGGGGAGCGATGCACGTTAAATCTGTCGACTTTGAAGTCCTCCCGTTGGTGTTGTGTGGAAGTTAGGAGAGGGATGCCAGCTCAGGTGTCTTCCTCGTCACACTTGACGTTAGTTCAAAATTATGCGGTCTGTCGCCAAAAGCCCTCGAGTAGCTGAACAGAGCGACGTTAATATTCACTCACTTAAAATAAACACTTGCTTTCATCAGCCATGAATTCAATTTTAAAAGCATATTATAACAATGAAAATTTCTCTTTTTAATGTGTGTTATTAAAAATATATATATATATCACGGAGGTTAAAATTTTTGAACTAACTTTGCTTAAAATAAACGTCTTGTATTTCAAAATCGTAAGGCATGGTGCTTGCCAAGTTGTTGACCACGTCATCTAATTCCTAAACGGTTTTTTTAAACTTACGATGTATTATTTTATTAAATATTTTTAACTTAAATTTAAATAGCCAAGTAATTTTTCTCTCGTTAATAAATGCCATCAATTTGAAGTTATTTTACTGAGAGATGTCAGGGAGGGAGTAATTCGGTGCTTCTCAAACTTTCAATATTTGCGACCCAATATTCAATCAGGATTTTCATTGCGCCCCCTCCACTTCATACAATAACAATGTTTTGAATTTAGTAATAAAGGGTGTTTTTTTAGAGGTATAGAACTTTAAATTGCAATAAAACAACGATGTATTATTCGATTGACATGAATTTTTTTTATTCGAAAGATAATCTTGTGGCATTACATTTTAAATATAATTTCTGGCATAGGACTGCCACGGCTGGCTCGGATGTAGTCCAATCTGGACGTCCAATTTTCGAGGACTTTTTCCAACATTTGTGGCCGTATATCGGCAATAACACGGCGAATGTTGTCTTCCAAATGGTCAAGCGTTTGTGGCTTATCCGCATAGACCAATGCCTTTACATAGCCCCACAGAAAATAGTCTAGCGGTGTTAAATCACAAGATCTTGGAGGCCAATTCACAGGTCTAAAACGTGAAATTAGCGGGCACCCAACGTGTCTTTCAATAAATCGATTGTGGCACGAGCTGTGTGACATGTTGCGCCGTCTTGTTGGAACCACAGCTCCTGGACATCATGATTGTTCAATTCAGGAATGAAAAAGTTAGTAATCAGGGCTCTATACCGATCACCATTGAATGTAACGTTGTGGCCTTCATCGTTTTTGAAGAAGGATTCCACCAGCCCATAAAGCGCACCAAACAGTCAGTTTTTCTGGATGTAACGGTGTTTCGACATACACTTGTGGATTAGCTTCACTCCAAATGCGGCAGTTTTGTTTGTTGACGTAGCCATTCAACCAGAAGTGCGCTTCATCGCTAAACAAAATTCGCTTATGAAAATCGGGAACAACGGCAATCTCGTTTTGGGCCCATTCGACGAATCTACGCCTTGCTTGATGATCATTTTGATGAATTGTCAAACCAAACTGAGAATAAATCACTTGACAGCTGTTAAATCGGTCGCCATCTTGGAAAGTAATGCCAACTGAAACTTCTATACCTGGAAAAAAAACACTCTTTACTATCCATTGACGCTAAAGCTACTGTACGACTTTAACCTCCTAAGTGTGTGATGTTCCTCCCCTTGGAAGTACATCTCTCGAAGCATCAGCGTGAGCTAGAGGTGTAGGATTAGCGAAAGAACTAGGATAAAACATTATCTTAATATGACTTTATTAAGATATTCAACTTAAACCTTTAACAAATTTTATTATAATAATTAATATGAGAGAATCTACGATGATTCAATACACAACACACAATATATATAATAAGACCTAATCCAATTCAGACCAATATCAATAAGCGAACCGCCTAATCTTCGATTCTAATATTAAATAATCAATCCTACCTTAATACAGCTTGTAGTAGTGATCACTCTTGTCTTTATATGCGATGGGACGCAACTTTACTAATAACATGAATCCACGTCACGCAGAACTCATTCAAACTTGAAACACGAACTGTAGTAACTATCAACTGCCACAACTCACATCAATTGTCTAACATTCCTTTACATTGCCATCCCGCTTACTCTAAGATCCGATATTTAAAGTCCGTTTATTTGCATCTTTACTTCACATTTCATTTCTTGGATTTGGTTGGAAAAGAGTTGCCATTAATTCTGGCCCAAAGAATCCAAAGGACTTGTTAAGGAAAAGATGAGTAAGACGTCACAAGTGTCACCGGTGTATATAAATGTCTCGCTTGGCCAAAGTTTTAATTGTCTCGGACGTATATATACGTCTTTTCGAAGTATGATCTTTTCTGTGCATTGTTATCCATAAAATTATTTGGAAGGCATTGGAATGTAATAAAAGGACCCGATTTTGTGTTTGAGAAGGATTTACTACTTCAGAGGATTTGCTTTTATTTATTCCTTCACCCCTCCCAATACATCACATACGCACCCCCCCGTGGAAAATGGGGGCATTGGGGAGTGAATTGCATAACTTAAAATTAGCAGCTAAGGGATTAATTATATACCTAGAGTGCTGCACAGAAACTTTTTCAATGAGGGGTAGAAAATCTACCATTTTCGTACCTACCTCAATACGCCGCCAAATATATTCTTTTGATTTTGTCGATTTCGGGAACAAAAAACATTAAAAAGTAAATTATTAAATTAATAATTACCATTAATTAATAAAATAAATTGTTAATAGCAAATAATTAATTTTACGTACTATATACACACATAGGATTATCATCAATCGAAAAAAATCAACGGTTATCAGACCCGTGAACCTCCCCTTCCCTTCTGAGCGATACTAATATCAAGTAATCTTCAACAATGGTCAGGTATTTCCGTTTAGCCACTGATTCCTAAAAAAGACAGAAATTAATGTCTTCTAACATCCCCATCACGGTAAGGGAAAGTTTCTTTTTTTTATATAAAATTTAATTGAAATGTGATAAATAGCAGAGCCCCACTGCAACATGCTCGTCTTTGACGAATGATAGGTTTTTAAGGTCGTACTATAATGCAACACTAAGGCTATCTAGTCAGGCGGAACAACGGCGACCACGTACAATGGTTTTTGTATTTATTTGATTTAACAGCTCACTAGAGCAACTCGACAGCCAATAGGAACACGACCTCATAATTTTGAATCACGATCAAGTGGCAATGACACGATACCTCAGCTAACATCCTCCCCCTCTCCAATATGTCCCTAAATACCCGTGAGTAACCATTAATATTAACACTCGGTGACAGGAAGCATTTTGGGAGAATTAAAGCTCAAACCCGCAGCCCAAATTCATAATCGTGTGTGGTTCCTGTTTATTGATAGACGTTTACTTTTGCTATTTTTATAATTACAATTCGCGTATCAGAAGATTTACAAAATGTATGAATTTATGAGTTTTTATATTACATTCGCGTAATATGAATTTTGTTTAATTGTGAAAAAATTGGTTACTTTAGGATAAAATACGTTTCGAATATCGATGACTACGAAATATTTTTAATTAATGAATGAATAATTAGAAATTAACTAACTCCCTCCATTACCATTTGCGGCACAAGTGAATGAGTGTTTGCTAACGTAGCACTCTAAAATAACAAGAGTATTAACGACAGATCTCATTTTTTTTAAACCAGTGACACAACGAAGCCCAGTGGCTGAGTGCTGCCACACAACAGGTCCGAGGTTCAAACTCGGGCTAGGCTATGTCAACTCAGCCTTTCATCCCTTCAGTGGGTCGATAAATGAGTACCAAGCTTGCTTCGGAACTTAACACTGTAGATTTCGCGTCAGAATGATCACCTGATCGGAACATCCGCTCATGTATCTCAGGGCCCAAGGTTACGTAATGGGCACAGTAGGACTTGGCCCTAATGGGCTGTTGCGCCACTGAGTTAAGTTTAAGTAACATTTAAGTTGTCCTCTCTCACCTTCCCAGCGTGAGGACTTTGAGCGCCGACAGATTTAACATGCATCCTCCCCTCCACATAGCAGATCTTCAATGGCATCAGGACTTGTATCCGCGTTTCGACAATGCCGGCCATGAGTTCGTGATCATGACTGCTAGGCTACCGCGATCACAGGAGAACAATGAATGCAAAAAACCAAAAATAGCAAACTCGCTTTTAAAAATATCCCATTGATAATATAAATATATCATTACCATAAACTTGTAGGCAAAGAATTTATTTCAATACGTTTTTTTTTAAATGATTCATTTATTCTCAAAAAATTTAATCTACCGTTAAATTCGGCGTATAATGCGCCACCAGCTTATAACGCGCGCCTATACTTTCAAGCTGCATTTTTTAACTTGTAGGTATATTCGCCGTATAACGTGCATCCCCCTTTTTTTTACCAAGAAACCTAAAGTTTGTACGTGTACAATGCTTATATATATATATGTTTTGAATTCATTTATTCAAGTTATTATCCCAAGCTTTAGCAAAAATAGTATACTTCTAGAACTACAACCCTTTCAGTTCATAAGAAATGTCAATGTTCTTTCAAAAAGAGACAGTATTTCGATGCATGTAGGGAAAAAAATTAATATTTTATATGCTCTCTCTCTCTTATCTATTTTTTTTTATTTTTAAACCTCTCATTTGTATACCCGGTGTATAACATGCATCCTTAAATTTTCATTTTATTTTTCGTATTAAAAAAGTGCGCGTTATATACACTGCTCAAAATAATTGAAGGATATTGTGGTTTTAGGTGGATCTTGTGGCTGGGAAACTTTTTAGCTGATTGATACATGGTCGACAGACGTAGTAGATTATGTGAGAATAAATTACACATGTTTGGCAGAAAAAAATGCATTTTATTGCGCATTTGTGTACAAAAGGAAAAAAACACAATTTGTGCATATGAGAAAAAAAGAATAAGAAAAGGTGTTTTCTTCAAAGAAAATCCTTTTCAGTAGGGGGTATGGTTTCCACGGACGGTCAGCAACGTTGAGCACCTTTGAAGCATGGAGTCAATGAGACTATTAATCACGAGTTGAGGTATTCTGTCTCAGTCTTCCAGAAGAGCTCTTTCCAGTTCTTGGAGAGTTTGTGGGGGGCGGCCAGCAACTCGTCTTCCTAGAGCGTCCCAAACGTGCTCTATTGGATTCATGTCTGGAGAACACGCTGGCCATTCCATTCGTACGATTCCTACCTCGAAAAGGAAATCCTCCACCAGGTTAGCACGATGTGGCCTGCTGTTATCGTCCATTAAAATGAAGTCATCTCCGATTGCTGCAGCGTAAGAGACTACAATAGGTCTGAGGATCTCATCCCTATATCGGCGAGCAGTCAGAGGTCCAACTCGAATGATGTAGAGGTCTGTGCGCCCGTCAATGGAGATGCCACCATACACCAACACTCCTCCACCGCCAAATCTGACACTTTCGTGCACGAACGCAGGATTATTCCTACTGCCACGGTCCCTCCAGATGAAAGTACGCCTATTATCCGGATGAACAGAAAAACGGGACTCGTCAGAAAAAAGGACATTGTTCCATTCATTTCTCCTCCAGTTCACATGCTCTGTTGCCCACTCCCTGCGGTCGCGACGATGCCTTAATGTTAGTCTAACACATACCATCGGTCGTCGAGCATACAGACCTACACCATGGAGCCGGTTTCGGACAGTCTGAGTTGAAACCGTGGTGCCAGTAGCCGAGCAAAGGTGTTGTTGGAGAAGAGTAGCGTTTATATTTCGGTGTCTCCGAGCCGTTAAGACTAAATAATTATCTTCATTGGGCATTGTTGCCCGTCTACGACCTTGTCCTGGTCTCCGGCCTGCACTTCCAGTCTCCAAAAAACGGTTCCAGATCCTGGAAATCACACGTTGTGACACTCCAATGGCTTGCGCTACTTCGGCTTGAGTTTGGCCCCCTTCTAACCTACCAACAACTCTCCAAGCTTCTGAATCGGTTAAATGACTTCACTGAGACATCGTACTCATCGAAACAAAGCAGTCACTGAATGCTGATCATCCTTGTCTTCATTTCAGTTGAAAGTCAAATTTCATTCGCTGCCGCTGAAGCGACGTTTTTGACGTCGAACTCAAAATTAGCATATTCTACAGTTTGAAAATCAGAAAAATTTGCATTTGTGATTCTCTTCTTCCATTTTCGGCAAAAAAAAAAAAAAAAAATTCGCTTATGTCTTTATTTTATATAAAACTTACAATATCCTTTAATTGTTTTGAGCAGTGTGTATATACGCCAGATTCTACGGTACTTCTTTTCATATGTATGATAGGTGTATGCTGGTATGTATATATGTTCATACTTATCACCTATGATAAGTTATTTAACATTGTTATAAATAGTTCGCAAAAAAACCCTTGTTTCCTTTCTATTTTGTTCAAATAAAAAGGAATTGCCTGCCATGAAATTTGATGCTTATAAAAACAAAATGTTGAGACAAAATTTAATTAAAAAAGGAAAATATATCCATTCATTTTAATGCCACACTTAAAAGCAACACTAGGGTAATTGACGATGGATTATAATTTCAAACCAGTTCAGTTATGAAGACGATTACTGAGCTGAAATCCCATTCTCCAAACTTCCACACCACATCATTCTGATACTTTGAACTTGACAAGTTAAACATGCATCAGTCTCGATACACAACAGGTTTTCAATGGTACCAGAACTCCTGTCTGAGCTTGAAAGAAATCAATCATCTCGATTGCTGGATGCTATTGTGGCGGTGTGATATCTATATAAACTAGTACCAAACATCACGCGAAGACGATCGATTTGGCGTGGTCGATAAAGTATTCGCGTTCGGAACGGAAGGTACCCAGATCAAATCTTCCCTCCTTCATTAGTGCAAAAGAAGCGCACCCTTCACGCGCCACAGTCGTGGCGCCATGTATCCACCACAAAAGCAACTAAGCCGTCACACACAAATGACGCAATTTCTCAAGCCGTCACGCACATATGACACAACCCATCAAGTGACGCAACTGCTTATATGCTCGCCACGAATACGGTATCATTCATTCACCGAATCACTGGCATGGGGGTATGTGGCGGTGTGATATCTATATAAACTAGTACCAAACATCACGCGAAGACGATCGTATTGGCGTGGTCGATAAAGCACTCGTGCTCGAAACAGAAGGTACCCAGATCAAATCTTCCCTCTTCGCCATTGTAAATGCCAACTAAGTAGCTGCAAACCTGATAGCATAAAAATCAAAACCGCATACAGATAGTATGTTTATGGATGAAGTGTATTGAAAAGATTAGCAGATATAATCTCATAAATAATATTAAGTTTACCATTCTTGTATGATGCTCCTTTTGATTTTGTCGATTTTCGGGAAAAAAACTAATGGAAAAGCTTAGCAGATATAATCTCCTCAGATAAATAATATTCTGCTAACACTTATATCATCAGAGCACAGCAGGTAAATTAAAAGTATACGAAAATTTATAGAAAGATTTGAAAAAAATAAATAAGGTTTTAATTTTGAATAGTTGTCTTGGCCCCAAATGGAAAATATGAATATTACATTACAACTAACCTAGAAATTATTATTAGAAATGCTGATAACTATAAAAGACAAAATTTTTAATTTACAGAACATATGGATTTTCTGACATGCATTTGAAATTTGGACAATAACAAAACTGGAAGAAAATCGAATGACATCTTTTGAGAGAAAAATACTTTGAAGTATGCTTAGATGTGTTAACAAAAACAATAGTTGCAGAATAAGATACAATTTTGAATTATATAGAATTTATAAGCAACCTTACATTACAAACATTATTAAATACAAAAAAAATAGAATGAATGTGTATAGCTCATATAATTCGAATGCCAAATGATAATGTTGTCAAAAAGGTACTGCAGTTCAAAGCCACTGCGATTCAGAAGCATAGAAGACTAAGGCTGAGATGGGCAGACTCAGTAGAATCAGACTTTGGGATTATAAATGAGAAAACTTGAGAACAAAATTAAACAAGAGATCATTATGGAAGAACCTTCAAAGGAAGGCACTAGCCTACAAGGGGCTTTCTTTGCCAGATATGTTGATGATAACAATTACACTACTGTTGAAATTATTTCTTTAGTGCCAATTAAAGGCAACTAAACCAGGAGTTTCAGGTAAAATAGTGAAAATTATTCTACTAGCTTTTCATTTTCCATTGGGAATGTACTACTAATGGATGGACATGTAAAAAAAGGTGGATTTATCAAAGTAATATAAGACAATACACAACTGCTTCTCATGAGAAGAAATACCCCTTTATATAGAACACAAAGAAAATTTGCACACAAAAGCTTTAAAAATGGCTATCAAGATGGCATTATCCAAATCATAAATTTCATAAGGACGAAAGAATGATATAATTTCAAATTCTAGAATTTTTTCACTTTATAAATGCTGACTATAGGATATTTAATTTCTGACAATAAGATAGTTAAATTGTAGTATGAAGAAAGTTACAGTGAGATAAACAGCTGGATGGATGATAAACAAAATGTGTGTCAAAACATGATGAAAACTCTCTTGCAGATTGGACATATTTATAAGATTTAATAAAAATCCCTGAATAAATTTTCAGATGGTATATACAGTTAAAATTACAGATTCATTTAAATATTCCTCATTTCACAATGCCTTGTTATCTCTATTTGCGAATAGCAAATTTTTAAAAAGAATTATGTCCAATTAAAATAAAACAAGAACTCAAATATCTGATGAATTCACAGGAAAATCTTTAAAATTTCAATCTAATAATAAGCTGATGCCTCTTTTGTCTCTCAAAAAGTATTAATTTCACATTTATAGTCTCTTTTACTTTTATAGTAATAAATATTTCATAATTGTAAAGATTCATATTAACATAAATTATGCATTAATTGCATATTCTAAATCTTATAGCTTATCAGTTATTACTGATAAATATATTTGTGTGTGGCTAAAAACAACTCAATCTTCCAAAGTGACTTAAAGAAACTAAAACGTTGGACAGCTCTGTTTTGCGTTATGTGTGCTGCATTTCAGTACTTGAAATTTATTAAATTATTTTCACGTTAACAGATATTCAATGTACTATTAATGTAAAATCATGTAATTCTGAATCAGTAGTGCACACAGGAATTTTTCAAGGGGGGTCCGGGGTCGAAAGTTCACCATTCTTGTATCATGCTCCTTTTGATTTTGTCGATTTACGGGAACAAAATACAGTAAAAAACTTATTGAATAATTAATTAGCATTAATTAATAAAATTAATCATTAATAACAAATACTTAATTAAATTTTTCGTACTATATACTTAGAATTATAATCAATCGGGGGAAATCAGGGGCTTTGGGGGGTCCCCCCTCCTTGTGTGTGCCACTGTTCTGAATACATTATAATATTTTACAGTGTCACTGTAAATATGAAAATTTCCATTCTAAATATTTCTCTTTACGCCATGCATACTGATTTCATACAAATTTAATTTAACTTTGAAGGGATAAGAACACGAATATAAATTGTAAAAATTATTTTAAAAATAGTTCAAAACAATTCTTACTGAATAATATTGTAAGATAAATAACTAGACAACAGCATATATATGATTTCAGATAAAAGAATTTTAACACAGAGAAATACAATTGAGCAGTTTCTCATTTTGAATAGAAATGAATATCAAAAAATGTGTTTAACTTGCTGTGATAAAATGAGTTAATTTCTATATAATAATAAAATAAGACAAATATGCAATACTAATATTGACTAAACACAGTACTTTTTTCTTTGCAATTTTTAATAGTAGTCTTAATTGATCTAAAGAAATAACAGTGAATAAGTGCTTAAATAACCTTAATTAACCATTAATAACCATCTAAATACACAACTTCAAGAAGCTATTAAGCCCTAGCCAGTTAAAAAAATATATAAATTTCAGTCATTATATATAATATTCTTTTCCCCTTTTAAGAAAATTCTGCAACAATGAAAGATTTAATGAATTATATTGAATAAAATTACATGTCAAAAACTGCTTAGCTTTATGAAAAAAGAACCAATTAAATCACATGAATGTTATCGAATGTTCATTAATGCAATAAAAATAAGCATTAAATATAATCTTAGATATATTTAAATATAATTATTATTCAAAAAATTTTACTTAGAATTATCCAACTTGGTTTTATGATTAACAAAATAGAGGCTATAAAATTTATTTGCTTAATATACTTTATGCTGTAAAAGATAGAGGAATCTTAATTGTTTTTTATTTTTATATTCTTAACGCATAAGCAATTTAACCGGCACTTTTTAAAAATACATGTTACACAATGTGTGTAACTGATACAAAATGTGTGTAATGATAATGATAAACAATGCGTATCTGTAAATGATAGCAACTGATAATGGTAAACAATGCTAATCTATAAATGATAAGCCACTTAGAACTATTACACTTATAGCTTTTTTTTTTTTACAGGATATTAGATAAAGCATGTTTTGAGAAATTGTTTTAAACAAAAAACGTATGTAACCTGTATACACATAACACTACATGAATACTACAACATAACTTGTGTGAACAAGTACTATAATCAATGACAAAATATTTATGAGAAGGATGAAAAATATACAAAGAAAATTTTAATGGAAATTATAATAATTAAGTAAAAGTATTTGTCTTTGCAAGAAGAAAAGAAAATAGAAAATTTGCTGCATCTTTCGACTTCTTGATAATCATCTTTTGTTTGTTTTAAGGATAAAATTGATAATTTCAAACTATGATATTTTTAACAAATAATTTCCAAGCAATAAATATACTGAATAATCAGCACTTTTCTAACTCATATGTAAATAAACTATTCAGAAACCAAGAGAATTTGCAAAATTTGCTTCATTCAGGTAAGAATTAAACAGAAATTTTAACTGAAAAATCATTTCCTCATCAATGTTTAATTGAAAAAAATAATTCTCCTGTGAAATTTTAAAATAACGTACAAAAACAAGTAGCTCAAGATACCTTCCTAAATTTCTTTTAATGAAATGAATAAATGACTGAAGCACTTTATATAATAGGTAAAAATATACATGTTTATTTTGAGAAACAAATAAAAATTAATAAAAGTATTATATGATATAATATATAGAAGTAATCACAAGTTACTACAGACTATGATAATCACAAAATAGTCAGTAAAAAAACTCTGTAGTTTCTTTGAAAAAAAAAGCCAAGAATCATTTTTCAGAATGAAGAAGGAATTTCATTTTAAATAATCTTCTGAAGCAATATTTGAAAAATGTTAAATAAATCAAACATTAATGTGCAAAATATAACAATGCTCTTAATTTTTTTAAAAAATTTACAAGTGCAAAACAAAGACTGTACACAAATTAACTGCTAACATTTTAGCTAGCTGGAATTTTGGGAAGTCCAAACTCATCAACCAATACACCTTGTTCCTGAAAAAGAGAAAATATTAAATTTTAAAAATAGATTAATGAATTTGAACAAGTGCTACAAATATAAAATATTTAAATTATTAATTTATATCCAAAATTAAATACTTGTTCAATATAATACATCTATGTACACATACAGTTGTGTCAAAAGTTGCGAGTCGACACATTTCACCTAATACTGAACTGTTGCCTCATAAAATGTAAACCATTTTAAAGTAAATTTAATGCTCAGTAGAAATAAAAAAAAATTCAAATATCTTTGATTAAAATAATACCTCTATTTTCTAAAAAGACAAAACTTCAATAGCGAATCTTTATTATTTCTCTAAAAATCAATGAATTATGTACTTTAAAATTATATATACAAGTTGAAATTTGTTCTCTGAAATATGTTCAAATTTTATTCTTGTTTTGTAAAGAAATGCAGTTTTGAACACAATAGAAATTAAGTTGTTGGTGGTGACAGTTTTTTTTAATTATTAATTATACAGCAATTTTCATAAAATATATTTGTTTATTATAAATAATAAAACAATGAAAACAAGAAAAATTTGGGCATCCTTATTCAGAATTAGAAATGTTGTATTACATGAAAATGGGTGCCCATGCATTGAAATTGCAAGGTAAGCAAGTCAGAATATAATTACTTCTGAAGAACATATAAAAATAAAACAGATAAAGAGAAAAGTATTCCAAGACTTTTGATGACAAAAAAAAAGTCTTAAAACAAAAAAAAAATCAAATTTTGGACTTAGAGCTAGGATTCTTGAAAAATTACTTTCATTAATTTATAACAATGCCTTTTATTAATCTGCAGCAATGTTAGAAAAGAACTAACAAAAAATAATAATTGGGTGGATAACTACTGGGAAAATATTTGGTTTGATGAGAGTAAAATATCTTGAATGGGTGAAAATAATGTAATATGGAACAAGAATGGAGTTGAGTATCATCTAGATTGTATATAATTGTCAAATGTTTTTGTAATATATAGATATAGGCATATAAGCTTGCAGATGGTGTAGACTGACTATGCAAGATAAAATTTAGATACAATCCTTGAACCAAAACTGCTACTTTCTAATTAATGATCAATTTATCAATGTTTTATATACTTTTTTTTCTTAACATGATTGATCTACTTGCCACACAGAAAAGATATGCATAAAAAATTTAATACTCAAAGTCGATTTTTGGACTGACCAGGAAAGAGTTCCTGATGTAACTCCAATAGAAAATCTGTGGCACCACTTAAAAACAAAATTTTACACGAATGCAAAGGCCATTAGATAAAAGACAATTCATAGAGGCTATAATTGTCTGTTCGTACTATGTAATAGTAAAACAAGGAGTTTAAGCGCTTATCAGCTCACTGAGACATAGCCACCACTTTAGATTAAATATATGAGAATTATGAAATGTCAGTAATGTATATGGTTTTAAAATTAAAATGGTACTATCATAAAAAAAACTTTGGAATTATATGAAAAACATATGCTGTAAACTCTTTAAAATATAGATACAGAAAAATATTATAAAAAATGTCATAATTATTGCATGAAATTCTAATTATTTATTTACAGAGATGTGTAGTTACAGCAAATGCAAATAGCATTGAAAATTTGAAATGCCAGTTTATTTACATATTATATTTTAACTTCTATTTTGAAAGGAAAAAAATCATTTTTCAAATAATTTTTATTAATATAAAACAGAATGTTGAATAGTGTATATATATATATATATATATATATATATATATATATATATAATACAGTATATTTTTTTCATTATTTAAATTTCCACAAAAGGAATCATAGGAATTTATGGTGTGTGTGTTTTATTTAAAAATCACATTAAGGTGATATACAAATATATGACAAATTTGAGAAGAAAAATGATATAATTGCAGCAAACAATAAAAAAAAAGAATCAATCTTATTCAATAAAAATTGTGAAAAATTTTTAAATTATACACAGCACAAAATATATTACAGGACATTTTAGGCCTAAATAACAAAATGTAAAATTACAAAAATGTCAATCCTAGGAGCAAAGAAGGACTATTCATAATAAAGTCTAAGAGATAGGACTTATTCCAAATAAAAGGTGCACCAGACCTTTTTATATAAATATATATATATATAACCCCACTTTTATATATAAGTTGTCCTAAGTCATCAATGTTTATAATACTGCAGCATCCATTTTTTAAATTTTGAATGCTCGTGTGTCTTTTAATGAGTGGTTTTCTTACTGTCTGTGTTTTTTGGTTTTGATTGATGGATGTTCATCTCTCATTTGTAGAGAATTAGACTATATATATATGTGTGTGTGTGTGTGTGTTTATTTTACAAATTGAATTATAAATAAAAAGTAGTTGAGATGTTTATCTTATTAATACAGTCAGGAATATCGTACCTAAAAACATGATTAATGAGGTAAAAAAAATTAAACATAATTTTATTAATTCTAAAGCAAAAGTCCTACTCTATCTTTGAAATATCCCAAACTCATTTATTATCCAGAAAAAAGAAGGGAAAAAAGTTCTATCTCACAAAAAAGTTTTTTAAATTTATAATAAATAAGGCAGATGGAAGTCCAAAGGCAAAAAGTAAATGTAAAATTTATAATTTAAAAATGTCTGAAGGAAAAATTCTGAACACCAGAGTTCTCTTTATGAAACTTTACGAAAATTTCAAGGTTTTAAATCAAAGATAATTAAAAAATAAAATTTTGAGAGTTGTCATTTAAAAAATAATAAAGATTTATCTATATGTGGAGTTCTAAAAGGAGAAATTATGGTATATCCAACTTACTCCTGCTGGAAGGCTATCAGCACCAGGTTCTTTAGTTGGAACAGTTGGAGTCCTGACAGCATCATCCAGATAGGAGCAGTCTTCGTCAAGAGCTATTTCATCACCCAAGGCATCAAGTTCTGCAAGCAAAAAGATTCTTATAATTAAAAAAAGAAATAACAACAAAAACTTTAACATGCAGCATATTAAACCTTTTACATAATAGTACTTTAAAAAAAATGAGAGAAAAAAATTTTACTTCTTAAAATGCAGCTGACATACATAATCCATAACTACGTGAAGTAACAAAACTACCAACTAATAAAAGCACAAAAAAAGTATAACCTTTATATGTGTGGTATGACAAAAAAATTTTAGACACATATTTAATATTTATTTATTTGATTTAAACATATACTTTTATTTTAAGATACCTAAAAAAATTATAAAAAAAAGTAATGCCTTAGTGCACATAGAGAGATACCACATTCATCAGAACTCAAAAGTTAATAAGGAGCTCAGCAAACATATTTGCAATTACAACTACATAAAAAGATTAAATTTCTGTATTATAACAAATGCTTTTAACAAGAAAATTTTTGTAAGAATAATTAATATTGGCTGGTGATAAAAATTTACAATTTTATTTTTACATTTTGTTTTTTAAAAAAAGTTTTCATTAACAGCTTACAAATTATTTGACAGCAAAAATTTATTTTTGCAAATAAAGATTCAATTATTTACTCTTCATTTGCATACTGAAAACCATTTAACGAGTTGGTTGTCATTAAATAGCTGGAAATTTTTTAAAACTCTTGATAGACTATCAATTTTTATTAATACTTTTCCCAATACTTAAATGGCATATTTATGAATTTTTAGTTCTTTATCTAAACATCACATTACTGCTTTTCACATTTGAATTGGTCATCAATGCTTTTGTTTCAATTTATTTTTTCAAAACAAAATAAAGACACTTAATTTCAAAAATTTTTGCAACTCTAACAAATTTTATAAAAAATTTATAACTTAAATATTAAAAAAAAATAATAAGATAAACATTACGATGAATTTTTACATTAAAAAAAACAGAATAAAATAAAACTTATAGTTTCATACCAGCTTCAAGCTCATCATCATCTACTTCTGGCATGCCATAACTTCTTCCAAGGGCTTCTTGCACTTCATTGGCTTGATCTAACATATCTTCTAATTCATCTTGCACATTCTAAAGAACATTCAAAAATGTATTCATTCATAGAATATCTTTCATAAGTTAATCAATTGATAAAAATTTATCTTATTTATATTTAATAATACCAGAAAGAGATTTGCACAATTAACTTGTATTTCTTTACTAGTGTTACATATTTAAACCTAAAAAGGATAAGACTTTTCATCACTTAACTATT
This sequence comes from Trichonephila clavipes, assembly GCA_019973935.1. Lineage (NCBI taxonomy): Eukaryota > Metazoa > Arthropoda > Arachnida > Araneae > Nephilidae > Trichonephila > Trichonephila clavipes. The sequence goes on from BMAU01015936.1 coordinate 231,091, forward strand.
GGATTAGTCTGATGTTTTCCATATGATATTAATTAAAAAATTTAATTTTTCATTCTAGTACATGAAAAAAATAAAGATTTCTAAATATATTATTCACTGTCTCATTTATATATAAGTGGGTTTTTTTTAAACACAGTGCTTATTTCAATTTTAAACATTAACAAATATATATTTTGTTATACTTTTAACAAATATATAACATAATATTGAAATACACTATCATAAGTCTCAATATAGTATTATTCAATGTGATTAGTATTTAAAAAAACATTATTCAATGTCTTTACATATCTCTCACAATATTACATTATATTACACATCAAGTGCAAATAATGCATAAAACACATTTTAAAAGGATTAATGAATTCCTTTTATTACTCTTCATATCAAAAGTTTAAAAAAATTTTTGTTAATAACTGTTTTTTGGTTATTGAAATATATGTATTTCAGAGCTGTATTTCTGCCAGTATATATATACTGTTCTTTACTTTAGAAATGTTTAATTTTCACAGTTTTTTTCCCACACTGATTTCATAGATTTAGTTTGTTTTACAAATTAAAATAAGATGCACAAAGAAAAAATTAAGCCATGTTTATGTAAAAGTATATTTTATAAAATTTCAAATTTATTCTTGAAAAAATCCACAAAAATGATAACTCTTGACAGCAACCTTTGCTGTGATTGACTTAAAATACTGCCAAAGAATATAATGCTTAGACCTTTTGCAGGTATAACATTATTTAAAATAATACAGTTTTTAAAAATTTTCTTCCAAATGTTACTTTCTAAAACTTTAAATTTTATAATGGAATGGTAAATGTTAACTAAAAATGTAACAATTTAATAAAATCAAGCTTCTTGAGTATTTTTAAACAGATTTTTTAAAAAAAGGTAAATCAAAACTGTGTGTGTGTGTGATTTAACAATCTTCTGACTGTTAAAGTAAAAAATTCTAAGTTTGTAAAACTGCACTCAATAATTTCTATGGCAGTTAGCTCAAATCGTCTTTAATTTGTCATTTCTAAATTCAAACTCATTCACATTCAAATTGAGCACAATTACAATTATATCAAAACAGTTAATACTGTACAACGTAACAAGAGGTTTTGGCTTGTGAACATTGGCATCTGCTTTCTTCGCCAAGCTGGCTAATTAAGTGTTCATAAGGCCAAAAATGCGAGCACTATTGTCAGTCTCTTTTCGCCATTTTTTACTAGTAAACTATACATTATTGTAAAGCATTAGGCCCTATTTGCAAGTACTTTTTATTCATACAGTTAAAAAAACATTGCTATAAATTAAAATTTTAGATTTAATATTTTGGAAGAAATTTTTTAAGGAGCTGTGAATATGTTTACTCGTTTTTAAAAGCATTGCTTTACATCTTAATAACAAATCACTCAGTCTGGAATAACCAAACCTTACTTTACTTTATTTCTTTTTCCATGACAAAAATATTGAGTAATAATTTATTCATAAATAAAAACTAGTAATATTCTCATTTATACAAATTTATAAATATATTTTGAGATATACTTATACATATTAATAGGAAGGGGAAAAAAACAGAAAAATATTTTTAATAAGACAAGCAATTTGAAACAATTAATATCAATTAATCAGCAGAAACTAAGATGATAACAACAATATGTGATCATTACAAATTGAATTAAGGCTGTCTTCAGTTAAGGTTAAAGAATAAGGCCCAAATTTAAAATATTTTTTTCAGATATAAAAGTACTCAAACATTAATATTATATTTTAGCTTCACTATCTTGCAGAAAATAATTAAATTTTTATATGAGTTGACACATTTTTTTCTTTTATAAAATGTGTTTCGCAATTTTTCTCATACCGAAATGCTAAATGAGCTATATCCCTTTACATGTTAATAGGAAAAATTAATTATTTATGGAATATTTTGAAAATTTAAAAATGCTATATTATAAACAAATGATGAGTTACAATGTTACAAATTTTCATGAAAATAGACATTTTTCATTCCGAATATGTGTTTCATGTTTAGTTCAAACTCTTTCCTTTAGTGAAAACAGCCTTAAACATCAAATTAAAGAACTGAAATAAATAATTTAAATATTTAATAAAAATATATAATGTTATTGTGTATGACTTATAGATAATCAGCAATGTTCAATAGTAATTTTTGTTAATATGAAAGGCTTTAAGCAATTGATATTAATCTAAAATATTTATAATGCATTTGCATATTTATTAATTAAAATTATTCATATCTGAGATAAAATTATTTAAATTAAACATATGTTTAAAATAAGTTATGACTTGAGTATCTTAAAACAAACTATGTAACATACCTCAATATCATCAATGCTAACTTTCTTATATTGCTGTTTCATTTCTTTGACTCCTAATTTCATAGCATCAATCTATGGATAAAAATTCAAATAAAACATGAATGTCAATCATATAAGAGAGAGAGAGAGAGAGAATAACAAAAATAATTATACAACAAAGGCACATTTAAATGTAATAATTAATACAGAAAATGACAAATATTTAATCTGTTCTCATGAATAAAGTGAAATTGAATTATTATCAGCTTCATAGAAAGCAATTTATGCAAATATTTCTTAGATTTTAATATTAATGTACAAATCTATAGCTTTTACATTCTTTAGACATAAATAAAAAAGTCTGAAATGAATCACGCTGCTTCAGTAACTTTAATGTTATGTAAGATTTCAAGTAAAAAATTAATAGAGAAATTTAAGAAAAAAATAATGGTAATAGCAGCATTAAAACAGTCACATCTCAAAATATGGCAGGAAAGAAAATCATTTAAAATAGTAGTCTTACAATTTTGTCATTAAATCCAAATAATTCGATTTTGAATTCAATTTTTTAATGGAAGCTTTAATTCAGTTGTTTAAGAACTTTTATAAGATTAACTCTTTTTTTTTTTTAAATTAAATTCATTGCTAGTGAAACAAGACAAGCAGGTATAAGACTTACAGTAACTTTAGTATCTTTCAGTTGCTGAGTAGCAAAATTTGCTTGTTCCATATTAAATGACTGTTGAGATAGATTATCTCTTTGCGATTCATACCTGTAAATTAGAATTGCAAATAATTCCATAAATTTTTAATTACTTTAAATTTTTTTTTCTAAAATAGAAGTAATTTAATAGTCACAAAAATACAGTTTTATTAAATAATGAAAATATATAATTTTTTCTTTCATTAACAAATGGTATTTGTTCCATTTGCCAGGCACAAATCTTACCAACCAGACACTTTTGATGACAAAATATGCACAGATAAAAGCTACAAACAGCTTATTATAAGTTTTATTTTGGAGGCAATAAATATATTTATTTTAGCTAGAACTTTTCAAAGAGATAATTTGTTTTTCTTTTCTACATAATTTAGTAAGTTTTCATCAAAGGAATAACATGCTGTTTTTCTGTATTTGTTAAGTAATTTCTCCGCACAATCTCTCAAAATTTTTTACGTGTTTTCTATTTGAGGTTCTACAACATTATATACTTTTGTTTCAAAATATCAGAATTATTCTTTCCCCAATTTTATTTTACAATACCTTTTCCAAGATTCAATACATATATATATATCAGTTCCAAGACTTCGTCAAAATCCTTGTAAAAAAGTAACATTTTTGATTCTTGAAAAAGTAAAATTATTCAAAAAATGAGTTCTCATCAGCATAAAATAAAGCTAATTCTAAGCCTTACTTTCCACACAATAATTATCATCAATATCTTTTTAAAGTCCTGAATATATATTTATTTACACATAGCTAGCATAAATATCTTACTAAATTATATATGTTCACTGTTACAAAATATAATTTTATTTATAACTACTGCAATTCAAAGAAATTTTAAGAATTAAATATTTCGTTGTTCATATTACTATTTTTAAACAGTTAGAAATGAAAAATATCAATCACATTTCTCAATGTTTTCCTTAAAGGCATTTAATAATGGATTCATACATTTAGTATCAGCAGAAAAAAACCTTATTTGATGGCAAATTTCATGGCTGAGAGGTCCTACACTATAATTTTACTTCATAAATTTAGTGTTACTATATTTACGAATATAGTAACACTATATATATAAAATTTACTTTGACATGTTAGCTAAGAATCTGTATTAATCAACCATTTACAAATACTCTTCACCCCATTATTTCACCTAAGTCATTTTCTTATCTCAACCATAAATAAGTTGAAAAAACAAGTAATCCGATCTTGATTATTCTAACCCTGCACTTTTAAAACAATTTTTTTCCATGACAATCTACAGATATATCGTTTTTATTATGAGACTTTTCTTGCAGGTTTGAACAAAATGTGTTTTTCTTGAAAAAAATCTGGCTATTTCAGGCAAGTATTAAATTTTCATCATTTTAGAATTCATTTTGGGAAGAAAATGCCACTCAGAAAGAAAATTGGTTGAAGACTGCTTTTGAAAATTACACAGAAAATAACAGACAATAGTTAGAATCTGAGGCAACTAATAGAACCCTTGCAACTAATAGCAACATTTAATGATTTATTGCCTACACTTGGCTAATTGAATAGTATCTATTGATACTTGCGTATTACCACAACCAATTGGCGACATAATTTGAAACTAAGCACTGTGGCTGCCAATTCAGTGCATACAGCACATGTGAAATTGGGGTTGCCACCTTGGCACGTTATCTTGAACAATGGTGATTGTTGCAATAATACATAAATACCTATCTATCTTATTCAGAAAAAAACTTTAGACTAAGTAAAAATTTTAATAAGTCTTTCGAAAAAGGTTGTATAAGAATTTAATCTGAAACACACAATGAATCAATATTTTTAGATTTATGCACTTAACAGAAACAACACAGTTAAAAAATAGTCACAATTTAAAAAGATGAGGAATGTAAATACTTACATCTTTTTTTGTTTTAAGACTCTCATTGCTTTCTGTTTAACCATGTTCTGAAAAAATGAAATTTCAGCTATTAGATATGAACAATGTAATTAACGAAATAAAGCAGATGACATTTAAATAAATATAATTTACTTTTGCAGGACCCTCCCTCATTTTTTTCATTTGATCTTTGTATTTCACTAATTCAGCATCCAAACGAGAAATTTTTTTATCAATAGACTCAGCTCTGCTGTCCACCTAAGAATCGATATGCGTGCAAAAATGAGAATATAATTTAAGTCACATAAAAAGCAAAACTTGATTCAAGACAAAAATTTATTTGTATATTTAATACAAAATATATAACAGCACAATATTCATATATAATTAACACTGCTAAACTTCCACCTAAAAATCTGATGTTTTCTTATTTTTAAACGTAATATAGCATCTTTGGAGATGTTAAACATTAAAAGTTACATAATTGCAATCAAAATAAGAGGTCATTTTAATGATAACAAAAATTCAAAACGAGATTTACGACAGTTTAAAGTGCATTCAGAGCGAACTGTACTCATGATTTAGAAAAATCAATAACATTTTAGAAAGAACTTGTGTGGTGTTTATTGTCTGACAACCACAATTACTCACATTTGCAATGCAGTCTGTCAAATTGGGAGGAGGTTCCTTATTTTTGGCTTTTCCAAACAATCTATTCATTTTCTATTCTTCGTGTAATACAACACCCTTAAATAAAATTTCAAGTAAATATATTATATGACAGCTCTCACAATAACGAAAGTCACAAGTATTGCTATTTTGTCTAACAAACTTGGAAACAATCTCACAAGCTGAGTTGAGGTAACTACTGCACCTTTTTTCTTATGGATAAAAAGCAACAGAGCTAAACTAGATGCGCTCACATTTAGTTTCGATGTGATAAGAATTTGTTTTTTTATGATTCACTATTCTTGCAATAGCAAATAAGTGTACTGCTATCATAGGCAAGTAATCATAGTCAGTGAAATAAAAGTCGAGCTATTCATTATTTTCTTTTCTTATTCCAATATTTTTTCGTCAACAATACCATGGCTTTGATGAAGCGACAAAAAAAAAACAATAGCCATAGTTTCTATATTCATTTTTGGCAACATATCCCTTAAGTTTCAAAATGTAACAGATCAGAGGAACCGAATACAAAATAGCGAAAGTACAATGCTACTGTAAGAGATGGCAATAGATAATAAGTAAATTGAAACTACAATGAAATTAATTTCTTTCTTCAACCTTCACTAAAATGGAATACTCTATTTTAAATTTTTAATGTAAGCATAACAAACTCCTTTGAAAATAACCTTTATTCTATGCGATCAATATTTCCTATTGACACACAACAAACTTCAGAATATTTAAAATAACATAACAGGTCATACTTTTGTGGCATCCAAATCTGTGCTTTGAAAGCTGTAATATATATTTGTTTTAGTGGCCTTGATTTGATTAATGTCACACTCTGAAGCTACATAGGTTATTCTAAATAGACATCATAACTTTGAACCTTGGTTAAGTGACGAGGACAACATCTGAGCTGGCACCACTCGCTTTTAGATTCCCTACCTTGCCAACTTTAGGAATTTGAGCCTCGACGGAACTAATTTGCACCAACACCCCTAATCAATGAGTCTTTAGTGACACCAGGACTCAAACTCATGACTCGACAATGTCTGACACCTGATAGTGATCTTGACTACTAGGAAATCACAGCCATTAAATTTTAGTAACAATCACAATAATCAACAGGTTGTTAATAGTAAAGAAAAGCTTATCTACTTACATTCTTATATTGTATATGATTGAAAGTTTTAGAGCCCAATTTTGTTTTTTCTTCTCCAACTACATAAGCAAGTCTTAAATAATTTTTAAGTTAAATAAATTTGTGGACTCTTTGCTATAATCAGAACGATTATCTTCAAACACGTCTTATGATTCTTGAGGCCCTAAGACCCTACGCAAAAGTTGGCGCTGGGCTCCTACACAAATGTAGCCCCCTCCTATGAACCATAAAAGTAGACAGTACATAACATACGTTATCAAATACTCGTACAAACAATAGCCCGAAACAAATAAATGTGTATGACTTACAATCGCGCAGACCGGCTCGACCATCTACCGCCTTTTGACTGATTGAGTAATGATGATGCATAGTGGTAGGCCTAGTCCTATACATTGACTACGGTCATCGCATGTATACACTGGACATGTCAGAAATTCTCAGTTTTTCGGAGTATACAACCGAAAATAATATTTAACCTTTGATATGATTCGAATTATAATCTTATTAAGGCTGAGACGACGCCCCCATTGTAGTGAGGCCCTGAGCTTTGGCTCATGCCTTAAGACGTCCCTGATTATCTCATTCCGAAACGGTTGGAAGATTCAGATTTTTTAAGACACAGTGTACAAGAAAATGAGAAACTTCATAACTTATAATATTTTAGGGGATTAAAAGCTTAAAATAATTATATGCTAAACGAAAGCACTTGGTATTAAATATAAGCTTGAATAGAAAATTTTCAACCAATTACAGACTTATATAATTGAAAATATTAATATGTGAAGGTAAACTTAATTTTTTTATGCTATTGAAAAGAACAAACACTTCTTATGTTCTAAGAACAAACTTTAACATTAGCAATACATTGCGTATTCTTCATAAACAGTACAAATAACAAATCTGTCCATTCTTACTTTATACAAGAGCAACAAATAATACATCTACAAGTATTATAGTAAATTACTTTCAAGGAATTTTCAATCTATATATATATAGCGACTCACTCACTCACTGACTCACTGACTAATCACGATATCTCCGGAACTATTGAACCTACAGACTTGAAATTTGGTATATGTAGGTTCCTTTCATGGAGTAGACGTCAGCTAAAAACGGATTTTGCAAAGTTCGAACCCCAAGGGGCGTTACGGGGGTTTAAGGGGTGTTATAGATAATTATTTCCATTACTAAACTATTAGATGTACAGTCGAGAAAAACTTGGTACACAGATTTCTTTCATAAAATAGAGATTCCCTACATAATGATTTTTACGAAAATCTACCTCCAAGGGGCGTTGGGGGCGTTATACATAATTATTTCCATTTTTAACCTATTAGACGTAGAGTCTTGAAATTTGGTAAGCGGATTCCTTTCATAGAGTACAGATCCACTACAGAATGGGTTTTGTGAAAATAGACTCCAAAGTGGCGTTGTAGAGAATTAAGTGGCGTTATAGGCAATTTTTCTCCTTTCTTAAATTATTAGACGTAAAATCTCAAAATTTAGTAAGCTGATTCCATTCATTGAGTAGAGATCCACTTCAAGATGGGTTTTGTGAAAATCGTTTCCTAAGTGGCGTTGCGGGGGCTTAAGGGGCGTTATAGATAATTATTTCCATTTTTAAACTATTAGACGTACAGTCTTGAAATTTGATAAGCGGATTCCTTTCATAGAGTACAGATCCCCTCCATAATGGATTTTTTTAAAAATCGACCCCCAAGTGGCGTTGTGGAGAATTAAGGGGCGTTATAGGCAATTACCTCCTTTTTTAAATTATTAGATGTAAAATCTTGAAATTGAGTAAGCAGATTCCATTCACTGAGTAGAGATATGCCATAAGATGGGTTTTGTGTATATCGTTTCCTAAGTGACGTTGCGGGGGCTTAAGGGGCGTTATAGATAATTATTTCTATTTTTAAACTATTAGACGTACAGTCTTAAAATTTGGTAAGCGAATTCCTTTCATAGTGTAGAGATCCGCTACAAAATAGTTTGGGGGAAAATTGATCCCCAAGGGTCACTGAGGGGGATTAAGGGACGTAATAGATAAATATTTCCGCTTTTCAACTAATAGAACCACCTGCTTGAAAATTAGAAGGTATGTTCCGTTCATGGAATAAAGTTCCTTTTACAAAGATTTTTGCGAAAACGGACCCCCAAAGGAGTGGGGTTGCGAGGGATTAAGGCGTGTTATAGAAAAATTCCTGTTTTTGAATTTAACTCATTTAGTTGAAATTTGTTGAGCACTTTTCTTTAGTTGAATAGAGTTCCACTAAGAATGGATTTTACGGAAATCAACTCCAGGGGGAAGCGGGGAGAGTTATTGGGGCTTATTGATAGACAAAATTCCCGTTTTTGAACTGCTAAGACTATAATAATAAAATTTGGTTTGCATGCTTCTTTTGTTGAATTGGAATCAGCTAAGAATGCTGTCAACGAGGTATTAATGATAAAAATTCCGTCTTTGCTCTGATAGGTTTAGACTTGAAATTTAGCATGCATGTTTATTTTATGGAGTAGAGATCCCCTGAAAGTTGCTTTGGTGAAAATCCACTTGATTATTAGGTTAAGGGAGCGAAAAATATCTTTCTACTTCTATTTCAGATATAAATAGAATTTAGATATTATAATTTATGTTCTTTTTATATCAAGGGGCGAGAGTGTAACAGCTATAAATATATTTTTCAATACAATCGAATTCTTAATGCTAGATATCAATAATTAATATATATGTAGACAGTATACATATATACAACATCGTGAAATACCCAGTGAAGCGGGTGGGTAACGGCTAGTCTATTTATATAGTTTTTATTTTATTGTTAACAAGCTTTGCATCTGGGATAGGAATTTCATTTCTTTGCGCATTTGGTGTTGAAGTAACATTTTAAATTTTGAAATGTTCTATAATACTTAATCTGTTGTTGTTGTTTCTTATACCTCTTGATCATCAGTAACATCAAATCAAGGCTCACGAAACTCATCGTGGCAAGGGGCTAGTAGTGATGCGACGCTAATTTAAATAATTCATTTTCTAAATTGTGGACCCAGTTTCCTAATTTCACGTCGCATCATAACCATAGTTAAAATTAACTAGAATACATAAATTAACAGTAAAATAAACAAAAATCAATAATTTAACAGAACGAACTTTTTACGTTTAAGATAAATTTATTTTAAGCACACGCATATAGAAATTTACTTCTACAACAAGAAGATCAAAATAAGTAACTTATCTTGAGAAGGGGAGGGTGCTGGGGGATGGACATGGTTGACGCCCGGAATCTCGGAGTACGGTTCTTCTGTAGCTCTGGGATCGGCTCTCTCTGTCAAAATTCGGGTGCGTGCCGTTTTTATTCAGCACCTCATCACCCCAAAATCCTAGAGCTGGACTCTTTGCCTTGTCCTGTATAATTTCTCTGATTGGTCCCGAGAAAGGCGTCGTGTTACACCACCTCAAAATTTATGGGTTTAGTGAACTTTTTAACGCGGGAAGTTTTTTGACGCACCCCACCAAAAGGAATTTCACCACATCTGGTCAGGGGGGGACTCGTATAAAAATTCCAAGCCGTTTCAGGGGCGAATTCTAATTAGGAACAAATCTGGCCTCCCATCAGTAGTACGTTTGTCGTTAGCCACAGCTTTGAGGTCCATGCAGGTGACAGTACGATTTTGCTTAGTTCTGCCCCAATTTTGAGGGAGAACACCCTGGGGGTGGTCAGAGGCCTCCCACCACTCTTCCTTTTCCATCAACCTCACGAGAGGACTCGAAGCTCGACGATTATTTAGAGTACTCCCTTGCCGTGAAGGTACTATACGTTTACAAACATACATCCATGCCTTCTCCGAGATTCGAACCCATTCCCTACGGCAAAGCAGACAGCGCCATTAACCGCTATACCGGATGGGTGGCTGCGTATTTATTCTGAATCCACTAAATAAGTCTTTATTTATATAAAATAACAAACCCAAGTTTGAAATTATAATTAAAAAAGCCTTAAAATATATAAAGGATTACAATATTTAATTTCTTTCACGCAAAAAAAACTACAATTTCATTTATTTTAAAAAGCTGAAAAATTATAAAAGCACACGATGAAATAGAACACAAGAATAGAATTTAAAATTATAATAAAGAACTGCCAATTTTCAAAGTACTATCTACAGAATTTAATTACTTAAAAATACTGCCTCAAAAGTTCCATAAGCAGAATAAATGTTAAAAAAAAAAAAGATCGATCAACTACGATTCTCAAAAAGAAATAAAATTGGGCTAGCTTCCGTTCTTCGTTGCCATCCGAAAATATAGAATTACATTTCCTCAGTATGTGGTCTGCTTAATTTTTGTTGATTTAGCGCCTTTTTGCACGAAAATTTAAAATCATTCTATTGGCTTTTATTGTGTTTACAGGAATTGAAAAAGTTACCCGTGATCAATAGAAGGTAATGTAAGTAGAAAGGTATATTCTACTCCCGTTGTGTTGATATTATACTTAATAAGTATCTCTCAGAGGAAAAAAATATTTCAGCTTTTGAACACTGAAAATTTGAATTTCAATAATTATGTTTATTGAGATAGAAATACATTTCACATTTACATGCATCATTTTTATTTCAGAGTGTTTATATTTTCAAATACCAATGAATTAAGGATTGTTAAAACTTCTTGTTTGTTAAAATAGGATATATTGTCCATTTCATGACGGAATTATTTCATTCATAATTGAATAATTATATTTTTGAGAAGTACTGAATGTTGAAGGTCATAAAATGCCCAAAGTGATGTTTGCTAGATTGATTGCTTATCAAATAGTAAATTTTACGTTTTAATCATCAAGAATGTGTTGTATTATTCATATCTGCTGTAAGAATATTTTCTCCATGTAGAGATATCATGGCTTGTTAAAAATGTCTGGGCTGAAAGTCTTCATGTTAGTAGGTTGTGGGGGGATTTAAAGACTGGAGTATATCAGCTGTGTTATCCTCATTAGTTAATTGTGGTTCAAAATTATGCGATCCATTCCTAATAGCACTTGTACAGCTTCACATTTTGACATTAATATGCAATTATTTAAAGCTGTACAAATATTGATATTCTTTAAAGTGATAAAATTTTAACCTTTGAATAAACATTGCTCTAAAGCAAGGGTCTTCAAATTTATTCTGAAGAACCATAGAATTCTGAAAGTCAAAAGTAATAATTCAAAAAGAAGATTTTAAATATTTAGGCAAAGTAGACTTGTATTTTTTATCGAGTTTTTATAACCTCAGGTGTCTTGAGGCATTGCCTAGTGTGCATCTCGCATTGAGAGGAATGTAAAAGTGCTTTGCATGTGTCAAACAGCCTCTCTTTTAAATAATTACCTTCAACTTTTACTTCTTTTCATGAGTTCAGAAGACATTACAAGAGATATACTATGATAGAAATAATCTCAACAAAAGTAATCAAATGCACTTTCGTGTTTTAGATGTATTTAAGAGTGAATGTGTAAAAAAAAATAGTAAAATCCTAGGAGGGACCCACTGCTGTTTTTGGCGCCAAAAAGCGCCAAATTGAAGGTTTTCAAAAAGGCGTCAATGACGCAAAAACTCTTGGGAAGCGCATGCGTCAGCAGGAGGCAAGAAGGGGGGATGAAATGGGCGTTTCGCAAAGATGAAATCGAATAAATACATTAAATTAATCATTATATAAAGAAAAATGGAGAAAGCAATGAAGTTCATTTTAAAAAAAGCATTCTAAAACCAGTGTGTACAGCATGATTTACATTTTTAAAAAAGGACGAAAGGGGCGTTTCGCAAAGATAAAATCGAAGAAATACATGAAATCAATCATTTTAAAAAATGTTAAAAAGCACTTACCTTACGCTTGCATTTCGTCATGATTTGTTGGTGGATACACCCTTGCGATGGATGCAAGGAATTTATGAAAATTCTCATTCACCAACTTGTGATCGTTAGATCGCCGCCACATGTCTTATTAACTTTGTCATATTCTTATTAACTTTCAAGTCATTCACCACGAACGTATTCATGCTCTTGCCAAACTAATATCTCGTCAAACGCAAGATAATAGTTATAGCAAGTTTGCTTTCGCTAAACCAAGTGCCCTTTCTCACACTCCGAACGCCGTCATGGCGATTATCTTTCGACTGGTCGAGGCAACGCCATTCGTAGCCGTCAACCGTTCGCTTTTGCAAACACATATTTTTTTTACACCTTGGACATTCATAACGAGAAGCAATTAAATTAGCTTTCATACACCATTCTAACGTCTCTTTCTTCCCCTATGTGCCCAGGAGCACAAAGAAACCTATCGTAGCCTCACTTTCAAGTAATTTCCTTTCACACGCCATTCTTAACAACAACCGGTGGAGAGCAAACCTTCTCCAGCGAAGTCAAATGTCAAAATGACGTTTTTTCGGAAAAGGCGAAAAATGTTGCACTTTTTTTAGGGGTGCCATTTTTTGGTGATTTGAAAATCCAAATTTTTTTGATGAAATGGAAGGGTTACCATATTGTAACCTTTATTGCTCAAAATTTGGCGACCGAAAGTGGGTCCTCCTAGGATTCAACCAAAAAAATAATGGGATAGTTTGACCAGCAAAAAGAACTTTAAAAAAAATTAGGAAATTTTTGATAATTTTACTTTTGGATTGAACTATTTATTTAGCTTCCTGCACTTATACTAATGTAATAAAAACTCAGATAATTATCATTCTTCATAAACAGTAAAATGGACTCTTTATTTTCAAATGCTTTTGTAATTCTGTAATATTTAATGCACTATTATTTTAATTATTGTGTAAGATAGTGTGTGAAATATTTTATTGCATTTGTTTTAATTATGATTGTTATTCGACTTTTTCTCCTTTTATATACATCATTATCATCAATTTCTTAGAATATTTTCATGTTAATTAACATGCTTAAATGTGGGTTTTTGTTGCTTGAATGCCCCATAATCTTCAAAAATGTATTTAATTAGCATTATTATTCAAAGAGAACCAATTTTATTTTCCTCTCATATTGAAACAAATATCTTCTGTGGCTTATTAATGCTTATAACAGTTCATGTAAAATATGGAATATTAATGAGTTTTAAAAGTACATTCAATGATTATTTACTATTCAATTAAAGGATCCTAATAACTATGTTCATGATTAAGGATGTCGAAAAATGAGAACATGAGCACTTTTTATAAAGAGGAATTGATATTTTATTTAAAATCTTCTCCCTATCAATTTGCCTTGAAGTTTGACGAATCAGCGGATGTTGCTGGTTTGGCCATTTTGACAGTCTTAGTTCATTATGCTTTGTGTTCTACAATCCAAGAATTTAGCCAAATCTCTTCAAGAAATAATTACTGAAAATTACATTAACTTATTAATAATTATATGAATAAACAAACTGCATTGGGATTTATGTACACACATATTTGTACATATGGAGTGAAATTAATATTGAGCTCCAGCAAAATATTAATATCACAAATAATTGCAATGGCCCAATACGTTAAGTGTACTCAAGGCTGTCATTACATGCTTGTGGTAAAATAAACTACAAATGTTTTAACTGCTGTTTTAAAAAATGCTGTGTAAATGATGAGTTTTGCATAATGAAGAGATAAAAATTCAATATTTGTGCTGTACTATACGATCAGATAGAATCAGATCAAATATCAGCAGATAGATTTATTTAGATTTTAAAATGTGAAAAAACCATTGCTTTTTATATCATAAAAAAATTTGAAAATTTTCTTTTTGTGCCGTTTTGAAAAGTATAAGTAATTATAAGCTGCATGGGTATTTCTATTCTTAACCCAAAAACAGTTCTTTTTATTTCATTAAATTAACCCTTTTAAAAAGAAATTCTTTTTTTTTTATGAAAATATTTTGATGTTTTTTTTTTAAGCTTTATTATTTTTCCTTAGATAACAATGGATTTTTCAAGATTTACAAGTGGGAAAACTACCAAATTTAGAAAAAAAATTATACCATGGCATTATCAAAAAAGATACCAAGAAAGTATAAGTGAAATTTCACTGAATCTTTCTGTTACATCAGGTAAAATTACAAACTTTTTTTTGTTATTTTTTCATTACATTTGAAATTTATTTATTAATGTTAAGAATGTTATTTAATTACCCTATTAACAATGGAACAACTTTAGCAGAAGCATTTGTTCTTGTTCTAAAAACCAGTCATTTGGCAACCAAAATTATATTCAAAGAACATTTTATCAACTTCTTAATTCTGCAAAAAGCTAGAATTAGATGTCTACCCATCCCCCAGATATAAGTTGGATTAGAATTGAAAGGTGGAAATTTCCTCTGTACTTAGATTTCAAATAAGAGTTGAAAACAGTTAAAATTTGCTAATTTCTAATGAAAAATTTCAAAATAAAAGCAGTCAACTATGTTAAGCAGGGGTAAATATAAATAAAATTGGAAAGACAAATTTCTGGATACGTTTCACAGGAATAACTTGCTAAATATTGCTAAAGCTGTCCATAATTCAGTAAGGTCCATTGGTGCTGTGTGATGGCCTTTCACGCCTTGATCCAAAACATCCCAAAGAGGCTCAATAGGATTTAAGTCTGCGCTTCTAGATGGCCAATTTACAACAGAAAAGTCAGAGGAATGCTCATCCAACCAGCCATTAGCCAACCGGAACTTGTGAGAGGTACAGTTGTCTTGCTGGAAAACTACAATACCGTGCAGATAACAGAACAGCATAAACAGATGGAGGTGATCACCCAGAAACTTTATGTACCGAATTGCATTGAGGGAGGTTGGTAAATGTACCAAAAATCCCAAACAGTGCGCCAAAAGAACACCCCAGACCATGATTGAGCCACTTCGCCCTTGTACAGTTCCAACCTAGCTTGATTAATTGAATATTAACGTCGCACTGTTCAGCTACACGAGGGCTTTTGGTGACGGACCACGTAATTTTGAACCATGGTCAAGTGACGTGGACGACACCTGAGCTGGCACCCCCTATCTCCTAACTACCACACCACACCAACGGGAGGATGTTTCAGCTCTCGACAGATTTAAAGTGCATTGCTGCCCTACACAGCAGGTCTTTAGTGGTACTTGGCTCGAACTCGTGACAAGGCAAGCCACGATCCGATACCTATACCACTTGGCTACTGCAGCCTGTTACAACCTAGCATGCAGAATCCATGGCTTCATGAGCCTTCCTGTTCTCTGCCTCCCATTGGCATTAAGTAGTTAGAATCAAGACTCATCACTCCTTGCTACTCGTTTCTAGTCCTCTATACTCCAGTCTATGCTCTCTTGCCCAGGCAAGACGAGCATTGAGCAATGATACTCTCGTAGTTCGACGTCTCCCGAAACCCATACAGTGAAACGAGTGTTGCATAGTCCATTTACTAACTGTACAACTGGTACCGTCATTCAACTGGGTTGTAATTTGAGCTAATGTTTGACTTTGCTGGCTATGTACAATACGTCTGAACCATTTCTCACCACGCACTGTCAAGGCTAATTGTCCTTTGCAGTTTGCTTGATCGTTAGTTTTTTGTCCACCATCCATGTATTGGTATACTCTTGACACTATCAACCTTGAAAATCTTGGCTGTCTGACGAGATTTTCAAGAACACCCCCAAGATCACGATTTCAGAAATTGAATGACACATGTGTCATGCACCTATGATTTGTCCATGGTTGAAGACGTCTAAATCAGGCAGTTTATCCATACTGTCAATTCCAACAACTAATTCATAACAACCACAGTAAGTGCTATATATGCAGTTACCACAGCGCCTTCACTTCTGCATAAATTATATGCAGCGCTACACAATTTTCATAGCCCTTGCTATCCCTAATTCAGTGGCACTTCAGTGTATTATTGTTCAGGGATCAATGATATTTTTGAATTTATTGAAAAACACATCAAAAATTGAGCAGCAGTAATCTTTACAGTTTAAAAATGTTGTAACCACAGTTTTGTTTATAACCAGCATTTCATCTAAGTTTTACTAGATCCAGTCTTACTGAAAAATTTATTTTTTACTTATGAATAAATTTTTTAAATATTTTCATTTTTCCTGTTGGGAAATGTGAGGGGAAAAATTTAGCTAAATATTGCATTTTTTAAAAAGTCAATTATAATTTTTTTAATGTCATAAAATAAAACATTTTATATTTGGACCTGAAAGTAATGCATGCCTTTAATTAATTTCTTTTCTTTTGTTAATTCGTTCTTTTTTTCAGTTATGTACTAAGCAAACTTTTGATAATTTTGTACAGAGATATGTGTTCAATATTTTCAGTTTATTTATAATTTCTTTACAATTCCACCTTCTATGTGCTCCCACATTAAAAAATGCATTCAGTAAAATTTTATATTTGTCTTATAAGACCTGTTTGAAAATATTTAAAATAATAATAAAAAGTTAAATAATAAATATTCGATTTAAAAATCTGAGAGAAAAACTGCATTTGTATTATTTGTATAGTTATTGGTTTTTTTTAAAACAATTTATTATTATTCTCAAAAATTGGCTAATTAGTTTACATGTCTAATATAAAGTCAACAACTTTTCATAAATACTTGAATTACTTAAATATTGCAAGAATTACAATCCTGCAATGTTATGTTTGGGAAACATACAAGCCAAAAAGTTTTTTAAAAAATTGCTTATTGAATTTTAAAAAAATCTAAAATGAATTTTTGGTAAATCACTTTAAGATGCTCAGCATCACCACTCAAATTTCATGCCAGTAGGCCTTTTTATCTTTGTTCTATACTGACCATATACACACACAAACTCCTTTGAAAAAAAGAGAGAGAAATGTACACATTTAATTCTATATATTGTGACCGCTTGGTTTTTTTTATAAATATTTAATTGTGTATTTCCTTTTTTTCTATTTGTAAGTTTTATTTTATTTCTAATTTATTTATGGGTACCTATAATCCCCCTACGGCCGCGGTAGCCGAGTGGTACTGTGGCTTGCTTTGTCACGGGTTCGAGCCCAGTACCACTAAAGACGCGCCGTGTAGGGCAGCGATGCACGTTAAATCTGTCGAGAGCTGAAACGTCCTCCCATTGGTGTGGTGTGGTAGTTAGGAGAGGGGGTGCCAGCTCAGGTGTCGTCCACGTCACTTGACCATGGTTCAAAATTACGTGGTCCGTCGCCAAAAGCCCTCGTGTAGCTGAACAGTGCGACGTTAATATTCAATCAATCAATCAACCTATAATCCCCCCCCCTTGAAATGTGAATTCAGTTTTAATCAGTACTTTCTTATCAGTGATTTACCAGCTCTACTTAGTATACTTAAAGATGATGGAAATATGAAGTTTCTAAATTCTTTCAAGATACTGCTTTTCTTCTAGATAAGAAAAATATCCCAGTTTCAAATTTTATATTGATAAAACTATTGTATTTAGTATTTCAGTAGTTACTTTATGTTATAAATATCACTAAAATTTCAATTTCATATTAGAAGTTATTAAATTATTAAGATACTGAATTTTTAGGAATTTTTATCTCAGATGAAAATAAAATTGTGGTTAGTTTTAAAAAAGAATTTAATTTGAAGAAATATGAATAATTGATGATACATTTTAATGTAATGACATATTTTATGATACAGTAAATAAATATTTTTTTTATCTTTATGTTTTGGTAGACTAAAAACATGTTCGAATGAAGTTTGTAAAAAGTATGATATTTTTCATTTTTATTTATTTGCAAACTTTTGATTTTTCAGCTTTATACAGGCGAAAGATAAGATCTTTGCAGAAGAACAATAAGTTTCTTGCTTTGGCTTTACAACATCATAGAAGTGTGATAACAGAAAAAGATAACTTAATGATAGAAAATGGGAAAAGTATAGATATCATAAATGTAAGTGTGTATTTGTTTCTCAAAATGATTTATTGGTCAAGTATTAGTTACTGGTGGTGTGATTTTCTTTCTGAAGACCTTTTACATTTTAAGTACTTGATTTTTTTTCTTTACTTCTCAAGTATTTATTTTTCAAGGATTACTAAAATAAATAAAACAACATGAGATGACTTGTGTAATTAATAATATATGTAGTACTTGTGTAATGTCACATCCACATTGGTAGAAATCACTTAAATTCTGAAATGCATGGAATTTGGATTAACTTGCCATTCTTACTTTATAGCAATGGTTATGTGAATATTGCATATTCACTTAACCATTGATAATTTTTGTAATATTGCATAATATCTGGAAATGAACTTTGTATCGATTCTTCTTTTAAGTGTGATACTGTAAAAACCTGTTAGTAATATAATGCATCTTACTAATTCATCAATTATGATTTTGGGATTTCCAATATCCAATAATTGTTTTGAAAATATTCTGAGAAACATTGTACTGTAATTGAATAGGCATGTTTGTCATCAATGTAATTGTATTAATGTGCCTACATATATTTAACATTTTTAAACATACATTCAGTTCATCAGTTGATGTTTAACATGGAATGAAATTTCCACAATAAGCCTTATAATGTCTAATCCAATGCTTCAAATGATTTTTTATGTACCATTGTTCATTTCATCCCACACAATTAACTTAAAGTTCTTTGCCTACATCTGGTGTTTTTGAAATGTTGCATATTGGTGTTTTATTGTATTGTGCATCCAATGGTAATTTAAGTGCTGTTTGATCATGATCCAGTAGACTAGTCATAATTCTAGATCATGTGATTTCCTAATGCAATATTTTGTGACTGTATGTTTGGTAATATCAATGAAAATATAGATATTTTTACTATTATTAAAATATTACCATCTCTTGATCAGATGATTCATGACTATATTGGGGATAACCATCATTGTGAGTAATAGTTTCTGGAAGCAATGTTTTTTTTTTTTTTTTTTTTTGGATATCATTTTACACATTTTTCATCAGCCATTTATGCTATGAACATCACATAGATCGTGACTCATATTTTTTGTGACCACATTTAAAATCCATGATGACATTAGGAATTTCTGCAGAAACTACATTATTTGTCTAGTCAGATATAGTTTTATTAATCAACTAAATAAAATAAGGTTATCTTCACTTTTGTCACTCAATGAAAGACATTATTCAGCAACATTACATGATGCTTAGTAATGAAATCCATTACAGATTTAAATTTTTCCCATGAATACGTGTGCAATTTTTTCATGATGGTCTGCTTAAAGATAAAAGATGTTTTTTGTGTTAACAGTCCATGTCAGATTACATGTGATTGTAATGAATTAGTATGGATAACTGTAGTGATGAACATATTGCATTACATCTTATGTATATTGATGCATGCATTATAAACTACCAGTATTTGTTGCTTATAATATTGTAATTCTTTCTATATCAATGGCATTGCCATCATTGTTTATGGCTGTAGTAGCCGAGTGGTCATAGTCATGAATTTGCAACCAGTGTTTTCAATTTGTAGGTTCAAGTTATGGGGCCATGGAAGGCTCACCGTGTAGAAGGGCTGGTTCAATTTAATTCTTTTGAGTCTCAAAGTCCTCACATTGGTGTGGAAGTTTGGAGAGTGCAGTACTAACTCAAGTGTCTTCTCTGACACTTGACAATGGTTCAAAATAATGAGGTGTGTTGTCAATAGCCCTTGTGTAGCTTCAAAAAGTGACATTAATAGGGAATCAATCAACCAAATCATCATTGTTTATTGCATTACACAATTGCATGTATTTTTTTAAAGGAATTTTTTCTCATTGAAAATATACAACATTCAGTTTCAGTTTTTGCATGTGTATCAATAATGTATTGATAAATAATTGCTGATATCCTAAAATATAATTTTCTTCATGAATCATCAATCTGTAAGAGTAGTGATTCGAAGCACTAGTTTCCCCCCCTACGTAGAGTTAAAGATATATATTTGGACTTGATGCAGTACAAACCTAAATAAACACCTTTTTTGTGTGTGATACTTTTCATGCATATTGGTAACTATGTTAAGCCTTAATGCTGCATTTATCAACCTCTCGCTGCGCATCCCGCAATTTCCATGGGCAAAGGGTTAAGATGGTGTTGGTTATGGGGGATGAAATCAGCATTCGAGTTTATACTACATTTTGGCCTTTAATTAAATTTGTCACTCTTTATAGGGTTTATTATTTCTACTTTAAAATGATATCCATGTTTTCTTTCCAAAACAATATTGGATTTCCAAATGCATCATAGGAGCAGTGAATTTCTGCAACATATTGAAGACAATCATTTCAGTGATGAAGTATTATACCACTTAATTCTAATTGCTTCCCAACAATGACTGTAGCCACTTCATAGATTGTGAAGCGTTAAATCTTGTGTTTTGTTTGACAGGTGTTTTATCACCTTGCAGTGGCCGCGGTAGCCGAGTGGTATAGGTATCGGATCGTGGCTTGCCTTGTCACAAGTTCGAGCCCAGTACTACTAAAGACCCGCCGTGTAGGGCAGCGATGCACGTTAAATCTGTCGAGAGCTGAAACGTCCTCCCGTTGGTGTGGTGTGGTATTTAGGAGAGGGGGGTGCCAGCTCAGGTGTCGTCCACGTCACTTGACCATGGTTCAAAATTACGTGGTCCGTCGCCAAAAGCCCTCGTGTAGCTGAACAGTGCAACGTTAATATTCAATCAATCATTTTATCACCTTGAATCATAATTTTATAGTTACTGGGGGGCTTTTGTTCAGTGGCTGTTTGAAAACTTGATTTCATTGTGTTCATCAAATAAGTTTTGCAATGATTCAAATATTTTCCTACAACTTGATGATAATTTAAATCTCCAATTAAATAAATTTCCAAAAATTTGTATGGTAGATCATAGATGTGTATTATCCTTTACATTCATTGCACCAAACAAAAATATTTCAAAGCATGTGTTATAATTCCGTATGTTATTAAAGAAAAATTCTTCAATTGTGTTGTAGTACCTACAACCTATAAAAGCAATGAATCAGGTGGTGTATTAAATACTGGCAATTTAAGTTTACTGTTCAAATAACATATTTCAGTTGCTGCATTTTTGAATTTCAATGTTTGCAAAGTGTGAATAGTTCATTCAAAATTCAACATCAACAATTGGCTGCAAGCTATATTCAGTTTCAAAATTATATTAAAAGGCTATGTGTTGAGATTATTAGGTAGCATGTGATAGCAACATAATTAATCTTTTTTTTTTGTTTATTTCACTGTGATTTTCTTGACTATATTGTTAGTTTAGTGAGATCGTTAAACAGCAAGAAATGACTCTTAAATACTTCTGATACTAATAAGAATAAATTGGAATTTTCAGTGAAATCAGCTGAATAGGTTTTGAATCTATGTGTCATAAACATACATTCTTTTTTATTTATATAAATGGAATATGCTTTGAAATATAATATTCAAATTAGTTATTTCAAAGTTTGGAAAATAAAATATTTTAATTAGTTCTACTCTAAATATTGTTATTGGTTTATGCTTATTTATAAATTGTTCATTTGAAATGTGAAAAAATTCAATCTTTAATTTAAATGTAAAAACAACAGTGCTGTTTATTAATTTTCATTCAAAAAGTCTAAACACTCCTGGCAAGAACAAATTGTGAAACTTTTATTGCATTCAGACTAGTATAATATACATACATCGCCTTTTTATTTAATATAGATTGCATATTCAAGGTAAATTCCAATAATGTTAATTTGAAGGGTAAATTTAATTTGTAATAAAAATTCTGCAATTAAAAATTTTTTTTTTTTTTCATTTTGCAGTTTTCAAGACTGAAACTAATGGATATGCTAGAGCTGATGAAAAAAGCTGCTCCCTGTTTGGAAGAAACTCTCCAAATGTTGAATTTACGTATTTCTGATAACCTCTCTAAGAATACACATAATAATGTGTGAGTGCTTTTTTTTTAAAAAAATTTTAAATGTTATAATTTTAGTACTATTGTGCCTTAACAACAAAATATCAAAAGTTCTTTTCAACTAACTATTTTAAATTTATGATAAAGTATTCTTTTATTTTGTTCTACTTTAATTAAATATAAAAATACCATGTTCTTAAGAAATGTAAAAAGTTTATTCTTATTTACATATTTTAATAGTGTATTTGTTAAAGTTTATTCTATCAGTGTCAAAGAGGCTACAAATGAAAATTTGATAAATATCTGTCTTGAGACAACTTAGGAATCAATATTTCTATCTATAATTTAAACATTAATTGTATTTTCTCTCTCATTCTTTTTTTTCGAATCCAAAGTCATTATTAAAGAAGGTAATGGACAATGATAAAATATTTGTAAGATAGTTGTATAGCTATCTGAAATAAATATAATTAAAAAAAACTTCCTTCTTTTTGTATGCTTTATTAAGAATTGACTGGGGAGAAATATTTTGAAAATTAAAATTTGTTTTAGCTTAAGTTTCACACATTTCTTCATAATCATAGTTATTAAAATTATTGTTAAATAACTGGCATTTGATCTATATAAAATGTATTAATTCATTCAGATAACCATTTTTGTGACTCTGCTTATTGAATATTTTGCACATTATTTATACCTTTATTTTTCAGCCTTCCATTATGCTTTTACACCTAGATTATTCATTTTTGCAAAATTTCAGTCATCTCCTGACTGTCCCCCCCTCCTCCTACAACTCTTATTTATCATTTTAAATTCACAATGATTTGAAATCGGTTGGTGAAAACCATAGAACTTGTTGCAGTTAAAGTATTCATTAAGCTTGTCCTTCCTTCTGAATATTGTATTCATTATTTATTGGTTCCTCCTAACTCATTCACATGCATGGTTTCTATTAAATGAAGCATTTCTATTTTAATTTTTCTTCCTTTGTAGCAACTTTTTGGAACTAGACTGATTCTGTGTTTTGCACGTGTTAGTACTTCCTATGCTGCATATTGATGAACAGTTTGTTTTGATTGATGGTAACAAAGGAAAAATTGTATACTCTCTAACATGTAAAGAACGATTGTATTGATGCATCCCAAAAGTAGGAAGGATATGAATTTTGTGGCACGGCATACTGACATTCGCATTTGTCACTGCAATGATATTGCCTGTCACATGAAAACTCCTAAGCCTGTCGTAAATGAGAAATTAAGTAGTAATTGCTCAAATTAGAACCGTTTTTTTCCCCAAGGACAACGTCCAGTCAAATGTTATCAAGACTGAAGTACAGTTTACAAATTTTTTTTTGTAGAACATAATGTTCTATTTGATTGGAGCCAATCATACCAGTCCTCTTTTCTAAAAGATGTTTCAAAAGTTTGAGACATTACCAAGCAGTGTAGATTTGCAGACTAATATATCTGCTGTGATTAACCATCTAGCTTCTAGTCAGAAAAAGCTAAAGATTAAATGCATGAAACAAGGTAGTTTTGGAGCAATATCTGATAGTAATGATATAAACTATAAATTTTACCCCATTGTGGTCAGCTGGATTCTGCCAAATATTTTATTCAAAATTATCTTTTTGCAGTTCCAAATTTGATAGTGGATTTTAATGGATGAACTAAAAACATGTAGGATACCATTTGAACATTCTACCTCATTTACAGGTGACAATTCTACAGTAATTCAAAAGGCATTGTTACCTATGTGAAGGGGAGGGAAATAAGGAAACAAGCATGGGTTGATTGTGTCATCTACACCATTAAAATTCATAGGTAAACAAATGCATCTATCTACGTGTGTGTATCTTCTCACGAACTGCACGACGCAGAAACTCACCGAAGGTACCAAAAGATCGGAAATGGTCATAGAGATCCGTTTTGACCATTTATATTTCGATATTGCAATTATAAAAATATTAATTAAAAACCTTAAAACGCATACTTATTGCCATTTTTCCCGCCATGTGGCGAAGTTCCAATTTTTCGATCTTTTTTTCCCCCGTACGTTTTTAAAATACGATCTAATTTTTTTTATGACACTCAGACAAAAAAATGATTACAGAATCAGAAAGATCATATACTTCGCCACAATACGGTATAATTTATTTTACAAAATAATGATATTTTCTATTTTTTACGATTTTTTCTACAATGAATCAAAATCGATACATTTTTATGAAAATGATTTCTAAATCATTCGATTGCATTTTCTTTCGTGTTAATGAAATGATATTCTACACTAAAAAGCTTCATGCTTTTCTCTTTCAGAATCAGTCATTTTAAAAATAAAATGTCAAAAACTTTTTTTTATGACTTTTAAAAAAATACTTAAAATTTTATTTAAATACTTAATAATTTCTTTATTTATAAAAATAATCTCATGAAACTTTTTTTCCATGTGTAAAACGATATTATCCATAATCTGTACAAAGATTGAAAAAGTTGCTTAAAAATTACAGTTTTTTAAAAAAAAATCGGGTTTTTTCGGGTTTTTTTCCCTTTTTGCGAGAAATATTTAAGCATTATTTTTGTTACATTTTTTGTTTAAAAATAATCGTTGTTTTCAATCTATATATGAAGTTTGAAGGCATTAACTTAAAAATGAAGCCCCCCAAAATTTTTAACTTTAACAAATAATGCAATGTAAAGTCGAATATCTCCTCCTTTTATTTTGAAAATCTTTTCTTTCTTTTTTTCCGAAGATTTTGTGGATCGATTGTTTAAAGCGCTTCATAAATGGTTGAACCCGGGTTCGAAACCTTTTTTTAAAAAAATATTCAAAATTTTATTGATGCATTTAATAACTTCACCAGAAGTTTTGTAATTGGAAAGATAATTTATTTTGTCACAATACAATATGTTTGTTTTTTTCAAAACAACGATACTTCACATATTTTATGATTTTTCCTAAAATGAATCAATATTGTTGCGTTTATATGAAAATGATTTTTAAAGAACTCATACTTTGATCTTTTACAGTTAGTGATTTAAAAAGTAAAATGTCAAAAACTTTTTTTACGAATTTTTTTTTTTGTGTGTGTGTGCAATAATTCATTACTTTTTGTGCCACTGTTTAAGAATCAGTGAATGTTCATTTACTCGAGAGCTCTGATAGTGAGAGGGGAAGGGCAATTTCCGTGACAATATGTTATGCATTTAAAATTGTTCATACTGTGCCGGAGGGAAATAAACCTGTCTGACAAAGAAAAGTAGCGAAAAAATTTTGAAACAGGGAATTTTAAGTTATACACTCAATAAAAGCCTGAGCAACGCCGGGCTAAGCAGAGGAGGTGAAGTGGAGGTCATTTTGAAAAAGAGTATTAGAAGTGCTGATTTTGTGAAGCAATGGGAAAATTTATAAAAGTGCAGAAATGCCATGCAGCTAGTTATCTATAAAAGTTGATGAAATTTATTCATCTATCTGTGAAACTTTCAAAATTTGCATGATAGTCTAAAACATTTAAAAACCATTCATATATTCAATGGCTATTGCTTAATCATAGATTTGATGTCTTTACCTTCTGTATGTGATTTTTTTTTATAAATATAATCTAAAAGTTGAGTAATAATTCCTGTATATTTTTCAATTCCTACTATTAGTTCACACTCTTCCTATATGTATTTATCTACAGGGTGATTCAAAACAACGTGGGCAAACTTACATGGTAGATTAGTCATACAACAAGGATCAAAAATCGTATACGAACATAGGATCGCAAACGCCTGTAGAGGGCGCTAGAGCAACGAGAAGGCGTTGCGAAACAAACATGACCTGAGCAAACGGAGATTGTCTTCATTCGAGCCATGGATGCGTTGGGCGTAACATGCCTACTTACACACACCACAAAATGGCTGACATGCACTTAATTTACGGCATGGCCAAATGTAATGGACGAGAAGCCTTGCGAATGAATCGTGCGAAATATCCTGGTAGACAGTTGCCTAGCCGCTCATTCTTTGCCACTCTGCATCGACGATTGTGTGAAACCGGCTCGTTCAACGTGCACAAGCTGGATACTGGTCACCAACGAACAACTCGGACGGTTGATGCTGAAGACAGGGTTCTCCAAGAACTGGAGCGTAATCCTTCAACAAGTACACGAGTTGTATCCCGAGAGACCCATATCCCCCAAGCTACCGTCTGGCGCATTGCACACGACGAAGTACTACATCCTTATCATTTACAACGCGTCCAGGCACTGTAACTGGGAGACTACAACAAACGTGTGGTTTTTGCACAAAAGTAATGCAGACCGAAACTTTGCAGCAAGTGTTCTCTTCACGGATGAAGCTACGTTCTCATTAGAGGGTGTGATGAACTTTCACAACCTGCATATGTGGGCGGATGAAAACCCCCATGCCATACGTCTGCATGGCGCACAACGAAAATGTTCCATTAACGTATGGGCTGGCATTGTAGGAGACTGTTTACTCGGTCCGTACATTCTCCCAGAAAGACTTAACTGTTCTGTGTATCTAACATTCTTGCAAGAGGTTCTGCCCGAAATGCTGAATGATGTTCCGATGCCTATTCGTCAACGCATTTGATTTCAACACGACGGAGCTCCTGCAAATTTCAGCATAGATGTCAGAGCACATCTGCAGGCTACTTTTCCTGGCGGCTGGATTGGTCGCGGTGGACCGATCGCATGGCCAGCACGATCACCAGATCTGTCTCCCTTGGATTTTTTCTTATGGGGATTTTTAAAAGGCCTTGTCTATGAAACACCTGTTGCAACGCCGGAAGACTTGGTAGGAAGGATCGTTGAGGCAGCAGGATGTGTTCGAGATATACCTGGTATTTTTGAGAAGGTGCGCTGTTCCATGCAACGCAGATGCCAGGCGTGTCTCGATGCTTCTGGAAAAAACTTTGAGCATTTGCTGTAAGCTCGACATTAGTCGAATGTGAGAGAGTCATTAACAAGAAAGTTATCTGTAATGGTTTCGTTTCTTCTCTTTGTGTTATGTATTTTTTGGACGCCCTGTAGCGGATCCAGATCGCAGTTGCGACCCACTGTTCATATGCGATTTTTGATCCTTGTTGTATGACTGATCTACCATGTAAGTTTGTCCACGTTGTTTTGAATCACCCTGTATATATACGATCAAATCTCCATATTGCAGATTTTTCTATGCAGCAAAATTTTTCCTGGAACCGAGAATATTTCACGATTTTCTTTATAAAATAACCTCCCAATAGTGAAGTGTATTTTCTATGTAACGAACTTTTTCTCTTGTGATTCAGTTTTTTTGCTCCCTATTTTTAAAGTATTTTGGAACATTTCAAGTTATTCACTCTTTTAACACACTTTATGGAGGTCATAAATCTTTAACTGGTTTTATTAGATGCCTAACTCACTGAGAGCAATAGAATTCTAGGCGTTTCATCCAAGAAGTGCTACCTTTAGTCCCCATTATCCAATTCACTGTACAGATCTTCGATATCCCTTTTCACCCTCAGTAGAGTTGTCTCTTGTCCTTGAACTAGTCTCTGTTCATTTGTAGTGTTGATCAGCCATTCTCGTAGCTCAAAAACGTTAAAACCTAAGTGCTTGAGCATCAAAGAAAAACATTTATTTCTTCAGTAAGTGGATAAAGGCGTTAAGAAACCTTCATTGCAGTTTTTTTTTTATTGGTAAGATATATAAAATAAATATATATTAATTTACAAAAAAGGCATGAATAATTACTTTTTTTTAAATATATAGTTTATGAATTTAAAATTTGTTTTATGTGGTTTATAAAGAAAATTGAAAGATGAATCTCTATTTAACGAATTTTCCATATAACGAAAAAATTTTGGGATTTAGTGATTTCGTTATAAAGAGGTCTGACTGTATATCTTGTTCAAATTTTCAAGCGTTAATAAAATACTTTTTATTCATCCACTCAAGTTCAAATACATTTTTTTAAAACTTGTAGTGGATGACACTTGGTGTTAAATACAGTTTTTCAAAAAATATTAATTCGCTAATTTAATTAACAAATTAATAGTAACAAACAAAAATAACAGTCCAGCACCATATGTAAAAAGGCAAATACTTCGTTGTGTCCCTGTTGCGCAAGGGATAGCGCGTTGGATATCCAAATCCAAAGGTCGTGGGTTCGAATCCCGTCTAGGATGGCCTAATTTCTGAGATTGTGATTTCTTTTTACTATATATATTTTTACTATATATATATATATATATACTATTTTTTTATTAGAAT
Source organism: Trichonephila clavipes (assembly GCA_019973935.1). Classification (NCBI taxonomy): domain Eukaryota; kingdom Metazoa; phylum Arthropoda; class Arachnida; order Araneae; family Nephilidae; genus Trichonephila; species Trichonephila clavipes. The sequence goes on from BMAU01015936.1 coordinate 259,950, forward strand.
AATTAAACTAAATGAATAAATAGTAGCAAACAAACAAACATAATAGTCCAACACCATAGGGAAAGGAAAATCATTTTCTATTTTGACACTTAATATTATGATTGTGTCGTATGTATATACATATTTTTATAATTGTAATTATTTAATAAAAAGTAACTAAAATAAAAATTTTCTTTGTTGACCTAAGTAGGAATTGACTTAATTTTATTTTTTATATTGTTTATAAAAGCATCTTTGTTTTAAAGTCATTACTTTCTTGTAAGTTACTATATAAATGCCTTTAAGTTTACCTTGGTGTATATGAGCTTTTGTAAATCAAGTTGATACTGAAGAATTTTTAGGTGTACTTTCCTTATCAAAATATTTTTATTGCAAAATTTTCTTTACATTATTTTAAAGATATTTGTATAACTTTGTTCGTTTTATGAAATTTAAAATATTGTTTATCATATAATTAAAGAATTTTCTTGAAATGTTGACCCTGTTTTTTTTTTTTTATGATATGTCACTTTCAGAAGGTGGCAAATTTTTTAATAAATTAAATGTTAATATTATTGTAAAATAATGTATAATTTTTTTTAAAAAAAAGATTGAATTTTATATATATGTATATATATATATTTTTTACAATTTCACATAAATAGAATAAATAGAAGTGTCATTATGTGTTATTTTCTTTCCTAGAAATTATCGGGGTAATTTCAAAGGCAAACTTCAAGAAATAAATATTGAACCCATTGAAGAAGTTTCAGAAAAAATTTCGGAAAATACGGATTCCTCAGATAAACTAGAAACATCACATACATCAAACAACTCTAAAAGTAACATTGATATATTTTGGATATTTTATATTTTCTTCAAATAAATATTTATTTTATTTTGTTGTAATATCATTAGTATCATTTTACAAAAGTTGAAAATGAAAATTGATTTGCATAAACTAAAAATTATATATGGTGTTCAATGTCCCCATCCCTCCCTCTATCTCTCTGCTTAATATGAGTTTAATTTTTATAAAATACTAGTTATTCTTTTTTTCTTTTATAGTTAATTTAATGTTTCTCAAATAATAAAGTTCTTAATTCTTTTGATAATAATATAGTAGAGTTCCAAAAACATGACAGTCTGGATATCTCTGTTCGAGTTAATTTATAAACTGTTGCCAGCAAAAAGGCTTGCTTTCAAGGAAAATCAGTCAGCTAAAGGCTTTAAAAGGAGCAAGGAGAGAGGTATTGTTTAAGAGTATTTGGGCAGTTTATTTTCTGTTGTATTCTCAAGCAAACAGTACATACAAGTGCAGTACAAATTTTTGTATGGAAACACTCAAACTTATTCTTTTTTTAATCCAATTCTCATAAACTTGGCCTCGAGTTTTCGTGACTTTACTGTATTTCGAAATTATTATGAAAAATATATTTGTATGATTAAATTTCAAAGATTTTAACATCAAATCTCCATGTGAAATAATGTTGATTTTGAATTGCATTGTTTTAGAGATGCATAGAGGTTAAAACACTTTTTTAATAAATTGATAATGTTGTGTAATATTAATAGGTATTTAAAAGTACTTTTTTTGTTTTAAATTATACTTAATAGTTTACTTGTAAAATTATAGTTTACATAAAATTTCATTAATCTTGCTTATTAAAAGTTTAAGCAGTGAAATTTCTATAAGTGTATATTTTATAAATATGAATTTGCGGAAGGACGGGGATATATCAAAATTTTTTCAGTAACAATTATTAATTAGTATAAATTATGCATTTTTAACATTTGTTGTCTGTAATTTCACACATTATCTAATTCAAAAATTCATTTTTAATTGAATTTCAAAGATTATTTTATCTTATATTGTTTAAAAGATTTGTTTAATAACTTTTGTTCCAAAATGAAGTCATAACTGTGTTAAATTATATCAAACCCACTTTTAAATTTACATTAAAAATGTGGAATTTTATATTTGTAAATATAATTGTTTGAAATTTTTTTAAAATTTATTTTACAGGAAATCGTTCTGTTAAAAGGAAAGGAAAACATACTGCAAAAACTTCTAAAGTACAAGATAAAACAATTATGATTAATACAACGGACTGCAATTTATCAATTTTAATTCCTCCAAATGGCAATGTAAAGAATTCAAAAAAATATACATCTATTGCTCAGTGTAAGAAAAAAAGGATGTCCTTAGAAGAAAATACTAATTGCGGATCTATTTATAATTCAAATTTATCGCCTGAAATCTCAAATAAATCAGATGAAAACGGAGCATCCGTTGTGTTGAATGAAATTGGCCAAACATTTTCTGGTCAAAAAAATATTAACCAGACTATTGAATATAATGAGCAAGTATCATTTAATCCTAACAAAAAACTATGGAAAAATTTTACAAATCTGCAAAAAGCTTCAAAAAGAGATATTTGTTCAAAGGAAGAAACAACCAATAAGGAAAATGAAGTAGAAAGCTTGCTTCTCTCTACATCAAATTTAAATTATGATAAATTAAAAAATAATATTTACAAAACACAAGAATATACAAAAAGTATAAATTCAAATTCTTCTGCATTGAATGATCAATTATGCCCTTGTACTGACATTCTAACGGCTGAAAATACAATACAAAATAAAGATGTGGAACTTGTGTATAAAAAAAGGAGTGATATGGGGGTTATAAATAAAGACGAGAAAATTAACATCAATTCTGGAAATAAGTGTAGAAAAAAAAATATAGAAACTGAAAATAATGAATTTCATGGTTCAAAATATAAAAAGGTGTGTTTTTATTTTGATGAAGATACTATTGAAACAGCAGCACAGAGTAACAAAGTTGCAACTAAAAAGGAAAATAACTCTACTAAAAGGAAACGAGCTTTGAAAACCATTACAGAAATGACAAACTGTAATAATGAAATAAACCAAAATGACAATTCTTTTGTTGTAACTGCTGAAATTCATCCTATTCCTGATGATGTTTGTGAGGAAAAATCAAATAAAAAAATTAACATTTCAAACTTACAGCCATGTGTTCTTTTAACAGATATTTTAAAACCTAATAAAGCTATGAGTTCTGGCACTGTTAATAAAAGTCTTCTTGAAAATGATTGTTCAAAGAAAGCAATTTGTGTAGAATCTGAAACAGAAATGGATGCTAAAGAAAATGACCCAGATGTAATTTTTTTAAGTTCTAAAATAGGTACGTAAGATTTTCCATTATGTCTCGGAATGTTTTTTTTTTTCCCTTATTTTTTTTATTTTTGAATCTTACTCATTATAAATACTAATTAAAGGAAGTGTTTGTGGGTTTTTGATGTACCTCATAAACCAAACTCAGGCGTGTGAAACTTGACACACTGAAACTATTGGTCATGATGATCTCTTTGAGGTGCTTTACACTTCAAAGAGTCCAACAAGAACAAAACTTCAAAGAGAAGTATATGTACTTTATTGCAAAAGTACAACATTTCTTATTAACACCTCTTATTAAATCTTTTCAAAATTTGCTTTAGATTTTTTTACAATTTGATATTTAAATTATTTTTCACAGGCCTGGTGATATGACCTCACATCTATTATTGAATACAAAAATTTGTACTTCATGCAGTGTTTTAGAGAATTGTTACATGTTTTTATTATAAATAAATTTATTTATGGTTGTACTTATTGGTTTTACTTATTCTTTATGTTTATAAATCTTTACAAAACTTTGATAAGGCCAGTTGCCCTTTATGAAAGTAAAAGCTAGACGTCCAACGAAGCAGGCTGTTGATCTTCAAAAGGAAAATCCTGAGGATCTTTGAACCATTAAAATATAGTTATGTGTGGAGAAAAATTTGTAAAACATACGGCGAACCCAAAATTATAAAAATAGCCAAAACATCCTGCATTAGATGGTTGAGTCACATATTTAGATATTAGTGACTTATTTCCAAATAAAAAGATATCTTTCTCAAGAATCAATGGAAAATGAAAGAAGAGAAGATCCCTTACTAGGTCACAGGATAATGTTGAAAATAACTTTAGGGTAATTGGAGTAAACCAATGGAAGGTTATTGCGCCGGATAGGGCCAGATGGAGAATACTTTGTGAGACAGCTTTGTCCAGCAACAGGCTGTAGTGCTTAAGAAGAAGGCAAGTTGATTGCATAATGGAGCAACTATTTATATTGCAATGTGTAATGTTATTAAAGCTACTATTCTTACATGCTACTTTTAAAAAAATTTCATCTTGAAGATTCATATTCCATTAGATGTTTTATTTCAGTTTTAAGACACATAATTCATTATTCAACTTGGCTTTGCTATGAGCACCAACAAACATAAGGATACTCTTCAAACTTTAGGGTTGTATCTGAAAAATTTTGCTTTGGTCACATAGTAGATCAATTTAATGTTGATATTTCAAAAGTCAACGATGCAAAAAATTTGTACATATTTGGGTACTTTTCAGTTACAAGGACCTTGGATTTTGATGTGGTTGCTTTTCTGAGCTGTTGTCAACCTGAGCATTGATGATATTATCAATCTGGTTGTTCCTGGGCTACAATCATCTGATAATGATATCATGACACAGAAACTGGTCAGCCCAATAGAAGTTTAAAAACTAAATCATCACTTGAGTATTAGTACACTTTGATGGCACTTCTTGCCCACTTCTACCTGAATAGCATAACTATTTGGTCAAAAACCTATTGCTATAATAATTTTAACTGAAAAAAAATACTTTTTCCTTCATTCGCAAATTTTGTTTTCTTCATCGTAGCAAAATAGAAAATTCTAACTTATCATAAAAAGAAAGCAACATTAAATTCAAACTAATTGCTATTAACATTGCATAGATAATGCTCTCCCTCTATTTATATCAGCAATCAATATAAACCAGAAGTTGGTGTTTTTTTTAAATGTTGCTGTTTTTGTGTTCATGGTCACTATAACCAATAAGTACTCAACTTTGCTTCAAATCGAAAATCAGTAAAAATTAATTACCTTTAAGCTCTGTGCTGAAACTCTTTATGGTGAGTTTCACCCCTGCAAACAATTTTTTCATATTATCTATTGGATTCCATTAAATTTAATGTTATTCAGCTTTTTCTTCACATGGCATCGTGTGTGTGGTTTAACTTTTCTTCTGACAATATGTTTCTTCATGTAGTTTTTCTTTCATATACCTATATAATGCATTTATATTTTGGAACTTATTTATTGTAATGTCGATCAATTTTGCTACACCTAAAGACATGGCTGAATTAAAAAATAATTTGCTAAATGCTGTCATTGTTTCTACATGTGCAAAAACAAATTCCTTGAATAGAAAGATATAACTACATTTAGGTGGTTAAAATGCTGTAATTATGTTAAAAATCATGACAAGTGAGTCTTCATGTAGATGTTGCCACATGAATTTGCATAAATATCAATCTAAATGTTGTCATGCAGTTCTATTGCGTTTCTTAATCGGTTAAATTATATAGTCTTTTGAGTACTTGCTTATGAGACTGTATTTTTGGAAATACTTCACTATGTTGGCTTTTGTAGAAAATAGATCTAAAGTTTTAATCATTTTTCACAACTGAATAATACAGAAGAATTTACCAGTTATAGACAATGTTATCTCCTTCATGTGCAATCAAGATTATTGTGCTGGAACAGTACAACCTATACAAAAGGTTATTATTTTTTATGATGCACTAGCAAAGCTTTTGAACAAGTACAGGAATAGTTTTCCTCTATTTGTGCCTTTAGATCAAGGTATTTGGTGATGTTTTTTTATATGATGGAAGTAGTGGATGGTATAATAAGTAAGCTCCCATATTTTATATGCATTGTACTATCCATATATGATATACATTTCAATCATCACTATAGTTATTTATTGTTGAATTTATTCAAATTCGTTTGCTTCTTGTAACAAAATTACAATCATTTTTTAAAAATTAACTTTAAACAGTGTGTTATATTTTCCCATGTACTGTTGTTGATCATAGTTTAATGTAATTTAGGCCTATTTTAACAGTTTTAGATAATTTTTTAATGCTCTTCATACTAATTTAATTTCTTTTTACATTGAAGGCTGTCTAATATATGCTGCTTATGATAGTATTTTGTGAAATGCTTTGATATTTAAGTAATTTTTTTTCTTTTGGTTTATCAGCTGCCAGTTGTCCTAGGGTTTGCAATCCCCAGCTATATTTTCAATTTCGGGATTGCATTATCCAAATCCTGGGATTAGGATGGACTATTTATGAAAAATACTTACACATTAGCATAGTTAAATTACATTATAAAACTGAAAATATAATTAAAAAATTGGTTTATTATTATTTATTGAAACACAAATCAAGGCAAAACTTAATTCATCATAATAAAAGCAAATAAAAAATAGTACATAATGAATGCAATATGTTTGAGATTTTCCAAATCTTATTGCAAATTTAAAACAATAAAAAGACCCTATTTTACTTTCATTGAAACACTGTATTTTTTAGGTTTAATATATTTAGAATTGATAACTGCATTGTAAGGCAGTATATTTTTCAATATTAAAATTATAATCTGAAATGAACTTTTTTTCGACAAACTTACATATACCTGTGCACTGCATGTACAAAAGATAGAATGCACTTACATAAATTCTAATCTAAAAACTTTTTCTATACTTACAATCTAATTTGAAAATACATTTATAATAACAAAATATTACTAAATTTATCTCTCTGTAGATTAAAAAAGAAAACAATGAAATAACTCGCCTATAACTGAGTTAATTCACAAACTTTAAATATTCAAACAGCTCATGAGAATATACTTATAATAACAAAATAATATTAATTTATCTCTTGATGTTTAAAAAAGTGAGAAAATTTTTTAAACGCATCTTTTATGTTGACTTAACATGATAAATCAAAATTTATTAAAAATATCAGACAAATGAGTCACAATTTTTTTTTATTACTGGGGAAAAACAATGAATGTTGACCAATGTCTCGTTTTGAGAGAGAAAATAAAAATTTAAAATATATATAAAAATTTTCCTCTATAAAAATTTTCTGAAATTAAATTTTTAGAAAATTTTGATGAGAATCATTGTGTAAAATTTAATTTAGACAAAAATTAAATCCTAGGATTAGCTATTTTAATCCCTAGCTCAGGGGTGGCGAACCTTTATGGGTTAACGTGCCATTGTTTCTAAAGAACTTGATTAGGTATAGACGTGCTGTCAAATAATTTTGACTTGTGATTATTGGAAAATAAAACCAAATAATAACACAAAACTGTTTATTTACTACAGAAAAATACATTTGGTATTTTAAAGTACTAAATGTTTTAGTTAAGCGTGAAATTCAAATTATATAAAGTAACATAAGTGCGATTTCTGCTGTTGCAGATTAGATGACAAATAATATTAGGATTAGGTAAGATGTTACTTTTAGCAGAATACATGCTGAATTGGAATCATCTGCCAAATGAGCGCATCTTTAATGTTATTCATCTCTGAAACTAATGACTTGTAGGTATAGGTCGATGAAAATATGGTTAAAATAGCATGAGCCTTCTTTTTCAAACTGTTAAACGTATCTAGAATCGAATTTAATGTTTCCAAAATTTCGTTACTGGCATTTTTACTTTTATTGCTTGTTAATCTTTCTGTTTCAATAAATTTTTGAGTCCATATGGAACTAGGTAAGAAATCAATAAGTTGCATTTAAAAAATTCTTCAATTTCCAACCTATCAAATTGGCGCAAGTTCAATTTATCAAATGTTATCACATAAGGGCACATAATAAAAACGTGAGCGTTTCCAATAAGTCTTTGAGCTGAGAAAATCTCACTGAAAATTATTTTATTGAAGAATCAATCGTGGTTGATCGGTGGCGTGCCCCCAAAATATTGTGCCACATGCCAATGGTTCGCCATCCCTGCCCTAGGTTGCTTCACAGCCTGTAGAGTAAAAACTTTTGTCTGTTTAGCATGTAAATTTTCTCTTTTAGATTCTAATATATGCTTATGTTAAATTATTTGTTACTATGTGCGTGAGGCCAAATTGCAGCTCATTAAAAATTGTTTATACATAATGTAAGCACTCATTAAAAAATTATTTAAAATTTCTAAAAACATCTTGATTCAGGTGTAGCCCTCCTTAAAAAATACGCATGCTATAATTTATACGAGTTTTTTTTATTATTAAATTTAACCTGTATGAAAAGTAGGTACTTAAGCTAGTTAAATAAACTAACTTTTCAACTATTCCTAATTTACAGAAAAGAAGATATTACCAATGGAATCATTATTGGGAAAAAAACTTCGTTGTCGATCTAGGGCTCTAAATTACAAGGAGCCTGCTTTATCTACGTAAGTTATATTTATTTTAATCATAGTTTTTTCCATTAATATTTTTAATCTTTACTTACAAAATTATTCAATGAAGAGATAGTAATCAAATGTAAATTTAGAATAATTCTTCATTGAGTACTAACTAATGAACCCAGCAGTGTAGATTTATTCCTCTCTTAATCTGGAATCAATATTCTTATTAATTTACTGCAATTTAATAGCTTTCTTTGTGAATTCTTGCCATTCGTTATGTTTCATTATCTACCTCACTTGCTTATGTGATGAAATCAGCAATTTTATATATTATATATTTTTTTCTTATTAAAAGTTTTATTTAAAAATTATTCATTAATTTTTTTTAAAAAAAATTCATTTTATATCATTAATAAACTTTTTAAAATTTTTGTGTTTTCCTCTCAAACTACTCAGAAAAAAACAGTTTATTATTCCAACATTCAACTTCAACTACTGTATTTACCTCGAATCTAAGGTGGACCCCCCAAATTCTCATCAAGTCTTTGTAGAAAATGAAAAATAGTGAAATTACGGTTACTAAACTATTTTACACTGATTGTCCCATTCAACACATTTTTTAAAAATTCAATTCTAAGCTGTAATCAATTATTAGTACCTTTTATATTTGAAAAAAAGTGCTGCTTAGATTCGAGTAAATACGGTATATGGAAAAGTGTATTTATTCCTCCTCCCTTTACTGAGTGTTTATCCACTTAATGTTTAATGTAAAATTCTTAAATTTAATTTTTTTTATAAGTCTGGTCTCATCAAATTTTAAAAGAATAATTTTATTTACATAATTTTGAAGCTTTACACTTTCTTTACATAAAATTTTGAAATTATATTTTTCCTTATATTTCTGATAAGCGTGGTATACTCCTCTCTGAAGGAGCACAGTAAGATAAGATACATTACCATCATATATAAATTTTTCATTCTGCTGCATTTTTAATATCTAACAAGTTTTTTACTTAAAAATACTTCAAATAATTGAAATGTTAGCTTAGCATTACATAAACTAAAAAAATGTATAAAAAACTTTTTTAAAGTTTTTTTTTTTTGCCTTAAAAGAATTAAGATTACTTTCATAAAAGATTTAATTACAAATTTATTTAATTTAATCATATCCAAATTTCTATATATTATGATTAATATACTAAGTTACTATAAGTTTAACTTAAACCATAATAATGATCAAGAATATGTATACAGTCGGACCCTGATTAACCGAACCCCTATTGAGCAAATAATAAACCAAAAATTAATGAATTTTTCCAACAGCTGAAAATTTTTTTATTAGTTTGTATTAGAAAAAATTAGATTTTTTTTCAAATGACAATCGTTATTGTTTGGAATAGTAAAACTTATCTTGCAAGCAACAAATTTCAAAGGGAAAGGGTGCAGACGAGTCATGAGTGTAACCTATTGTGTGAACTTTGAATAGGACAAGAAATTTCTTTCTAATCTCATTCCACTCCACAACGCAGGCAATGTTTTAAAATTTTAGTGATTATGTTACATTTTGATGACAGAGTGCCTACTTGTACAACTGAAACTGTTTTTTTTTGTCTGAGTCAATGGTTAGAGATTCTGATGCAACAATTGATAATTAAGCTCTTATAAAATCTGTTGTATTTTCTAATGATTTACATCGTTTGGAAATTGTGAAAGCATACCTTATACAGCAGGATGTAAATGATGCAGTATTTTCTTTTCTGCATAAAAAAGAAAAGAACTCGAAAGGAATCAAAAAGATTGTCAAACATTTATTAAGCAATATTTTAAAATTTTCAATTAATTAGTGTGTAATAATTTACTAATAGTATTTTTAGCTGTTGAATGAAAAATGTGCTATTTCTAACTATGGATTTTTTTGTGTAATTGCTTATTATTGAATTTTCGAGATGGAAGTGCAAAAAATTTATATTTTTTGTAACAAATGAAATGTTTAGTCCCAATGAATTTTGTAAAATCAGGGTCACACTGTATATAAATTGGTATTTGTAATTTTCTTCAATGGGAAAAATCTGTATTTCAAAGAATTATCAAAATATTTCAAATACGTTACTTTATTTTTCAGAAAAATGAGACGTTGCTAAATTTTGGATTTGATTCATTTGACACACAAAGAAGTAAGTTAAAAAAGTTATTATATTTTATAATTATTTAACAGTATTTTTAACTTTTTACATTTTTATGTGCATTAGTACCTTTAAAATTGAAGAATATTCTTCATAGATAAATACGCATAAAAAAACTATTTGCATTGTGATTACTTAAGTTTCAAAATACCATGCTGAATACGTCTAAAGCCATATCTTTTAGTTGTGTTTCTGTTAATTTTTGAAATTGTTTGATAATTTTTATATTTATAAGGTAATGCTTTAGAGCAAAAGGCCTTCAACCAGGGTTTCCCTGGAACTTTTGACATGGATTCTGCAAGTGATCACTATTTGCTTAAATTTTTATAAGATTGAATTCTTAAAGGCAGTTTGCTCATATTTATTGATAAAATAAAATCTTAAATTTCCTATAAGTCACATACTTCAAGCATAAATGAATGAATTGGAAGGCTTGCGAATGAAAGAGAACAACTTTGTGACATATCAACAGACTTAATGTTAAAAGTCTAAATTTAAGCAAGAACAGCTCCTAAATTTTAGGTTGCAAATTTGCATAAATTTCTGTTATAAACACTTTAATGCCACTCTGAACAATGTATTTAAATTAAAAATATTTTTTTCTCAACGAATGTGGCAACAAAAATAAAAGCAAATTAATGCAGAAAATGAAATGTGACTCCAGGTAGCTTTAATAGACCTAGTCTGTGTAAAAAAATTCAAATACATATCCCAGTTACTCAGTAGAGCACATATTACTACTATTACATTAATAAATACAGGTACTTTTTACTTAAAAATCCCTATAACATTTTGACCTACTTTAAATATTATTTTAAGATATATCCTTCTAAGGCTTTTTTTTAGATGGGGTTTCTCATTTACATATAGTTATATTTATTTTTTTACTAATTTGGATTTTGCATGCTAGATCACTTGATGGTATTTTAGGTGAAATTACTTTACATATATAGCAAATAGAACATCTTAAGTCCATGGAATTACCATAAAATCCAGCGTATAACGCCAGGTATAAAAATGAGAGCTTAAAAAACAAAAAACACTATCTGCATAGATAAAATTATTGTTTATTAAAGCGAAATAACATTCCTTATGAACTTCAAGGGTTGTTGTTCTAGAAGTAAATTATTTTTTTCTAAAGATTTGAATAACTTAACTCAGTGGCGCAACAGCCCATAAGGGCCAAAGCATAATGTGCCCAACTCAGTATACATGACCTTGGGCCCTGAGGTGCACGAGCAGATGTTCTGGTCAGGTGGTCAGTCTGATGCAAAACCTTCTATGTTAAGTTCCCAAGCAAGCTTGGTACTCATTTATCAACCCATTGAAGGGATGAAAGGCTGAGTCACCTTTACCCAGCCCAGGTTTTGAACCTTGGACCTGTGGTTTGGAAGCGCAATGCACTAACCACTCAGCCACTGGGCTTCCAAGATTTGAATACCTCTAATAAATAACTTCAAAAGCATTGCACACATACATTTCAGGTTTCTTCGTAAAAAGGGGGGTGTGCGTTATATGGTGAATATACCTAAAAATTGAAAATTGCAGCTTGAAAGTATAGGTGCGCATTATATGCTGGATTTCACGGTAATATTGTCTTTATTAGTGAAATTTGACATTGCTTTATTTTTAGATCCCCTAAAAATTGGGCTGAGATAATCAGTAAAAAGCAATGTGATTTATTTTTGTTAAACTCTAAATATTGTTATATTAAAATTGTGATTTTTATTTTCCAATATTTTAGGTTGTATACTTGTCTTCAGACTTGAAAAGACATTTTTGCAGCAATTACAACATATATGCAACTCTTTGAAGTCATGTAATCATTACATGTTTATTTTTAAAATATAAATACAAAATTTCATTTTTTAAACTATGAACTAAATGTATGTTAAGTCATTCATGTGTGTATTTGCTTAATAAATGATTTTTTTAATAAAAATGAAATTTTAGTTTATCATTTAATAATTAAAATTGCAATTTATACCATTTGACCAACCATCTGATTAAATTCTTATTGTAATTATTACGTTACATTAAAAAGAATATTGTGTGTATTTTTTTCAGCATATTTTATTTCAAACAGAAATAACAAAAAAAAAATTTTTTTATTTGAATATATAAAATATAAACGATATTACATAGTTTAATAACATTTGACATAACATAGTTTAATAACATCTCCAACAAAAAATGCTTTTTAGAAATGAAGATTTACAAATAATTTAAAAGATGCAATATGTTTGTAAAAGATAAAATTGTTGCATTTTTTTTAAAAAAATAGCAAGTGTAACATTTCTTTCCCCTTAATTTTGCAATTTTAAATCACATTTAATTCATAAATTTCTGCAAGCACCGTATATATTAGCTACTTCATAATTTCTAAAAAGCATTATATTCATATTTCAAATAAGTAAATCTTCACTGTAATTGAGTCTTATTTGAAGACAATGAAATGCAAATGGTTAAAAATATCCCTCTTAAACAGAAAAATGTATAATGATAACTGAAGTCAGACAACCTGGCTTATAATTTACAGCTTATGCAAGCTTTTCAAATAGAATTTTTCAAATATCATGCAAATATAGCAGTTTTTAATTAAATTAAGTTGCATAATTATTATTCATGTTCTAAGTATAGTAAACAATCAATATTTCTCAGAAATTAAAAATGTAAAAGCAATGGAAGAAATTAACTGGCAGGAAACAAGTAATACCATGACCTTCTAATAAAATTATTTTTTTTATCTAATAATTAATTTCAATTAGTTTCATTAACATTGTATTCATGACATACTCATTATTTAATACCGTAGCTAAGTAGTGAGGATTACATCCTTTTTCCCACATTCTTTAACTTTTACTTCCAACCACCTGACTTTTTTTTACCCAGTTCCATTTAAGAAGCAACAACTCGTCTTAATCCTTACTAGTAGTTACGCAACAAAAGCTTTTGACCATTCAGCTACAACAGGCTAAAAAATGTGAATTAAACATTTAATACCATTTAGGTAAACTTGAAAACAACATATCTTGGACAGAAACTTCATCACACTTTTTCAATCCTTAAAATGTAAAAAGTACTATACACTTTACTCTTACTTAGAAAAAGCATCTGATGCTTCAAAAGTATAGGTAAACTTAAAATACTTTCATTTTTAAAAATGGCATCAAATTTGGTGATAATCAGAAATATATATGTAATTCATTAAACATTTTTATTTCCAACGGGGAGCATTAGCTTGTTGCCACTAATCTGCAGCAACATAATTTCTAACAAGGAATAAATACAACCTGACTGGAAAGATATTGCTTAGCTTTTCAGTTAATATTAATTGGCACAAAACGAATATGATTACTGGAGCACTTCTGTGAAGACAACTGCCCTTATTACCTTTACTGTTAAGCCAAGAAAGATATTGCTTCATTGAAACTTGGTGATGTATTGGGTAAAATTCAAACAATAAATGATAAAAAAGTGAACAAAAATATTCCAGTTTGGATTACTTCAGTACCAGCTGAGCACTGACAAATCTACGATTCCATAATAAGGTCACAATTCCTCTAAAATGTTCATTTGGGAAGAACCAATTCATTTTAGATTTAAAATCTGGATGATTTGTACTTGTAAAGGTTGTCCAAATAAAATGTAAATTTAGGCAAAAAAGCAATCAGATGAAATAGCCTTTTTGGTATTAAGGTTGTAAATAGTCTGACAGTTGTAAACCCTTTTCAAATAGAAATGTTTTAACGATTAAAACAATACAAGAACATCAAATTAAAAAGTCTTCATTTATGCTTTCAAAGAAGATGGAAAAAACTATAAAAAAGTTCATTAGATTACCAAAGGAGAATGAATTGATATTCATTTTGTCACTGGAATGATACAGGACTTTTCAAAACTTTGAAAGAGATGGTTACGCGTCAAAGAATAATTCAGTGGTGCAAATTTCTTCACATTATTACATTCATCTCCCAACACCATAGACTAAAAAATATACAAGTAAAGATAAGAAACTAAAAAACCAAATTTAATTCATAAATATAATGAGATAGTATGCTAGACTGCTGCTATCCAATATTTTGCAATAAAAATTAGAACTTATTTGTTAATGTGTTCAATATGGCTGTTGGCTCTTGCATCCATCATTCCATGACAAAAATATGTTTGATTTGAAATTCCACTGGTAGGTTATAATCACTTTTTTAGGAATTGCTCCAACAAAGGATGAGACTTACAAGAACCTAGAATTCTCTCCACTATATATTGTACAAAATAGTAATACTTTTGTATAAACAATACAAGGGGTAAATGTACACAGTAAATACAAGATTTGCTAGTAATGGGTGCAAAGAAAAATTCCATCTAAAATGCTCTTTATGATACCATGGTATTAATGTTGATTAAGTAAAAAAGTTTTCATTTAAATATTTTAAGAATTCATATCTGTACTTAAATTCCTGTATTAAATATCTGTAAATAAATATTCCACATTCAATCTAATTAGTTTCCTTATTTAATTTACTCATCACTATCCCATTCTTTAATCCAGCATAAAAATAGTCAGAAATTAATAATGTTCACAATTGGGAACATCATGAAAATTACAAAAAAAAAATTGTCCTCCCATTTAAATAATTTTCTTTAACTAAAGCATTAGGAGGCAAAATATGCGGAAAAATAATTTAAAATATGATCTCAATCTGAATTCAGCCTGCAAAATCATTAATTCAATTCAGTTGTTTGTGTGCTATTGCACTGCTTTCGAAATTGAAATGAATTGCAATTCTTCTCAAAATATTTAACAAGCATATACTTTTAACAAAGAAAATTATTTTTTAACTTATAAACAGTTAACAAATTATATAAAAGAATTTTGAATGCTTTTATTTTTGTTCTTAACTGTAGATATCAACTGTCTGTAATAATATAGAAGAAAATGACATTAAATAATCCAATTATTGTAAAATTCAAGAAGAAAGTATGACTTAAAAGAAGTAAATTTTAATTACTTGAAGTAGTTATAACAGTTTAATTTTCATATATATGGCTTTATGTTAGCAAACATTCTTTAAATTACATGTTGCTTCACACATCAATTTGCTATAAATTGTTATCTTTATTAGTTATTTATAGACAAAATTTATCTAGATTATGAAGCATTTATATATCACTGAGAAATATTTTTAAACTAAATAAAGTAACTTGTTGAAAATTTCAGTCATTAGCAATACATTATCTTATCAATAAAAGCAAGCTCATTTCACTGACATGTTCACAATCACATACTTATCATTTTCACACAATCATTGGTTTAAAAACTTTATCCTAGCATACAATAAACTAATGCATTAGTTTGTATTAAAATCACTTAAATCAAATTGATCATTAAAAATAAGAGTTTTATCTGGTACTCATAAGAATTTTTGGTACTTACGTATTAACCTTACTGCAGCCAAATTTGCACCAACAGGTGTCCATACACAAACTGTAGAAAGAATGTGGAGCAGTGTAAAATGGAAGGTATCAGGAACAATGCAACATAATTTAGAATCGTTTTGTGCGAGTTAATATGGTGACAACATCAGCAGAAAGAAGGGAAAAACTGTTTTGAAGTCAAAATCATCGCATTTTCTACCCCAATCCCCCCCTTCAAATAAGATACACAGTAAGGATCTTTTTTTTTTTTGTAGTTTTCTTTTGATTTATGATATTGTGGTGCAAATCTGGCTGCAGTGACATTAATACATATAAGTACCAAATTTTCTAATAATCTAATACAAATCTTCAGAAGATACTGTAAATATATAAAATTCTTTAGTATACAATTTTAATAAATCTTGGATTTCCCATGATTTTTCTGGTAGATAGTTACTTTTACACAAAAAGTTAGCTATCAGCTTTTTTAATTCAAAATGAAGAAGAAAGATATTCTTTTTAAATGTTTCTTTTTCAAAAAAATTTGTAATCCAAAAATCTTTAATTTTGCAAAAAAATTATAGAAAATAAGAACTTATTCTCAAAAAATGGACAGTAAAAATTTTTATTATTAAAAATTACCAAATTCCTGCTTAACAGCTTCAGCAATTTCTTCATCTACAGAGCCAATTGTATCAGCATCACTACTTTCAGAAGGTTCTCTTTCCATTTCTTCATCTATGTCTTCAGGATCACACTTTTTACGTTTTTTCCATCCTCGTGGATAGTCCCCAGAGGAAAGAGATTCCACACTTGAAGATGAAGAGTCTGAAGATGCACTTTTGGAATTTTCATCATCAGATTCGTCACTACAAGATGCATTAATTTCTCTTTCCATGTCTTCAATATCTTCCTTTGAAAGAGAAAGCCCTGCTTCAACAAATATTCTCTCGGAGAATTTATCTTCCTTTTCTTTTTTGAGCTGCTCCTTTTCATTCAATTTCTTTTTTGAGTTGTGAGTCCTTTTAAATTGAGATTTCATGACTGCTGAATTGTTAAAAGGATGCACACTGCTTTCACTGTCTGTTGGAAGCTCTTTGGGTAATTGAAATAACTTTTCATCAACACGTTCCCAACGTTCAGCACAACAAAACAGCCAATCTAATGCCACAATATGAATGTAACTTTGTCTTCTGGCAGCATTTACTTTTGCAGTACCCGGTTTAGATGATATTATGTGTGTAGTTTTTTTTCTTGTTTTCTCAAAATGTAAATCTTTAAAAACTCTGGCACCTAAAGATTCTGCAAGCGTCCATATATGGTGATTTTCTGGCACACAATTTGTAGGAATAACACTACTAAAGACAATATTCACATTTTTCAGAACATTTCTTCGCACAGAGGGAACTATCTCTTTTAAATCAGGTATTGTTTTTACACCATCAGTATTAATTTTATCAAACAAATCATAAAAAGTCTGATGAATTTTGATCAGTATTTCTTCTAAATATAATAGATAATCATCAGTTTCATTGGTGGCACAATATAAATCAGCAGTACCTGATGCTGAATTATTCACATTTTCAGCTGTTTTGGGACTGTTATTATTATCAACCTTATTTAAATCATTGGAATTATTTTTGGTACTTTCTTCTGAAGACTTTGAACCAACAGTTACATAAGAAGCTTCAGGTGTTATAGCAGAATTTTGAGTTTCAGTTAGCTTTTCCTTTTCAGTCAAATCTTTGTCAAAATTTGAAGATGCATCAGAAATTACAGAGTAATTTGTTACTTCATTTGCATCAGCATTGACCATTATCTTTGAATCTTCAGTACCTTTAAGACTTTCATCAGGTGCTATTTCTGTATCAGTAAGTCTGTTATTCTCCTTGGAGTTTTGAGATGATTGCTTTTGAGAATGATCTTGTTTGGGGTTTTGAGATGATAGTTGTGTTACTGGGTTTGAAGATTGATCTTGTTTAAGGTTTTCAACAGGTGATGGTTGTATTATTGTTTTAGCAGACTGAGCTTGCTTAAGGTTTTGAGATGGTTGTATTGCTGGATTTGCAGGCTGATCTTGTGCAGGGCTTTGAGCAGGTGATGACTGTGCTTTTGCAGACTGATCTTTAGGATATTGAGGAGGTGAGGATGGTGGTGGAGCATTGATATCACCAGTGTTACGGAAATAACTGTAAGGTTTCACATGAATGACATTAGGTGCAAAATTCCAGACATCTTCTCGATCGTCAATAATGCAGACCATGTTATCTCCCCGTGGAAATAATCCCCTAAAAATGAAAAGTAATTTATTGAAGATGGATTTTATACAATTCAATAGTTAAAATTCTTTCTTAGATCGATTTAGAGTACTTTTCGGATCGTATTAGAAAATGGCAATGTAGGTAATTCTATATAAATGTAGTCCAAGTCAGATCAAATTATAACTTTAATCGAACAAAGACGCATGTTAAGTGTTAATTAAAGGGCATGCAACTATTTTTAGAAGTTGTCAGATATATATGAGAGTACATTCAATTTTAACAATTATAAATGCAAAATTAAAAATAAAATAAAAAAATTATGAAAATACTGCACACATATATTTAAATACATTTAATAAACTATTTTGATGAGAATATATATATACTCAAAAATTTTAGTGGATTTTTTTGTTATATCTTCACTGTTACAAATAAGTTTCTCATTTATAGTTTCTAAGAAATATGTTTCTTTAGAACATTTGAAATTCATTATTTGCTACATTTTTAATTATTGAAAAATATCTTAAAAATCTGCAAATTTATGAAATTTTTTCCAAAAATTCTAGAATACTGTAAACATATTATACTACATTGATTAGTTCATTCTGAATGAAAGGTATGGGCATATACAGTTAAAAGGGCAGACTATGCAAAACTGAAAAACATATTAAATCAAATTCAGCAGGAAAGAGATGTGCTTATATTTGTTATTTGAGCTGATTTACTTGAAGTGAATTGTTACACTTAAAATATCAGAAATAAATATTAAACTTTTTATACAAAATCTTTAGTTATCATTGAAACCTCCCCCACTTTTTTTTCTGTATAAAATTTCTTGTAAATTTTAAATATTAGACCATGATGTAAAAACTTATAATAAAATAACAGAAATTGAATACATAAAAAAATATTTATAGACCTTTACACACACAAATTAAAGAAATATTTATGATATTCAACAAAAACATAAAGCAAATATTATATAATATGCAACATCAAGAAACATTGTTTCAAATAATGCACATCTAAAATCCAAGACCAGAGATTTTTACTCTTGTATATTTTTATTACTATAGTGAAATAAAAAATAAATTACATTGGGGGATATTCAGATTCTCCAATTTCCAAACCTATTAAACACATCTTTTGCAGTTTAGTTTTTATAAATCTTTTGATTTAAATCTACATGACAAATTTTAGGTTATGTACTAGCTGCATGGCCCGGCTTTCTCTTTCCCTCATGACACCAGCATTTCTCTGTGTGTGCACAATGTGAGTGATTTCTAAAATTATGTCAAAAAATTTCCCTTTTTTGAAGTTTGTTCCATTCTACTTATTTTTTTTTTTTTATTTAAGACAGGTTTCTTTCCCCTCTCTATAGCCCGGCATAACACAGGTTTTTTTAGTGTAAAATTATTGTTATATCTTTCCTTCCCCTTCACAGATAAGATATAGCTTCAAATTTTGATACATGACTTAAAAAAAACAATATTGCATTAGAAAAATTATTAATGTGAAGCAATAAAAAGAAAATGATTCTGATAGTTAATTTCTAAGAATCTAAAATAATAAAATAGATTTCATATTTTCATGAATCAATCAATCATTATATATAGTTAGCTTAAAAATGTCTCCAAAATAATAGACGATGTACTTTTTAATTAACAAAGAATTAATTTAGTAATGAAATAATAGAAATAATCCTTTTAAAGAAACATATATATATATATATTAAAATCAAATTTGTATAAGTAATAAATAAAAGAAAAATTTACAGATAGCTATTGAAACGATTGATTTTTTCTGAATGTTTGAATAACATATAAATATATATAAGTTATAAAAAAACAGTAAGGGGAAAGCCTATATATATATCTATATATGTGTTTGTGTATATATATGTGTGTGTATATATATATGTATATATATATATATATATATATATACATGTATTGAAAAAAACATTCAAAAAGAAAAAAAAAATCTGATACAAATATTTTGATATTTTATTTTAATTTTAACATTTTTCATTCCTTTGTGTTTAATAAATTATTTAAACATGCATCTGACAAAAAAAAAAGTATGTTATACAAAACTAACATATTCATTATTTTAACAATAATTTTATGTATTATAATAATTTATGTAATATCTTATTTATAACATATTGTATTTCATTTTATAAAACTTTTCATAACTAATTTTTATATAAAATATCATTTAATGTTTATTATAACAAAATTTACAAAGAGTATTATTTATTAAAAACTAGCTGCAAGGCCCGGCGTTGCACAGGCTTTCTCTACTTTTATATAAATTTTCCCTTTCCTTCACAAAATCAGCACTTCTAATACTCTTTTTCAAAATGACTTCCACCCCTCTCCACCGCCTAGCCCGGCATTGCTCGGGCTTTCTCTTTTCCTCATGACACCAGCATTTATGTGTGTGTGTTTGTACGTGCACAATGTGAGTGATTTCCAAAATTGTGTCAAAAAATTCCACTTTTTCGAAATTTGTTCCATTCCACTTATTTTTGATTTAAGACAGGTTTCTTTCCCCTCTCTATAGCCCAAACACGTTTTTTTTAGAGTAAAATTATTGTTCTATCTTCCTCTCCTCCTCACAGATAAGATACAGCTTCAAATTTCGAAGTATGACTTATAAAAAAAAATATTGCGTTAGAATTAAAAAATTATTAATGTAAAACAATAAAAAGAAAACGATTCTGATGCTAAGGATAAAACAAAAAAAACGTTTATCATTTTTTAATAATAGTTAATTTCTAAGATTCTAAAATAATAAAATAGATTTCAGATTTTTATGAATCAATCAATCGTCACATATAGTTAGCTTAAAACTGTCTCTAAAATGTATTTTGATCTAAAATAATAGACGATGTATTTTATAATTAACAAAGAATTCATTTTGTAATGAAATAATAAAAATAATCCTTTTAAAAAAACATATATATATTTATTAAAATCAAATTTCTATAAGTAATAAATAAAAGAAAATTTACAGATAGATATTGAAACAATTGCTTTGCTCTGAACGTTTGTTTAAACATATAAATATAGTTTAGAAAAAAAGACAGTATGGGGAAAGCCTAGATATATATATTTATATACATGTACTGAAAATAACATTAAAAAAAACCCAATCTGATAAAAACATTTTGATATTTTATTTTAATTTTAACCTTCAAAAAATGTAACAAAAGTAATGCTTAAATATTTCTCGCAAAAAGGAGAAAAAGCGAAAAACACAATTTTTTTTTAAAAAAACCATAAGTTTTAAGTAATTGTACAGATTACGATTAACATCGTTCTACACACGGAAAAAAAGTTTCGTGAGATTATATTCAATTTTGCCAAATCTGGTGATTTTCAATATTTATAGGCGCACCTTCTTTTCTAGTGTAACCTTTCATCAAACGTCGAGGGCTGAGTAGAAAAAGAGTTTTCTTGTGCCAAACAGGTTTTCGCCGCCAAACTCAGAGCTATTGTAAAATTGATTTTTTTTAAAAGTTTTAGTTTGTTTTCGGGCTTCATTTTTAAGTTAATGCTTTCAAACTTCATATATCGATTGCAAACAACGGTAATTTTTAAACAAAAAACTTTAAAAAAAAGTAATGTTTACATATTTATCGCAAAAGGGAAAAAAATTGAAAAACACATTTTTTTTTAAACCATAATTTTTAAGATATTTTATCAATCTTTGTACAGATTACGAATAATATTGTTCTACATGCGGAAAAAAAGTTTTGTGAGATTATTTCTATAAATAAAAAAGTTATTAAGTATTTAAATAAAATTTTGAGTATTTTTTGAAAAATCATAAAAAAAAGTCTTTGGCATTAAATTTTTTAAATGACTGATTCTAAAAGAGAAAAGCATGAACTTTTTAAGTGTAAAATATTTTTTTCATTAATGCGAAAGAAAGTGCAAGCGGAATAACTTATAATTTGTATTCAAAAAAGGATCCGATTTCGACTCATTTAAAAAAAAAACGTAAAAAATACAATATAATTGTTCTACACGCGGAAAAAAAAAGAAAAACATTAACTTTTTTTTAGTGAAAAATATTTTTTTCATTAACGTCAAAGAAAGTTTAAGCGAAGTAACTTATAATTAGTATTCAAAAAAAGGAACCGATGGCCTAATTTAACTATAAAAACTCACTTTTTTTTTTAAAAAAATAGTTAATGAAAACCATTTACAGTGTAATTAGTTTGAATTGTTAAGAATGTGTTATTCAAAGAGAGAAATTCTGCCTGAATGTTTTTTATTTAAAAAAAATAGCGAACAATTCCATAAATTAAAAAAAAAACGAAGGTAATTTCTAAATTTATTTTGTATTAGTTTTAAACATTTCTTTACGTAAGTATTTTTTAAAAAAATATTTCGTTTGTTTTATCTGCTATATTTTTATAAGCAACTTTAATTTGTAGATAAAACTTCCAATTTCAGAATGTGATTAATACCTTTAAAATAAAAAAATATTTTTTCAATATCCCGTTTTGTTATTCGTTAAAGTAAAAAAAAAAATTTCGGACTTCATTTGATAAAGACTGATAAAATATTTTTAAAAAATTGTAAAATAATTAAATTGAAAGAAAGATATATACATATTTAATTTTATTATATTAATTTTTAAATATTTTTAAAAACCTCTGAAAAAAAAAAAAGTTCCGAATTTTCCCCTTGAAATAAATGATATTTCCGATTATCTGCAGATGGTGCCATGTGCATAATAAATGCGTTTTAAGGTTTTTAATTAATATCTTTTTAACTAATTGGAATATAAATGGTCAAATCGGATTCCTCGGATCATTCCCGAAATTTTGGTACCTTCAGCGAGTTTCTACGTCTTGTGGTTCGTGAGAAAAAATTGGGCTATATTCCTATATACCAACATAGATACCTTTGTTTACCTACGAATTTAATAGTCTTGATTATATTTATGAAGTATAATATAAATATTTATATATAATTACAGTAATTATTTTATTTTTTAAAATGCAACGTAATTTTCTAAAATATGATTGAATAATCAATATAAATCATTTTTAAATAAATTTATATGCAAAGTTTCCTTGTTTTGTAAAAAAAAAAGAAAAAACAACATCATACAGAATTGCGGCGAATTAAAAAATGTATAAGAATAAAAAGGTAAAAAGGCTGGAGATTTATTTACATTCACTGTATAAAATCATTCAAAAAGAAAACATACTATGTGATAAAATATATTTCAGAATTTCTAAGGTTTTTTATTCCACTGTTCTTCAATAAATCATTCCTTACGAATGAAGAAAACTATCAGTTGTCTTGCACTCTTTAAAACATTTATCTGTAATGTGTAATGAATTGAATACTGCTATGAATATCAATTAATGTTAGTGATGACAGCACAGAAATTTCCCTTTCAAAAACTGCAAAAAGAGTGACCTTCTCTATCGCGCATGTGCAAAACTTTCACCCGTATAGTCATATTAGAAACGAATAACCTATATATATAGGCACAAAACAGAGCTTTTCATGAAATATTTAAAAGAATTTTTTAAGAGCATGATTTTTAAGCTAATGCTCTTTCCAACTTAACACTTCGATTGCAAACAACGGTAATTTTTAAACAAAAAATGAAACAAAAATAATGTTCAAATATTTCTTGCAAAAAGGAAAAAAAATGAAAAACACAATTTTTTTTAAAAAAAACCCATAATTTTTAAGCAATTTTTTCTATCTTTGTACTGATTACGGATAATATCATTCTACACACGGAAAAATGTTTTGTGAGGTTATTTTTATAAATAAAGAAGTTATTAAGTATTTGAATAAAATTTTGAGTATTTTTTGAAAAATCATAAAAAAAAGTTTTTGACATTTTATTTTTTAAATGACTGATTCAAAAAGAGAAAAGCATGAATTTTTTTAGTGTAAAATAGTATTTCATTCACGCGAAAGAAAATGCAAGCTGAACGATTTAGAAATCATTTTCATAAAAACATATAGATTTTGACTCATTTTAGAAGAAATAATAATAATAAAAAAAGTGAATATCATTATTTTGTAAAATAAATTATACTGTATCGTGGTGAAGTAAATGATCGTTCCCATTCTGTAATTATTTTTCGTCTGAGTCTCATAAAAAAAATTAGATCGTGTTTTAAAAACGTCTGGGAAAAAAAAAGGTCGAAAAATTTGAACTTTGCTGCCTGGAGGGAAAAATGGCAATAATAATGCATTTTAAGGTTTTTAATTAAGATCTTTTTAACTAATTGCACTATTGGAATATAAATGGTCAAAACGGATTCCTCGGATCATTCCCGATCTTTTGGTACCTTCAGCGAGTTTCTGCGTTGTGAAAAGATACACCTAGTTGTATAGTCGCATAGATACGTTTGTTTACCAACGAATTTTAATAGTGCAGATACTTAGTATTTCATCAGAATGTTTGATATATAAAAATCTATCTCTAATTAGTGATGTGTCCTCAATTAATTAAATGTGTATCAATTCTGCAATAGCAAGTATTCCTTTAAAGTAGTTTTTAAAGTGGCTTACTGAATATGTCCTTTTAATTTACAATTAATGTTCTGTAGTTTATATCTTTTTATATGTTAACTATTTAACTGTTTCATTTTCTTACCATATTGTGAACAAAAATAAGCCCATTGTTTATAAACAATTTTGTATTCTAATTGATTATGCAAATTCAAAAATCAGCAATCCAAACAGTAGTGTTTATTAATTTCTAAAAATTTGTAATTATGGCAAAAATAATGCATCTTTACTTAAGGTTAGCTTTATTCTGAAAGTATGGACAAAAAGCTTCTGATAAAGAACTTTCAAGACTACTAGAATCATTTATAGAAAATTCAGATTCGATCCTATATTTGAGTAATATTCTACTATGAGCCACTTACTGCCATTCATCCTTTTATTTCATGAAAAAATAGAAAAATACTATTTGCAAAGCATAACACAAAGAACAAGTGAACAATTCACAAAATTTCCCCACCTACATGAAAACAGTTAAGCCTGTCCTTGAACATGTTTTAAATCTAATCTCTCCTGGACTTCTACAGACATCTATTAGAAACATTGCAAAATAAAATTTTTTTAAAAAGGCAGGAAAATAAGTGGGTTGATTGAGGAAAATGCACTATTTGAGTGGTGCACAGGTTAATAAAGTCCACTTTAACAGCGCTAAAATGGTGTTCAGGCAAAACATTTAAATGGTTCATGTTAATAACAAAGAAATTAATTTTCCAAAATTTTTGTCCTTAACCCCTTAATATTTAGTCGCATAATTTTGAAGAAAACGGCCATAAAAGTGCATTTTTTTTAAATTCAAGAAAACTATATAACAGCGTATGCACAATATAAGTATTTATTTTTAAATTTTGGGTAAATTTTTAGCTTGAAATACAAAAATTAATTTTTTTTAAAAAGCTAATATTTAGGGTTATTATGACTGAATGTTGGTTTTCCAGCAAAAAAAAAAAAAAAAAAAAAAAAACATTAAAAAATTTGTTTTAAATAATAAAGGAAAATTTTTAAACACTTATACATGATGTAAATGCATGTTAGTAATTTTTGTTTGTGAGATAAATTTCAAAGTATGAGATACAAAGGCCAACATCACAGGTAACAGTAAAGATCCATTATCACTGCTCTCAGATTCACTAAACAAACTTTCAAAACAATCAGTTATTTCAGAATCACTCTCAGATCCATTAATACTTAAAATAGAATGCAATTCACTTTATGACAAACTCCATAATGTACAATATTAAAGAATATATATATTTTTATCACAGAATGCAACCCACATGTATTCACGAAGAGCAGAACTAAGTAAGTGAGCTAAATTTACAAAAACTAATTGCTAATATATATGTTTGATTGCGTTAAAATCTAGTTTAAAATAAAAAGTCTATCTTAAAACACGTTACTAGTAATCTGGTATTTCCATCTGGTGAGAAATGAATATGATTCCAGACATAAAAAATAGTTTTAATCTTTTTAGTGTGTTACTTTTGAACACTCAAGCTCGGAAATATAACGGGCGCGAAAAATAGAGGGGGAAATTTTACCCTGTGATTTTGACAAGAGCAAGAAGAAAGGAGTTATACCAGATTGTAACTTTATTAAATTTTAGAATTAGTTCCTTTTTTTTTAGATATTCTTAAACCTTCCTAGAAACACAGCTACATTTTGATATAATTTGAATGAAGTTATTCTTCATTTGTAATTCCTTTCTTTTACTAATGTAATTTTTTTCATTTCTAACCTGACAACTCATACAGTCTATATCAGTTTCTTTATAAGAAAATCAGTAATGAGTTAAAATCATGCATAAAAAACATGTCTGCTGTGGAAGTTAATGAATCTTTATAATTGATGTAATTCGATAAAATTTGAGACACTGTTTTACTTTCAGTGAAAAGTATATATAGACACTTAACATTTATATTAAATGAAACTTACTTTAAATTTCCTGTCTTTGAAGTAGCATCAAAGCATTCATCCCTTGATAAAATTCTGTGGGAGAAAAATGTTCCTTCTGGATCTAATATTTTAGCAATTTTATGAGCATACAACCTGGCACCAAAGGTACAAATGTGCAATTCATAATATTTGGATATATTTTCTAAAAAGGTTACAGTGCCAGGTCGCAATTTTGTATGATACCACGGGGAGTAAGATCCGTAAAGTTGAAAATGAAAAACATCCTGCAATAAAAAAATGTAAATTATTTACAAGATCATCATGTAAAATAACAAATAATTTATTTTGACCAAATATAACTTTAAAGTTTATACATAAAAATTGCACAATCCATTTTTTGAATAATTATATCAATATACAACTCTTTCAGCATATAAGAAATATGGTAATAAAATGAGAAAAAAAATTTATGAATTTGATTTTATAACCTGCATTTTATGACTTTATTTCATAGATCAACATGATCAATATCATTATGCATTGTTAAATTTATGTAGTATTAAATAGTGAAATAAATCGACTACTTCTATATTTAAATGATAATATATCCAATTGATTAATTTATTATAATTTTTAATTAAATAAAAATATTTTTAGTCATAATTGTTTTTTAAAAAATTGTTGTTGCTATTAATTATAGTGCAATAAGCCTTGAATAATATGAGTAAGTATTGCAAAATGACTTGAAAACATACCTTAAAAATACTAAAAAACATGCTTTTATGGTTAATTGAACTAAAAAGTAAAAAAAAAATAATTCTTAACAAAATGATTTACAAGGAAATTAATGTTATTGGGGTAAAAGCGTGGGGTGCTCTAAATCAATTGTTATAATTTCTTACTAGTTCTATTCAGAAATGCTCTGGGTTGGTGTAAAAATTTAGTACAAAGCACACCCCTTGTGCTTTTACCACAGTGACATTAATTTTCTCGTAAATACTTTTATTCTTATATTAAGAAATATTTTTTTACTTTTTTGTTTGATTAACCATAAAAGTGTGTGTTTTAGTTTTTTTAAACTATAATTTATTTTTCATTTTTTAGTTTGATGTACAATAAAAGCATGTATTTTTAGTTTTTTTTAACTATGATTTATTCATAAACTCTTCTTTTTTTTTTTAAATTTTGACCTGCGACTGAAAAAATTGCCCATCCCTGAGTTAAAACAATTTTTTTTTTTTTACATGCATGAGTTTTTTTTTTTTAATTTCTATTTTCAGAAAGAGACTGGGCCATTGCTTATATTATAATAAGAAATTGCTGAAGCAAAAAAAAAACATTTTCGCTTTTAGTTTTACTATTAATTTTTTAGTCTCCCAAATCTGGAAATGGGATCCAGAATTAATAGCCAAATCTGGAAATGGTACATAGAATTAGTTGCCAAATCTGGCAATGGTATAATAAATTAGCTGCCAAATCTGGATTATCTTATCTCCAGATTATCCTGTTAAGAACAATGGAACAAAATTATAAAATTAATGTATTGTCATCGGGGTCCTTGACAAGTGCGCAAAATTTCAAATTAATCTAACCTTTTAAAGTGGGTAAAAATCGAGTTCAAAGATTCTGTAACATACATGTGAAACTTATAAAAGGGTGTTAAAAATCATTCACTGACTAAATATTATATCAACAATTTTAATATTTATTTCCTTGTTTTCACACATAAAATTTTTGCTATTATTTTATTTATATATACATGTATACATTTAGATCTTTAGATTTTAGATAAACCTTTACACAATAAAGTTTTAAAAATACTGCCTGATTTTTTAAAAAAATTTCCACTTGATAAGCAGAATAAAGAAAAACATTGAAACCAAAAAAAAAAAAAAAAAAAAACATTTACTTATTTAAAGTTTTTTTTTAAATGCAAGGCTGTTGAAGAGTTACATAAAAATATGAAACTTTTACCTAAAATTCTTAAATTTCAAATTAAATATTTAAAACATAAAAGTATGAGTAAATATGCTCAAAATTATGCTTACTGGTAACTCTTCTGGTACATTGTCATTTGTAGTATGGATTAAAGTTTGATCAAGATCAACTAAAAGAACAAGCTTTCTGTTCTTCAATAATCTGGTCTCGTCGTCTTTCCCCAATTCTTCAGCTTGCTTCATATGAAAATATATTATAAATTAGCAAAGTCAAATACTACAATCATAAAATTGTTTTTAAAAATATGATACTTGACCAAATGGATAAAAAACGAATAAAATTTTTACCTGAAGGCTGACTTTTAACTCAGGAACTATATGAACCATGCTGAATGTAGTTTCTGCTGTTAGTTTTTCAAAATTATCTCTATCTAAGCTATGAAAAAAAAATTTGATGAACAGAAGATTATACAACATTTATAATTTCCATTTAATTCCCAATCCAACATTTGACAGAACTTACTAAAAATGAAGCATAACAAGATTTTAATAATTTTCATATTCAACTTATTGGTTAATATAAAAATTTAACACTGTCTCATTAAAAACATTAAAATTATGATAACTACAATTATACATCAGTTTTAAGGATACTGTTTCCATTTTCATTATCTCACAGGAGAACTAAAAATAATTAATAACTTTTATCTCTTTTTTAATGTAGTCAATCTGATCTAACAAAATCCATTACTCAAATAAATTTAACTAAACACTTAAAATGACATAACTGATTTAAATAAATATATTGATTAAATTTACAGACATAGTATTATGTCTGACTGAAAAGATTTTTACCAAAATTATCACCAGAATATTAGAACATGGAATATTTTAAAAATAATATCATTGTTAAGAAACTATAAAGGAAGTTAATCTTCATTCAGAACTAATAATCCAAATTCGATGAACAAGTACAGAATTCTAAAGGGTGCCATGTATTTCTTCCATGTGAACCTTTGTTCATGTGCAAATACTGTTTAGTAATATAGTTTGTCATCAATAAACATTGTATCTTCACAAGTATAGTATGGATTTGTATTCATTCAGTGAATTTGAAAATATACAGCTAACTTATGGTGTTCCAAGAGAAAGCAGTTGCTGTGCAAATGTATGCTAAATACTACTCCAATTGTAATCATATCGCTGAATCAAATATTTGTCTATGTTCATAGTTAACTATGCAAAACTGGATCATGATAATGGAAGGCTTGATCGACATGAACAAGTGAAACAAGTGTAGTTTAAGAAGCTATACCATAAAATCAGTCAAAGCACCACCAAGTTCCAGAATATGGTGTATTACTTGCTGGTTTACATTCCACAGTGTGACAGACACTGAACACAGAAATTTATGCATTCTTTTTATTTGCAAAAAGTACAGCTACTTCAAACAGATGAATATTTTAAGAATGTGGGATTTGTCAATGGTTCCTGTAGAAAACTGTTACTGATGTCAATTTTACTATGCACTTTTCACACATGTAGAGTCTTTAAATCATGTTTTTTTTACACACAATTAATATCTATAGCTTTTAACAACCTGCAGATATAAGTGTACAAACAGGGTTTGGCTGTCAATGTGTAGACTGTGGTCATAAGTTACTGTTTGCTGGAATCATACAAAGACTTAAAGGAGACATTACTTGATTTAAAATGTAAAGACAGATTATCATGAGTAAATGGCTGGATTAACAGTTTGTGGGTAGCCTAGTGGTTAGAGCATCGGACTCCAGACCGGAAGGCCTGGGTTCGATGCTCGATGTCACCAAATACCCTCCGAGTGCACATGGAGTACGTGCTCGTTAAATCAGTGGGTCCGTAGTCTTGTGGGCTTATTCACTAGCGCAGGAACTGGAGAATATTTCCCTCCCCTTCAGTTCACTTGCAGAAATTGTGGAGGTGGAGATAGAGGTCGTGTCGCCATCTATCGTCCCTTCGGGGAAGTTTCTCTGAGCTTAAATCGCACTGTCACCTGTATGGTGCTCAAGGCCAACGACAGGCGTACCTCTTGCCCATGCCACGATGAATTTCGTGGGCCTCGTTCTGACTACGTCAGACAGGTGGCATTAGCCACAACAACAACAACAGTTTAGTTTTAGTTGAAAAATCAAATAGTAGCCCAAAATAAAAGAAAAAATGATTTTCTGTAAGATTGGAAAAAGAATGAGAAAAACCCAGAATTTGCCCTTTTAGTTCCTCATTTGGTACATACATAAATTTAATATATTACCATTTGAAATTGCTTAAATTCCTACATTAGAAATGAAACCACAAATTATTCAAAGATGTTGAGGGTGTACAAACTTATATTGATGATTAAACAATAGATAGAAAGTAAATATTCTAACTCAAAAGTCTAAGATGTTCTAGTTTTAATACACACTGAAATAGTAATATTTTCTGAAATTGCTCAATGTACTTTTAATCCATGAAATACCTCATAAAAAAACAAAATCAACAGTGCATCTATGGCACAATAAAGGAGAAAAATGCAATCCCAAAAACGATAGTGATTTATAAAAATTAGACAAATTTACAGCACAATGAAAAAGCAAGAGTTGATGAATAAAAAAATATTTTTTTAAAAAATACTTCACAAGACACAAAAGTGATTTTTTTGTTCTACATGCATATTTTAAAATTATTTATTTTACATTTCTGCTGTCTTACCTGCTGCATTTCTCAGTGTACAATTTATTGCACAAATGTATTTTTAAAAATATATACAATTTTTGCATTATTTCTTCAGCCAATGCAAAAATTTACAAGAAACTTGACTAAAGTCATGCATAGCTTTATTAAAAACAAAGAAAAAATTCAAATGAAACTATTCAAGAATTAAGTTTTCAAAAGGATTCAAGCTCATACTTTTATTTCCATTATTTTGTAATATGTACTAAAACAATTATACAGATTATCATTTGTTACCGATTTTCAAAATAAAGTAATATATGCAAAGGAATCCATTTAAAAAATCTTTTCAATATTTCATAAATTTTATAAGAAAAAAAACTAACATCGGATGCCTCTGAAATTTTCTCTATGCAGTAGAGTTTTAATATATTAATTAATTGGTACTTTTGTGTTAATACCATTAACCAATTTAGCCAAATGAAAAGACAACGAAAATTCAAAAAATGTCACCAAATGCTGTGTTCAAACATGCATGGAAATGGTTTGTACTATTGGATGTATATCATGGCATTTGGTGACATCTTTTGATCTATGAAACTGGTCAATGATATAACACGTAAAAACCACATAATTATATTTATTTTTCAAAAATATATTTAACGTCAATATACACTAGAATTCCTAAAATAAAATCACATAACATTATAGGTGTCTAAATATAAATTAACAATCATAAAACAAACACAGGTCCTTATTAAAATATAACTATAGCATTCTAAATAATCATGTAAATTGCTCAGGGGAGTATGTCAGTGATATATTTTATTATCAATATTTATTGTTAACAAGATAAAAATAAAAAATCCATTTCAATTCTTGAAAAAAAGGATAAAAAAATTTAAAATATGAAATAATTCGAAAAAATCACAAATAAATGTTCAATTTTATTGTATTATAATATATCCAATTACTTGTATTGTCAATAAAAAAAATATTTTAAAATAATACTAACTCTCTAAGATCTGCACCGCATTCAGCACATAAATCTTTCATTATAACTGGATGAGTACATGGTTCAATTTTCAATAATTCGGCACTAACCAAGAAAGAAGGATCAAAATATTAACAAATACTTCCGAATTTTAATTTTACTACAAAATATACATTTCAGATAGTGAAATCAAGTCATTGTATGTCAATTATTTTGCTTCAAAACAAAAATAGTTAAATTATTCTAAATGTAAAGTTTTCATTTTACTAATCATTTGAATATGAAGTACTTGTGTATTAACATCACAAAGTCAGATTTGCACAACATGAATTGCATTAATTTCCACCGAAATTTGATTATTTTTTTTAAAAAAATATGTTAAGATCTGTTTTTGTTCTCTTTAGCTGTTGTGATATCATGGTGCAAATTTGGCTGTGTTGATGTTTATACATAAGTATAAAAAAACAGGTACTTGCGTATTATCGCAATCTATTGGCCTCATTATATGAAACAAAGCATCTGGTTACCAATTTGGCAAATTATTAATAGAGTTGGTGATTGTTGTGATAATACAAATAATACCGTATTTTCCTGTATATAATCCACAGATTATGTGTTTAAAAAGTTTCAAACTTTGTTGTGCGTATTATACACCGCCACGGATTATCTGAGAAAAGACATTCTCCACCAGAAAAGCTAACAATAAAGTTTTGAAAGAAATGCCGTTTATGTTTTATAAAATAAATAGTAGATGACACTTTCATGACTAGGCTGATGTATTTCAGTCATAACTAGTTTTTGTCCAATTACATTCAAAAACGAATTAGGTTCCTTGGAAGGAAAAAACAGTTACTAGTCGCTGGCGCCATTTCCAATTTTCTCTTGACTAGAGTTATTACGCCCTTTCAAAGTTTTCATCGTGTCGAAGCAAAAGCGTGTAAAAAAAGCTATAGAGAAGGCTACCGAAATCGGGAAGTTGCAAAGTTTTTCAACGTTGATGAATCGAATATTCGTTTGTGGAGAAAAAACAAGACCAACTTCAAAAATTGTGATCAATGTTAAAGAGCTGATCGTTGTGGAAAACCTCACTGGCCAGAATCAGAGGAAGAAATAAATAAATGGATTTTAAAAGAAAAAGACAATGAGAGAAAGCAGTCTCGATCTTAATTTTTTTGCTGTTAACTTGCTAAATAAAAAAAAAAGAAAGATTTTTTCCGCGTGCAATGTTTTGTTTAACAACTCAAAACATAGATGGCAATAGCAAAGAATTTTTTTTTTGTTTTATTGAGATAATCATAAAAAATATTACCATACATATGAAAAAGATGTTTCATAATAAATTTTGTTTTCTGGACAATTTTTTACTTTTATTTTTAATTATATTATGTATTTTTTATCTTATGTTACACTCATTATCCACAGTTGACATTTTGGATTATTCGCCGTTAAAATTGCCGCGGATTATACAATCTTTTTTTTTATTTTACTTTAAAAAAAAGGCTTTGTGGAT
Organism: Trichonephila clavipes; assembly: GCA_019973935.1. Lineage (NCBI taxonomy): Eukaryota > Metazoa > Arthropoda > Arachnida > Araneae > Nephilidae > Trichonephila > Trichonephila clavipes. The sequence continues at coordinate 293,694 of BMAU01015936.1, forward strand.
AATACGCCGCTGCAGATTATATACAGGAAAATACGGTAATTACGACAGAATATAAAATTATAGATACTTAAATTATAAAATGATTTCAATAAAAGGATTGTTCTCGGAGTTTATTTAGATATATCACTCTATTTGCTAAATGAAATCATAAATTCCAAGCTGTGTGTTTTTTACTTAATTTAGTACCGTATAGTATTCATTTTTCTTTACAATTCTCCAAATTGTACTTCCCAGATTAACAAATAAGTAACGAAACTGCTTCTTTAAGAAATAAAAGAAATTTTTCAGAAATAGTACCTGTTCTCTATAGACTCACTAATAACACCGAAATGAAATATCTTGCTTAATATATCATGAAACTGGAATTAAAATAGATTTAAAAGAAAATTGCAATTTTTCATGGCAGACTTCTTGTTTTCTTGCATAAAGTGATATGCTTACGCAAACTCTTAACAGTCCATTTTTTTCTAGATGTCTATAATAAAATTAAGATGAGAAAAATTCATGGTATTTAGTTGAGTTCAAAACTATCCTCCCTAAAGAGACTGAAAACTAGTTCCATTTTTGCTTCTTTCAAGGCAAATTTTTGTATTAAATTTTTTGCTTGCATCATAAACATATGCTATCCACTGGTATTCTGTCAAACAATGTTTCTTTTTTCATACAATTTCTAAGAGGGCAAAAAAGGAGAAAAAATTATCTTGAAGCATTAGGAATAAAGAAACACATAATTAAATACAAGTATCTTCTACATTTTATAACTGAAAACTATTTCTTCAAAAGTATCAATTAAACATAACTTTGTACTTACGTATTAGCCTCGCCGCAGTCAAATTTGCACTTTGCGAATCGGGCCTTTTTCCACCAAAATCTGACTAATTGGTTTTTTTTAAAATAAAACATCTAAGAATCATTGGTTCTAATTTAATATTGGAGTGCTAAGCACGAAGTTGTTGTTCATGTTCGCCAAGATGGACCATATTACTATAAGGTTATCTTGGCGTTTTTATAATGTGGTTGCTGTGTGGAATGACGTATATTATAGTTAATTTTTATTGTTTTTTTTTACTGATAACCCTATTCTTTTCAGACAATTTAAAATCTATCTCTTTAAAAATTTAACTATTTTCATTGCAATTATTCTTCACAAACCACTGCTCCAGTCTTCTGTTGCATTTTGTACTATTTTCGAATATGGATATTTTTAATATCATTGGTGAATACCATGATATTTTTTTAAAAAAGAATATGAGGTCTGTGCTTTTCATTATTGCTGCAAATGGCATATTTCCACTTTAATTTACTTTTTAATAATGCATTTCTAAACATTGTTTGATGAAATTCATTAAAGAAATTCAAAGTTTTTGGAAGATTGCAAGTTATCAGCACACACACACAATAACTTGATATCCATTATTGATTAATTTTAATATATATTACATATAATAATTATTATTACATACAATAATTATTATTATAAAATATATGATTATTATTGTACATAATAACAATTATTATATTGATATTAATTATAGATTGAGAGATACTGGTTGTTTTCAATCCATTCCTATATTCTTTATCTGAAATATACTTCAAAACAGTTCATTAAAATTATTTTCCTCACGGTTTATTACAGAATCACAAATTAGTATCCAAATAATCAAATTAGTTCCAAATCTTTTTGTTTTGATTTATGGAACGATTTGCATGGAACAAATTTTGCTGCAGCGATGCTAATACATAAGTATCCACAATTTATATTCACAAATATTAATAGCACAAATAATCATAAAAATTACAGCTGATGAATCTTTATTACAAAGAAAAATATCAGAACTGTAATTATAATTAAAACAATATGCAGTTTGTTTTCTATTGTAGTATTTTAAACAAAGAAATTGTAACTGTCAATTAATTTTTTTATCGCCCTGTTTGCCTTAATTTATCTAATTTATCAATTCTGATTAATGTTTAACATTCTCATACAATTAATTTTAAGCAGACAAGTAAAATTACACTTAAAATATTACAACTGCAATCCAAACAGAACATCTCTTCCTTTTCCTGGTAAAAATGATCAGAGAATGCCCTAAATCAGATTTATAACACATTTAACACTGAGAAAGGAAAAAAGGAGCTTTCTGCAACTTCTTATTGCACATCTTTTATTTGATGAAAAAATAACTTAGTTAAATAAAATACTATAGACATTTCCCCATTTATTTTATTACTAAGCAGCATTTTGATACATTTGAACTATTTTATGATTCTTACAAGCCTTTTAAACCTATAAATGTCATTTTTCACAAGAAACATTACCTCAAAAGTTATGCAATAATGTATTAATTAATGAATAATTTTTATGAAGAAATTATCTTTGATAGAGTATATGGTGCAGAAAGTACCAGATCTTTTAATATTAACAACAATGAACAAAATCAAATAAATTCTCAAATAACTCTTGTTTCTTTTTTTTTCTTATCATTGTTCTCTGTTTATAGAGAAGCACAGAGTATATTTTAATTGCAATCCTTGACCTTTTTTCTGTGAGACTAGATAATAAAAGCAACAACAATCATTTTAAAACATGTGATTAAAAACAATTTTTAAACCAGAGCTTTTATGCATATCAAAAGTTAACAAACTCACCCAGGTTGTACAACTTTTCCTTCAGATTGAATGAATTCCATAACAGAGCCACCAAGTGTTGATTTGTACTTGAGCAGCAGCTCTTTTCCATCTCCAGTATCCCCATCTTGTTTATAACTCAGAATTACTGAGTTATAAAACAACTGACTACCTTTCTGGATCTTCCACTTGACTAGAGTAAAAGGTTTCTTCCCATCGTAACGATAAATATTAGATGAAGAAGACATGTTTTACTGCAGCTTTACATTGAAAATACAGATGTCAATACATATAACATTTATCTAACTGTTAACCATGCTTTGCCTCCAAAGCAGTCTTTGTTTCCCATTGGTTTAAATGAATGAGACTAGAAGTAGTGCCAAATCAGGATTACAAAACATTTGGCATTTTTAAAAACTAATATATTTTAAGTGTTCTTCCCGTAAAAATTGAATATTAAGAAAGAGCGACAAAATGAGTTTTTATTCCTTTGGTAAATGTTAACCAATTAATTGACATTTTCAAACAGAATTTTCTAAGAAAATTCTGTTTACCTTACCTTAAAAACCTTAAAAACAGAGATACTTTTTTGTATTATTTCAAAATCTTTGAGGACATTTTCTAAATATATTCTGTCACAAAACTATAGACAACTTAAAATTTTTTATACTAGGCTGTTTGCGTGTATATAATATATCACATTTGATTTGATTGTTTAACGTTGTACTTTGACTCTACTCAAAGACTTATATCCGTTATGTAATGCAGAACATACATTAAGCTGAATTCACATCAAGGCTGTCGGCGTTGAGCGTCTAGCCAATCAGAAACTTCATTTCGCCCCAAATGAAGTCACTGGTTGGCTAGACGCTCAATGCTCGACGCTGACAGCCTTGGTGTGAATGCAGCTTGACACCTAACATAGCACTCCACTTTCCGAACTTTCACATTGGACCTTCGTTAGACTCCACAGATTTAACTTGCATCACTCCTTAATGCATTGGATATTTAGTGGAATAAGGACTTGCCCAAATTAGTAGAAACAGTGCATGTGCAACGAGTTTTCCACGACCATAATCACTGGGCTACCACGGCTGCGTCTGATGCAAAAATGGAAATTCTTTTTTATATTCATTTTATTTTGGCTTCGTTTCATAATCAAGTACTCCTATCAAACTTTCAGCTCTACACCAACTTTTTCATCAGCAACAACGCTAAACAGCATCAAGAAACCAAGATAAATGTTTTTATTTGATTTAATGTATATACTATACGAATCTATCAATAATTGAATATATTACCTTGTATTTAAATCCATGTACATTATGTATGTGTATATTTTACTATATTTTTATGCACTGAAAAAAATACTAGAAAAATCGGTAACAGAAAAGAGTGGCGTACACAGACTACTTTCATGGAAGGATTTATACTTTAAAAAAAAAACGTAGATGAAAGTAACGAGACGTAATATTTATGCTAAAAATTAGGAATCTGAGGGTCTATGGAAGAGGTTTGAACCCTCAAATCTCTCACCCAAGTGTGCACGCCACAGACAGAAAATATTGTTTGCCCCCTAAAATTTGGCAATACTTTTGGTTTGATAACAATTTTATTCTGGTCTTTTTTTTCTTCTTTTTTTGGTGTGAGGGATAATCCTTGCTAGAATAAGCAAAAACTGACTTTCAAAAAATTATTTCCGAATTTTAGCTGTTTTATAAAACTGGTTTCGAATTTTGTTAGATAAAAATGCAAGACATATGTTCAACTTATAATAAATATTCAGTATTTTTTGAAATTTGTAATAAACAAAAATAAAAAAGGAAAATAAAACTTACTATTGTTTTATAAATTTAAATTAGAAATTACGGTAGTAAAGCTAGGATAAGAACAAGTTTTCAATGCAAAATAAATTCATTTTAATGGTCGAGTGATAACGTATCGCGCCCTTTCATCCCTACTACAGTGGGTCGATAAATAAGTACCAAAAACTTGCTTGGGAGCTTAAACACTGGGGGTCTCGCTTCAGATTGACCATCTGATCGGGACATCTGCTCATGCACCTCAGCGCCCAATAGTCACGTACACTGGGATGTGCACAGTAAGCCCTGGCTCTCATGGTCTGTTGCGCCACTGAATTTGAGTTCGGGTTTATGTTTTAACATCTCTGTGCAAATTAAGGGGGGGAAACGAGTGTAACTAACTTATCCACCCCAAACATAAGCAACTTTGATTTTATATAAGTTATGCTCTGAATTCATATATTTAAATTATTCTTATTCATATATTTAACTTGTGATTGTCTCTCAATTCTGAAGTACAAAATTATCAGTAAGGAGATTTCTAAGTAAAATGTTTTTAAATTGTTGCTTTCAAAATGCAAGATAATCAAAAAGCGTCCCCCCGCCCTGTTTTTTTCCACATATCTTGAAATTCAGAAAATTCTTAGATATATGAATGCAAATTAATGCAGTTCCCACAATGATGCGCTTGATAGTCTTAGAAATATGAAACGTTAATTTTCCATTTTATTTTACTGTAAGAAAAGATCTCTATCCTTATTAAAAGATGCTACAGAACCATTGAGCATAATATTAAGAATAATCAAACACACAGAACAATGTACAACAAGGTGAAAAAAATACTCTCTGATATAAAATCGTAACTACTCATGGCGACAGTCTAATCATAAGTATGTAAGTTAATGAACGGCAATGTAAGTTATGATTTAAGCCAGCGAAAAATGTATTTTAAAAATATTTAATGACACAAAAAGGGAACAAACATTTACAGTTTTGCATAACAGTAGGATAAAAAGAGGTAAGAGACTTGCTACTCTCTCTTTTACATATCATCATATTACGACGTCAAAGTTTGGTGGCAGGAAAATCAACAGGCTGAAAAAGAAAGGGATCAAATCCAGCTTCAAGTTTCAGTATCTATTAACAGGGACGTCTTACGGCATGGGTCAACTGGGTCTGTGGCCAGAGCCTTACCCTCGAGGGGATTCTCGTTTCATTCTCGGCTCTGTCTTAATAAGATCATGGTCAGGATATAATTTTAATGGAATAGTATTATTCCCGTACATATTCTCCAAAAAAGAGGAAATTTCAAACTGTATGTCAACTAGCAAAAGTGATAAGACTGTTATATCATGTAATAACCATTGTCCATGTCTAGACCTAGGCCTAATACCATAAACAATCCTTCAACCCATTTACTTGTAATGTGGTCATCGGTCGAGCCGGTATTGTGCCTAGGTTTTTGAGATTGCGAATCGTGGACATTTATTTGTTTCAAATTGCCGTTTGAGCGAGTATTTGGCAATGCATGCTATATACTGTCTACTTTTAAAGATCTCAGATAAGGCCTACTTTTGTATGGGAGCCAAGGGCCTCAAAAATCTTGTTTTCTCTGGGTCCAGCGCCTCAAAGAGGCTTAAGACGTCCCTAGTTATTGACAGTCAAACTCCTCTCCGAGTGATGTTATAGGTAATACCATGAATGGATTAGATAATTCAATAGGTAGGGTTAAAAGAGCTGCTCCATATACAGAGTTTGAGATTCCTCTATTAAATTAACCCTCATCTAAATAGTATCAAAGTTATATAGTAACTAAACACATTTTCCGTAATTAAATTAAAATTAACATGATTGGAACGATCAAACACTCTAGTCTACATTACTGGAGAGCGAAGAATGTCGTAAAATTAAAGAAAAACGAATTGGCTGCAATTTTGACAAATATTGGTCAACAGCGTAAAAGGCTAAGCTTTGCATTAGTTAAGAAGGAGAAGGATTTAATGAAAAAGCAAGTAAATGTGTCATGTGTGTCACCATGCAAAGCCACATATTTTATTGATAAGTATATTAATTTTAGACGAGTAGATATGATCATAAAATATTTTTAAAAAACAAAAAAAGAATGACTGCACTTATTAACATGCTCACATCACAACAATTGTATGTTTATCGCAATGAAATTTTTCATACGAATGAAGTCCCACAAAATTAAAATAAGATTTTTTCATAACATGCGTAGGACAGAAACTGATAAAAATTGGCTATTTTGTGCGGGGTCCAGGATCTCTTGGTTTTAAGCAGGGGCGTAGCTACCACCGTGTATCAGCCGTATCAATGATACGGGGGCCCTAAGCTATAGAGACCCCAACATATGTAACAACAGTTCCACTTACAGTGCGCTCATATCTGAAAAGGACCCAGAAGGAATTTTGATACAAGGCCCACTCAGAATGTTTTTAAGTAAAGCTTAGCATACAGCAGACAATAAGTGAGAGATTTTTTAAACAATTGGTTGGGAATTTGAAAAAAATTTCTGAAAAGAAATTTACTTTTGAGGTATAAGTTAATATCTTGTGAAATCCAGCAAATAAAAGGATCGTGCGACGTAACTGGAGTAAACGCAGTTTTTTAAAATTGTTACCTCCTCGCCATTGACTTATCGAAGTATTATGAGAAATTGAAAAATAAAATACTTTAACCATTAAAAGCTTTTTGATTATATATATATATATATATAATGAGTGAATCTTTGAATCAAACTGTAATAAGAAACAAAATGTATGAAATGGCATATATAAGTTACTTAAAAAATTATTATAAAATAAATCCGTACAAGTGATTAAATTAATCTAGTCATGCTCGTGGATGTAAATTAAAGGTGAATAAAAGCAATCTTTTTCTTAATTCAAAAAAGTGGTGTTTCGTTTTGATTACAGAGAAAAATGTTTATTTCGCGCGAGTTCTTTAGCTTAAAAAACAACTAAGATAAGTTGTTTTTAAATACACAATTGTGAGGTATTTTTCAAATATTTACGAACAAATTCACAGATAAAGTTTTTTTCCTTATGCTACGTAAGTAAAATTACATTTGGCTTATAAATATATGAAATAGTATACTTGGTCTCCTTTTTTTTGTTAAAAGAAATACTATTTTGTGACTTAATTTCTTTGTAATAAAACTATTTTAAATTGATCATTGAATGTTATATATATATATATAAACAATAGAAAACTCTTCATATAACATATATTCATTACCGTTTAAAGAACCATATCATCATATTTATCTTTGGTTTGTGTATGCCAAATGACAACTAAGGCTGCGTGTACTTATGGTCAAAAGGGGAAGGAGGAAAGAATGGGAAATCTTAATCTATGGGGAAGAAATGTTTGAAAAATCAAGTTAAAAGAATTTTACTCTATAGGCTGCAGTTAAAGGAATCTTCAAAAAATGAAAAGGCTTTTCTGCAAATATTATAAATGTGATATGATGGAATTATCGTATTAAAATCTTTCAGTCATGTGTATTTTATTGATATGTATCAAAAATATTAATTGTTTTTACTACGAATTACTTTTTAATTTACCTTTTTTTGAACTCTACTTATTATTCAGCAAAACTATATTTTCTATTTTCGAACGCCATGCTTAAAAGTGTCCACGCAACAATCTCAACCAGAACTCTGAAATTCTTTTTTTTTTTTTTTTTTTTTTTGTGGATCTCAATATATTTTATATATCACAAGAAAGTATTGATCGTTAATAATAATGTATAAAATGTTTTACAGAAATTTAAAAGAAGCATTTAATAAATTTCATTTAATGCAATATATCAAAAATAATTTAAATTTGACTAAAATAAATTATAATTTTCTTTAAAAAAACATTATTTGGTAATTTTTATGGGTTTCTTTATGAGTTTAACATTTATTGTATTTTCTCTTATACTTTGTTGAAGTTAGACGAAAGATTTTTTTATGTCAATACTGGCTACTCAATTAGTACTCTAAATACTTAGGGAACTTTTCTTAAACCTATCTTTATTATCAAAAATATTTAAGCATTCCAGTCAAAAGTTGACAGTAAGAGAATGGAGCTGCAATGTAGAATCTTTTAATTATGTAGTATTCGTATTTTTTAAATAATTTCTCAATTAAAAATTATTATCAGGGTAAACAATGTTTTCATATACAATTATGATCGGTTGCCTTCTTTAAATTAGAGGTCATGGAAAATTTTCACTGCTACAGTGTGACGCAAAGTATTAATAAGGAAAATAGTTACTTATGTGCATTATCGTAACAATTGCCAACTCTATTAACAACAAGCCAAATTGGCAACTTCGATTTCGCATGTGTCGTACACGCTGAATTGGCAACCATGTGTTTCGTTTCATGTAATATCGCCAATACGGTTGCGATAGTACGCAAGTACCGTAAAATAAGTTGATCATTTTATAATTGAATGCAGTTTAATATTATCTAAAATTTTAAAATATAATTAAATATATCCCCATTCAATGATATAAATGCTGCGTTCTGAAAGCTAAGGCAGCAATGTAATCTGATGAGCAAAAATATATTGAACATCGCTTGTTGCGTGTGGTCACGCGTTGTCCTGCTAGAATGTGGTCGCACTCAAACTCTGAAAGTAAAGGAGAAAAACAGACTGTGAAACTTCAGAGATATTTAGTTAGATGGTCATTGCACAAGTAATGTGTACAAGGGGGTGTTGAATAGGACTATAATACCACTCAAGGCTAAAATACCTAATGCAAGGTTTATATGTCGATACATAAAGTAATAATTAAGCAACCTCTCTCCAAGGTGTCTCCAAACTCTAATCCTATCATCGAGATACTTCAGGCAGAAGTATGATTAGTCTAAAGATAATTTGTTTGTCCATGTCAAACGTTCAGTTCATAGATAAATGGTAATTGCCGAAATGGACGCTTTATGGACATCCCACTCAGCTGCAAACTACACAGAATGGTATATGTTGTACCATCGATTGTTGGGCAAAAGATTGTAGTGGTGATATGGTATATGGGGTCGACGGATTTGTTATTGACAAACACCCGATATGCCTTTCATCACGAGAAGCATTACGACGAGGCTGGTGTAATCAGTGCTGCTAGTCATACGTTTTCCATAGATTGCAAATCCATTCCACTATTTCTTGGTTATTTCTTATGTCTGATACGATCACCAGTTTCATGAAAGGCTACTCCACATTTTCTATAGGCAACAGTTCTTCCTTGGATAAACTCACATGAAATGACGATTGTATTCTTCTTCGAAGTATACTGAAACTGCTCTCGCAAATCAAAACGCATTTTGGTACTTACGTGTTATTGCATAAATTTCAACGTTTAAGATAACTCGCCAAGTTAACAATCCAGATTTCACATATTTCGTACGTGCTGAATTGAGAGATAACCATGTGTTTCGTTTAATATAATGTCGTCAATACGGTTACGATAATACGTATGTAGCCGCAATTCCGGTTCTTTAAAACGGCATTGTCTTGCTTATTATTATATTTATTTATGTAATTATTGCAAATATTTTTCAAAAATGATTAACGAAAGGGAAGTTCTTAAATGGTTTTTAACAGTTGAAGGAACAATGAAGCCAAATATGACAAAATACAAGAAACAGGCCTAATTCTGGCTTATACTAATTGTTAATATAGATTTTCAAATATCGTTAGTCTATTAATAGCAGTTAGTTTGAATCCGGTAGTATTTTTTTTCCTATTATATTGTTAATTGGACTTTTAGGTGTAAACACACGAGACGTTTACTTTGAAAGTGGCGAAGTCCATTTTATATTATATGGAGATATTTTCCACTTGCAAAGTAATTATGTTTGTAAATTTTATTAACTATCTAAATTTATATTGACAAAATGATGAAAATTTTGAAGGATTTTTTTTGGGAAACTGTTCATAGATAAAAAGCTCATCAGATATCATTCAATGTTATTATAATTTATTAACTGTTGGTCAAAAATTGACTTACACCACTTTCAAAGAAAGCAGCTCATATTAGCGTTACCGTCAGTAAACTTTGCGCCAAGCGAATAGCGCCATTATACCAAAACAACAAGAAGGTTCTTGCCTGTTTTATTTGGAAAAAAAAAACAGTCAGATTTTGGTGAAAATGGAGCGATTCGCGTGGGGCAAATTTGGCTGCGGTGATGTTGATACGTAAGTACTAATTTTCTTAAATTACACAACAATGATTAAAATCTGAAATTTGCCAATGAACGTAGACATAACAGAAGGAAATTTAACCACCATAATAATGGAATGACGTTTGATCTAAAACTTACATCATACGTTCACGCCACGTGTATAAAAGTAGGCAAGAAATACCGAAGGAGATGTAAAGTTGTTGGTTGTTGGCTTTTATTATTGATCTCCGTGTAATGAATTTGGCCTCAGGATCAGGATTTCGCTTTCAGAAACCTTGAATTTTGCTTATGCTGAACCAACCAACTTATTTTAATGTCATGTGTAAACTTCAGGTGAATTCTTGCACAGAAACATTTATAAATAAATAATATCCTATATGTTCAAGTTGGTGACAATTCAGAAGAGTATAATTGCCAACTCCCTATCATCGATAAATATCTTAAGATCTGCAGTTAGAGAAATTAAAAGTACTTATTGTATTTATACTCGTTCGTGTTTACTGTTGTATTTGGCGAAATATTCAGAATTTGGCTGAAAAAAAATTAAAGAATCTATGTGGAGCGAATATTTATAATCCGTTTACATATAAAGTATAAAACTGTTAGTAATAAGTAATTGTGATCCTTAATGATTAAGGAAAGTAATAAAGGATTCAATTGTAAATGTATAGTAATATTTTGAAACTTTGTCAGCAAATCATCATTTATGAACAGTGATCTCCAACTTTCTTAGTATCTGGGACTGATAAAGGGAAAGATATCTTTTCATGTATCAGGAAGAGTAAATTTATTTTTTCATATTTACAATGTATAATTAAATGAATAACTTCTAGATGATCAACTCACTGGAATTTTACCTAACAATTTGTGTAGAAACCTCTTGAAAAATTGATTTTTAAACACTTTATTAAAATGAATGGTACTAATGGTTAAAGGTAATACACTGCTGGACAATTGCTAAGGACGGATAACACTATCATCCATAGCAACCACAAAATGAAAGGAAGCAAAATGTGGAAAATTAGAATAAGTGCGGGATATTAGTAAGAAGAAGTATGAGTATGCAAATTTTTTTTCCACGTCTGTTCATCACGTGATAGCGTTCATAAGAGCTTTAAAGGTTTTGACGCGTGTGGACAGTTGTTGTTTCAAGTCAAAGTTTTACAGGAAAGATTTAATAGACGAACTTCAAATTTTTGGTATGTCTTTCCGACATCACATAGATGATTTTATGCGTGGCCGAATTATTGGAAAGATCGAAGAAGGGCGAAAAATAACAGATGTTGCCAGGGAGTTCGACATCGCTCACAGCGTTGTTTCACGGCTGTGGAAGTCATTTAAAACTACTGGAATGTGTAGTAGACGGCACGGGGGAGGTCGTGTTAGAAGTACGACGCCTGCAGAAGACAGATATATCGTCCTATCAGCAAAAAGGAACAGGCGCACCACAGCTCAGCAGGTGGCAAATCAGTTTCTTGCTGCCTCAGGAAAGCAAATCTCCCGAAAAACTGTTGCCAGACGTTTGAGGGGAGGAGGACTATACGCACGCAGACCTGTTGTGTGTGTCCCATTGACCAGACAGCACCGTACTGCCCGTTTGCAATGGTGTCGTGAGCATCACAATTGGACTGAACAGGACTGGGCATGCGTACTATTCTCAGATGAGAGTAGGTTCAGTCTGTCATCGTATTGTAGACGCCAACTGATCTGGCGCGAGAGTGGTACTGCTTATCGTCCAGAAAATATCCAGGAAAAGGACCGATATCCGACATGCAGTATCATGGTGTGGGCCGGCATCATGATCAATGGCCGCACGCGCCTACATGTGGTTGCGAATGGGACTATGACGGGCCAACGATACATTGATGAAGTTCTACTTCCTCATGTTCGTCTTTTCCTTGGTGCTGTCGGTGATAAATTTGTTTTTATGGACAACAACGCAACATGTCATCGAACACTCGCTGTTCAGGATTGTCTGAACAGCGAGGGTATTCAACGTCTCGTATGGCCAGCGCGTTCTCCAGATCTAAACCCCATTGAAAATGTGTGGGATGCTTTGGGGAGGCAAGTTGCTGGTCGAAACTATCCTCCGACAAACAAGAACACCCTCATTCGTGCACTCACAGAGGAATGGGATAAATTGCCTCAACAGCTGCTGGATAATGTTGTGCAAAGTATGGTACGACGTGTGGAATGTTGCATCACACTCCACGGTGGACATATCCCGTACTGATACCTTTCTTTAAGGTGCCTGCTGACTTTTAGATGCATTGTTCCATTTCTCCGTACGCAGATCAACTGAACATTTTTTTTCTTTCAGATGTTTCACAGCTTTTGTACTTTCCAGAACAATAAATATTCTTTATTCTAATGTCTGAACAGTGTGGCAACTATATTTTATCCTACTAGGCCTCATGTCTCGCTTAATGTTATGCTACATAGCAATTTGTGATCCGTCCTTAGCAATTGTCCAGCAGTGTATAAAGCCAAACACACAGCAATTTGTAAAAAAAAAACGTCAGTTTTTCCTTTCTGCCAATGTTTTTATAGTGAATGTATTTTACCGGATAATATACAGTGTTTGGATTGGCAACAAATGGTCACATCATAGCCGATAAGTACCCAAATAAGTTGTCTATAATTTCAGAAACTTTTTTTCTCACAGACTTTAACAGTAGTTGTGAACCATCCACAGAAAAATTTTAAGGCATGGCTCAACTAGGCCGTGGTAGGCGGCTTTGTTTCGTTCTTGACTCAGCCTCAATAAGATCGTGGTCTGAATAATTTTAATCGTCAAAAGTTATTTCAGGACATATTCGCCGAAAAACTAGGAATTTTGAACTATGTTCCAACTGGCAATTATGGCAAGACTGTATTATTATATCATGTCTCTTTTCCTGTCTAGGCCTAAGCCTACCAAGAAGCACCATCATTTAGGTGATAGGCGGTTGTTATTTGTTTCAGGTTATCGTTTGCACAATTATTTGACAACATAGGCTATACTGTCTACTTAAAAAGGATCGCAGGTGAGGCCTACTTTTGCATAGGGTCCTTGGCTTCAAGAAATCCTTAGACGTCTCTGATTAATCGTTCAGTGTCGTGAATCGGAAATCATGCCCAATTTAAATTCTCTTGCGTGTACGAAAATATTTTCTTACAAAATATAATTAATAGTTATTCAAATAGTATAGGAACAACTATTTCCAAATTTAACAATATGCTATTTCTTACTAATTACGTATTAATATTGTTATATATTAATATATGATATAAGAGCAAAAATAACAATTATATAGTTAATAGTTTAGCTATAATTTACTTGTATTATATACATTTCTTATCACTGGCGTAGCTAGTTCTGAGTGGGCCCAGTATCAAAATTCCTTTGGGGCCCTTTTTGAAATATGAGCGCCCTGTTAGTGGTACTGTAGTTATACGTGTTGAGGCTCATGTAACTTTGGGGCTCCATATCATTGATACGGCTGATACGATTGTAGCTACGCCCCTGTTTCTTATCATCAATGCATTAGTTTAGTTAAATTTGCTTTAAAATAAAGATACTGCCCTTTTAATCGGATGAAGTTGATAAATCATTAAATGTAGCAACTGGGGTTGCAGATAAAAATGCGCAGCTTACGAGCATTTCTGCGTATCTTTTAGTACTAATTCAGTTAAAAATTAATAACAAACAGTAAATACCTTTTATTTAAGCATATCTTGTGTATGTTTGTCAAAAGTGTAAGAGTGATGAAATTTGCACCCGTTTAACCGAAAAGTACCCACATAAATTTCTAATTACACCTTTTGACTACCCTATTTATAACAACCCAAAGATCTGTAGTTGATGACTCTTCATTTAAAGCATTCATACAGTCACATTCAAATAGTTTCTGTTTGAAAATAATAGAGGAGGCAAAAAGGGAGAAAACTGCATCAGATTAGAGTTCGAAGTCTCCGACATGTATGTTATTCGAATCATATTGAAACCTTATATTGTTTTTATAGCCATCTGAATGTGCATTGAACAGTATGCAGCGGAATCGGCACAACAGGGGTAATGATAGAAATAGAATAAAATCATGGCGAGGTGATGAAAGGTATAACAGAGCACCACCATCTCGAGGCAGAGGCACTAATGACGACGAGGAAGAGGAATTTGAGACTTATGCCTATGAATACAAAAGTCAAAGTGTAATAAGATCTCCAAATTCTGGGGATACACGATCACAATACCCTTCCAGACGTCATTCTCCTGAAAGAGTGAACTACCAAAGACGAGAAAGAGATAGATACGGGGTAAGTAAATTTATTTTTAATTCTGAGTGCATATTTCTTGAACGTACTTATACATTATATTGTCGACGATTTTTTTAAATCAAAAGACGTTGCTAAAAGCCCGATATACAACTAATAGTGGAAAACCATTCCCGCACATGTTTGAACATAACAATAAAGATGACAATGTTTGGTGACATTTTATTAATTGGTGACGGCTTTTGATGAACTGGTAACTTTTTGGTAACTGGTCGACGGTTTAATAAGCAAGCATCTTTTTTGATTTATAGTCAAGAAATGAGTTGTTTGATGAACATTTTGGAAACTTGAAAAATAAATTGCAATTGATTTACATTAGGATTGGTTTGCACATTTGAATCCTATTTATACCAAACCCGCGATTAGCTATTTTAAAAGTAAATTTCAAATAAATAAAATGATATAAAGCACACAAAAGTATTGGAAAAATGGATACTTTTCCGTTTCGCCGGCGCAAATCCCGCCAAGAGATAATACACAATTACATATAAAATAATGTTAATAAATGTTAGTTCAAGAATTTTTTACCTCTGAGGCATACCGAAATAGGTTACCAATAATATTCTTTTTGGCGTCGGTTGTATCATTTTTGGCGACTTTATCGCCGCAAAACGGAAAAGCACCGAAAAATTTTACTAATAAATACCATTAAAAAAAGAATAGAATCCAGCAAATTAATTACATTGACAATCTGAAGTATGAATGACTTTGCAGATCTCGTGTTCAGGAATGATATTACTGTAATATCTCTTCTCAGATACTTTCTACTATTCTCCATATAATCAACTACTTCTCAACGGCCAGCGTAATCATCTTGACTATCTCTACAATCAAACAAGCACAGTCCTCCGTGTTAAAACACTTCCAAGAAACTTTATTCTTGGTACCACAAACCGCACGCCATGCATCGGTTCTCAATCAAATTAACTTGCTTTTCTTAACACCAAATCCCGGTCAAGCGCTCTACGCTTCCAAAACAAGGAACTTTCTCTTCCCTTTCCGTCCTTTTTCGAGGGTCAAAACCCTTCCTCCTTAAAAACACAGTACCCCCCTCCCCGCCGTAGGTGTGGGAACGTCGCCAACTCCTAAAGAATCTGCCGCCAAACAGTAGCCAGACACTACAATAACATTTGTATTAGATTCTTTGATGCATTAAAATGCACCGCTGATTCACTTGAAAAATAATTTTGCTAAGCTAAACTTAACCCAAGAAAATTTTTTTAACCAAGAATGCTAATATTCCTCAGATTACAATATATTGATTATAATAATAGCAATAGTTTTCATACAGTGTAAACATAGCTTTCAATAATATATCATAACTTTATTACGTTTTCCAACATTAATTACAGCAATGGATCAAACCAAATTCTTCGTAGGATTATATGACAAAGCATGAAATATGAAATATTCTATAGATCTTGAATAGTTGAACTAGGGAACCAACAAATTGTTCGATGTATAGGTCAATTTATTAAAACTTCTAGACATTGCTGGCAAAAATGGGTCCCGAAAAATCAATTTCTGTTACTCTTCTCAGTAGGAAGAACGAGAAGAAAGGTTTTTCATTTTAGAGCAAATTCATGTTAATAGCTTTCATCTAAGCGTTAACATCTGGAGAATTAAATAACCAGTACTAAAATAAACACCAAAATCCCACATTAATAAAAAACTGGGAAAGTAATTTAGACATTGGAATGTTCATCAATACTATCGCCCCAATACAAGACTCTTTGTTTAGTGATTCATAGTGTGATGCCAAATTATTTTTTAAAAAAATCTATCATTCGGGATAAAAATATTGATCCTTACTCGTTTTTCAGTATGACTGCAGTTGTCAGTAACTTATTCAATTAGAAATAGGATTCTCTCAGGAACAGCATTTATTTAAATATCACTACTATAGAAAAGAGCACAAACAGCTTACTCATAGAACAACAATAAAATAAATAAATAAATAAATAAATTTCGAACTGGTTCAACATTATAGCAAATAGTACATATTGCTTAATAGGACACATTTAAGAATAAAATTGCTTAAAATGCATATTTCAAGATCTCATAGAGATAGAAATCCCATCTGATGTATGAAGTGGCCAAAGCAATGTATCAGGATTACGATTTGAGCATTGATAGGCAAAGATTCGAATTCCAAAGTCATTGTTAATGGTATCAAAAACGTCACACAATCTTTCGTTTGAGTCAATATTCACCTGCACTCACACCCAGATACGAATTCAGATTATTTTTAACATAATAAAAATCATTTGAGATTTTCGTATAAGATCCCTTACCATTTATTTGGAAAGCTTACCTAAGTTTCTGAAGACCATCTTCGCAGAAATAGTTTTGCACTTTCTCTACACAAATACCAATTTAAAAAAATAAAATTATGGTTTTCAGTTGAATTGGACGCCTTTGGACACGTTTTCAAAATGGTCTGAAACTGACGCTGTAGCTGAGCTCTTAGACCTTTTATGCCCTCATCTCTTATCTGAGAAAATGAGATAGACTTAACTCTCTTTCTCTTGCTCTCAAGTGTAATAAACACTTTGAGATGTGCACAGTTATTTTCTTGAATAGTTAAAGTTGATGAAATTAAAGTAAGGATTACTAGGTTGCATGTTCGTAACGCCCTCTAGTGAGTATGTGAGAAGTTATTTGAGTTAAAGAGGTTGTAGGTTAATAAACAATCACCATGTATTTTTCATTGAAGTAAATTGAATGTGTTTTACACTCAAAGTATACGCACATACAAAGAATGAAACCAAAACAAGTCGTTTTTTTCGAAAGGTTAAATCCAGAGATATATTTGATTCAATCCAGACGCATAGCCAAATATTAAGTTAATATCCTCTAGTTCACAAACAATAATTATAATAATAATAATAAACGATTTGAAAAAACAAGCTTCATTTTATTGCGGAAAGCCAATAACCAATATACCTGTAAGACAGTGTATAATATAGGAAAAATAAGAATAAATATTATATTTGTTATATGATAAAAAGTTATTTAATAATAACAGTAATCTTTTTATCGCGTATTTGATATCAAAACCTGCATGCATCAATATCGAAAATTCCGCTTTCATAAAAATTCAATTACTTGTTGACTTGACTTCAGTTAAACAGAAAAACAATTTCCTAATTTAGAATAAAATAACTTATTAGGCGAAGATAAAATTAAACGGATATAAAAGATTTTTTTTAATAATCATTTTGTTGTAATTCTTTCATGAAGTAAATATTTATTTTAATAATATCCTTTGATGACTATGATTAATTGAAAAATGCCTTTTTTTCCTGTTCGTAGTCACAACATTCAGATCCAAGAGATCGTTACAGGGATAGGGCCTTATTAAATTTAGCTGCAACGAAGATTCAAGCTGCTTTCAGAGGCTATCGCACTCGAAAAGACTTTTGGCGTCAAAGGGTATTAATTTTAATTACTATTAATATTTAAATAACTTTTATCTTAACTGCATATTAAATACTTAAAAAATATTTCCTAATGGTTAACATTGAGGTTTTTAAGTAAGTAGTAAGCGTATTTTTATTTTTTAAAAAAGGCAGAAATAAAGTCTCTAGCCGTATATAATACCAATACGTGTCATTTAACAATGGAATTTAATATATTTCGTGCTCATACATATAATTATTACCATTTACATACTTCCAATAAATCTAAAAAATATCATGTAAGTCAGATTAATATAAGCTAAACTTGTGCTTATATTTACCGGCAGAATAGATAACTGCGACTCGAAAATAGATCTCGCTTGATCACCACTTTAATCTTTTATGCGTTACGTATAAACCTTTAATAAACCTTTTTTTTTTGCATCAAAATTTAAATATGCATGCAGGTTTAAAAATCGAAATTGTTATATATGCTAAATCCAACCGTCAAACATCTTAATATCAAATTTTTGTTCATACATAAAATATTTAAAAATATATTTTTTGAAATCATAGCATTTCTTTATTAAAAAGACAAACGCGAAAAATAATACCTGTTAAGCAAAAAATGTATATATACAGGGTTATCAGGAATGAATGACCCGATTATAAAATTTAATAATTCCCAGATGGATAAACAGAAAATGATAGTTAAGATGTCATTGTAAAGATACAACACATGAAATTTTTTTCGTACGTAACGATTCTTGACATAAAGTAAAATTTGTTTTCACAAATGTTCAATGTGACTTTCTTAAGTCACCCTTATATCACTGCGAACCTGAAGGCCCTGAACTTTTGCCTTTATACAGGCATCCAGTTTCCTGGAACTGTTTATAGCATCTTCTTATACTCTTAGATGGTACTCTTTCTACGGTACTTTGAAATTCCCACTGAACCGTGATTACTGACAGACTTTTTGCAAACGAGAGCACACAAAATGCTGTAACGTTTGAAAGAATAACGGTAGCGTATTCTTGGTGAATTAAAATATGGATTTTATTACGTCACAACTATTGAAAATTATTTACAAAATGATACATTAAAGTTATTAAAATTAATTAGATTGTTAGAGTCCACTATTTTGTGAGAGGAGGTTTCGTTGGTTACCGCTCCCGTGCAAGTTCACAGCATCTCTCCTCTCTCAAAGATTCCTCGGGGGTCAAACAGGGTTGCGCTGGATCGGAAATTGCACGTGTGGGCGTCGAATCTACAAAGAAACCGACACCAGATGTTGTTGTTGTTTTCGAGACGTGACGTTACAGCTCTCGCCCTCTCTTATGGAACTTTTCCGTTGAGAAAAGTTTAATGGGATGACGATGAGACAACTGACCGATTACCGACACATCCCTTCATCAAGCACCACTATATTTCTGAGCTGCAATTTTAATTACTAAAGAAAACGCTGAACTAAATTTGGAATTACTTATTTCTAGTGAGTGAAGGGAACTTACACAAATCTATATCACGAAATAGCAATGTAATCAATGTAAAGAAAACATACTATACATTAAATAAAAATACAAACACTCCTATCACAATGCCTAGTATCAATTATACTAACATGTTATATCAAATGCTAGTGTAAGACCTTGCACATAAAATATTCTTCGCCACAATACTTAAATAAAATTATACTAACGACATGTTGATATGATATGCGAAGTGTACAACCTTACACACAAAATATTTTTCACAATATGTCTCTTGCGTAACCTAAATACTCATGTATATTTTAAAACCCTGTACACAAAATTAAGCATATTAATACATTTGCTTTTCATGGCTTTATCTTTTGACACGCATCGCCATTCGATATGATATACAGTACTAGTAAATAAATAAAATTTAATACAATTATTAACCTTTAACTAAAAAAACATAAGCAACAATTATTATTCATGAGCAAGAGAACATTATTAACAATCCCTAATTATCTATCACCGATCTGCTGAGACTATCTGCATTTTTGTGACTTTTACCCGACCGATGTACAATTCTAAAATTATATGGTTGCAAAGCCAAAGCCCATCGCATCAATCTAGGGTTAGAAATAACATTTCTATTCAACCACACCAACGGGTTGTGATCGGTCATAACTAAAAATGAATTTCCATCTAAGTAATAATGTAACCTTTTAATTGCGAAAACAATACTAGCACATTCCTTCTCCGTCGTACAATAACGCTTCTCTACCTCTGAAAATTTCTTACTCAGGTAAAGGATTGGATGCTCCTCACCTTGTTCAGTTAATTGGGTTAAAACTGCTCCCATACCTGCGTTCGAAGCGTCCGTTTGAACAATGAATTCTCGTTCAAAATTTGGCGCGTACAAGACGGGCTTATCAATTAGTTTCCCTTTTAGTTGAAATGCGTTTTCACACTCGGTCGTCCACTTAATTTCTCCCTTCTTTGCTCTTCCTTCAACGCATCCGTCAACGGAGCAGCAATTACCGAGAACAGATTTATATATTTTTGGTAATAACCCGCTATACCTAAGAAAGCACGTATTTGGGTTTTCGTGCGAGGGTAGGGAACTCTAGAACAGCCTGAACTTTGATCTAGTGCGAAAACCCTGACCCACAATTGACCCAAAATTTGACATTTTGTTGCGCAAACTTACACTTTAGGTTTTATCGTTAACCTAGCTCTCTTTATTCTCTGCAGAACCGTTTCCATATGTTTAATATGCGACTCCCAAGTATCTGAGAAAATTGCGATATCGTCTAGATACGGGACAACGAAATCCTCTAGTCCGTTAAGTAATTCAGCCATGAGTTTACTAAAGAAATATGGAGCATTCTTTAATCCGAAACTCATCCTTAGGGGTCGGTATGTACCAAAGCTAGTACAGAAGGCTGCGTATCGCTGTGCTGTTTTACTCAAAGGTATTTGCCTTTAGATAAGTCAAAAGACGGTAATAAATTTAGCCGCCGATACTTTTTCTACGCGTTCTTCGATATTCGGAAGAGGAAAATATTCCGTTCTAATGATCCCGTTTAATTTCCTGTAATCTATACATGGACGAGGTTCTTTCCCAGCTATCTCAACTAAAATCATAGGAGACATGTAATCCGATTCTCCTACCTCAATGATTCCTAATTTTAACATTCGGTTAATTTCGTTTTTAAGATTTCATTTTGTCGGTGCGACATTCGATAGGGCTTCGTCCTAACTGGTTGATCGCTAACTAACTGGATTTCGTGTTCAACCAGATTAGTTAAACCGGGATTGTTTGAAAAACATTTAGAGTATTTATTTAATAATTCGCGCAGTCGATCCATTTGTTTGTCGTGAAGGTGTTTGTTCAACTCGCTAGCCTGGATTACGTCCTCGAAATCATAAATGAGAGAATTGTTTTTTCTAAGTATGGGATTTCTAACTCCTGGTCTGCGAGAGAGTTTTTTGTTTTCATCATCAATAATTACGTTAATAATATGGTTTTAGCATATTTATATGATAGATTTGAGAATTTCGACTAAATAGTTCGTTTCCGAAATTTTATTTAAAATTGTCCCAGGACCTATCCACTGCACTGCTAATTTATTTGCTCTGGATGTAGCTAACACTAGACTAAATCTCCATCCTTAAATTCACGTTTTTACTGCGTTTTTGTCATACCAAGTTTTTTTTTTCCGCTTAACTTGCATTTCCTCCATTTTATTTATAGCTACTTCTTGACATCTTTTTAATCTATTTATTAACTTAAACATATATTCAGTGACGAGATCACCCTCTTCTTCCGGTTCCATCCAATGTTCCATTACTAACGTCTCTGGGGTTCGCAAATTTTTCCCATACACCAACTCTGACGGTGTATGCCCTGTACTTTCGTGCGATACAGTTCGTAACGCTAAAAGAATTGACGGAAGATGTTTTTGTCCCATTCGGAGCCTGCATCTAAACATAAGAAGTCGTTTCAACGTTCGATGAAATCGCTCAACAGGGTTACTCTGTGGATGATACACAGAACTATGCCTGACAAGTATTCCGAATCTTTCAAAAACTCGGTAGTCAGAGCACTAGTAGAAGTACCCTGGTCACATTGTATTTCACGGGAAACCCCATCCGACTAAAGATGTTTAACAGCGCATCTGTGACACTAACGGAACTGATATCAGACACCGGAATAGCTTCAGGGGAATTTTGAAGACATGCAAATGGCCGTGATAAGATATCGATTCCCTTTAGATGTGACGGGAGAGGCCCACATGCATCAATATTTAGCTTAGTAAAAACCTCCTGAATAACAGGGACCAATTTTAAGTGGAGCTTTCTTTTATCATTGGGCTTCCCAGCCCTCTGACACTGATCGCAAGTTTTTTTACAAACTGTTCCATATCTCTATAGCAATTCGGCCAGTAAAAATATCGGTTTAATTTGTCTTTGGATTTCGTAATTCCCAGGTGTGCAGATGTTCCCTCATGAACAATGATTTAATAGGGTCGCGCAACCCTTCCGGCACTACTATTAACTTCACCACGTTACCTAACTTATCTTCACGATTTTTTGACCAATAATTCCTTCTCTAGCGAATAAACCTGATTGGTAACCTGCACTTGACTGGCTGCCTGTTCGTATAAGGGTTTAATCTCCTCGCTATTTTTTTGAGCATTGATTAAATTTTCTCGCGTAACCCTTAGCAGCGCTAATTCCGGAACATATTCCTGGAGTGCAGGTATTAAAATTTCGTCCTCTGCATCCGAAGAAACAATTATAACCTCATCTTCCCTTTTTTTAGCATCACCACTATCTATTCCCCTTTCTTCTCTAGCCGCTTTGACTTGAGACCTTGTTTGGACAGCATTCAATATTTCGACTGGCAGGAAATTATAGCCTAAATTTCCTTTTATTAGCTCGGCCGTTTTATTTCCAAGCAAATATCGACCGTGTTGATTTAAGTGATTTCCACAAACCGCTGCCTTAGTCTGCACCGTTCCAAAATTTCCGGAAATTTCCACGACCGCCAAAGGTAAACAAACTAATTCTGGGCTTAACGGTTGTTTTACCCAAACATTTTCACCAGAGAAAGAAGAAGGATTTATGTATTTTGCACATACTAAATCTATTGTCGCTCCCGTATCTCTAAGAATGTCTATCTCGTGACCATTCACAGAGCCCTTTGTTGTATATGAATTAAGAAAATCCGGGTTTTCATTTCCTTCAATATTATTAGTTTCCGTCGTTTTGTTTTTTATTAATTTAGGGCAACCGGCTTTTATATGTCCAGGCATATTGCAATGATAACATCTTTGTATCACGCGTTTTTCAAAAGTTCTCTCTCTAGTACTCTCCGGAACAGAAGCTCCTAATCTGGGGGAAGTTTTCCCAAATCTATTTTCTTTTTCCTTGATCCCTGAGTATGTCAAAATTTTATCATTTCTGCCCCACCTATCCATGGGTTTCGAATTTACCTTTCGGACGTCCTCATAATTATCAAAGAGTTCTGCTATTTGAGTAGCTGATTTAAGGTTTGCCCAATTATCTAAAAAATGATCTTTCATACTAGCATTGGCGCGTTTTTTTAATTGAACCACCATTAGATCTTTAAGATCTTGAAAGGTATTTTATTTCTAAGCCAATCAGCCACTCATCTAGATAATTCGTAATTTCAAAAGTGAAATCCTTCCAGGTGCTATCGGATTTTTTCTGGTGTTGGACAAATTTTGCCGAAAGACCTCCGGACTTAACTTGAATCTTTTAAGTAATAATTTCTTTACGTAATCGTAATTTTCGGCTTGTTCCTCCGGTTCGCGAGCAATAAATTGCACGATCTCTAGGGGTAACAAACCCAATTTGCCCCACCCACTCTTTCTTTTCTATTGACGCCCTTTTAGCCTGGCGTTCAAAGATCACTAGATATAAACTAATATCTGACTGCTTAGGATCGAAACCTGGGATCAATTTTTTTACGTTTAATTTAGAGGTTACAGAACATGCATTTGTAGAATCGTTTGATTCATCGTTTACCCTAAATCCGGATTCTATTTTAAACCTTTCTAAATCAAATTTCAGCTGTAATTCTTTCTCTTTTAATGCCTGCTCCTTTACTAACTCCTCCAATCTCATTTTTTCAGCCCTTTCTAACTCCTCTAATCTCTGTTTTTTTTTTTCAGCCCTTTCTAACTCCTCTAATCTCATTTTCTCAGCCCTTTCTAACTCTTGAATCTTTTTCCGTTTGCAAATTACAGATTTTTAACAAATTCCTCTTCATAACCTTCACTGTTAGTGATTGCAATTTTTATGCTAGGGACAGTCATATTTAAAGTGGCATTTATTCCTAATTCCTCAGCAAGTTGCAACATGTCTTGCTTTTTCCCTTTACCAAGGAAAGCCATTTTTTAAACAATATCAAATAAATGACACGCTAAATTTTGCACTATTGTTACTATTCTCTATTAATACAATAACACTGGTCCCATGCATACACAGAAATACACAAAGAAAACTTAACACTAAAAATAATCAAAATCATTCAAGAGACTTAAAAACACAATAAATCTTAAGCTAAATTGCACACAATGCTTGAAATACAATTTTTCTCTAGAAACAAAATAACACTGTTCCCATGCAAGAAAAAACACTAAGTATTTCAAAATTTCTAAAGAACACTTTTAACCAAAATTCCTAATACAATATGCAGTTTGCAACTCAAAATATAACAGTACTCACCCATTTAGTACTCAGCTTGCTGTCAGAAGCAAATTATGTGCACTAGTGGTACGGCTTCCGAAAATCGCTTTTCCTTCGGACACTCTCGCCGTTAACACTGTAGATGTAGATCAGTTTGATCTTCTATGAGCAGGACGCTCCCTTTCTCCGAAGCTGAATTTATTGCAGCACGGCTTCCGAAAATCGCTTTCCTTCGGACACTCTCTCGCCGTTAACACTATAGATCAGTTTTTTGATCTTTGAGCAGGACGCTCCCCTTTCTCCGAAGCTGAATTTACTTGCAGCACGGCTTCCGAAAATCGCTTTCCTTCGGACACTAGCCGTTAACACTATAGATCAGTTTGATCTTTTATGAGCAGGACGCTCTCTTTCTCCGAAGCTGAATTTACTTTTTTAAAATCTCTTTTTCTCCCTGCGTTGCGGTCCGTTTCTCACGGGTTAACTTTTTATCCCAAAGCGCTGCCACCAAAACTCTAAGCTGTAACAGCGTTTAAAATATGGATTTTATTACGTCACAACTATTGAAAATTATTTACAAAATGATACATTAAAGTTATTAAAATTAATTAGATTGTTAGAGTCCACTATTTTGTGAGAGGAGGTTTCGTTGGTTACCGCTCCCGTGCAAGTTCAAAGCATCTCTCTCTCTCATCTTCCGGTCGGGTCGCTAGATTCCTCGGGGGGTCAAACAGGGGGTTGCGCTGGATCGGAAATTGCACGTGTGGGCGTCGAATCTACAAAGAAACCGACACCAGATGTTGTTGTTGTTTTCGAGACGTGACGTTACAATGCCTGCTCCCGCTGCGACGCCATTTCCGCTTCTGTTCACAATTTCAAAAACATTTTGATTACAACATTGCTGCCACCTATTTAATAAAAACAATGATACAAATTCAAAATTATTTCATTTTGTATCTTTACGATGACATATTAAGGACCATTTTCTGTTTATTCAATTAGGAATTATTAAATTTTGTAATCGGGTTAATTCATTCCTGAAAACCCTGTATAATGTTTTAGCTTCTTTTTCTCTTTACATAGGCCTATTTTTTAATATCAGAAATTTAATTTTGTACTCTATATCATTTTATAAAATCCTAAAAAAGAGAGAGTTTTTAATCAATGATATTTCTGTCATTTCTGTAGGAACGTTACCGTGGTCTGCAGAGTCGAGCGCATGCTACTCATTATGGACAAGACGAATACAGTCTCCCCAGTATGACATCTATTGTTGACAATGCCAGTGTTTCACCTCTAGCTGCAAATGCTGACCCAAACTTAGGCCTTACATCATCTCTGGCTCCAATCGACAGTTCTCAAAGGTGATGCTTTGATCATCCAATTTTTGAAAGTACCCTCTTTTTTTAAAAGTACCTTTTTTTTCACACTTCATGGATCTAGCTCATAGAGTCTGTGAACCTTCTTTTTAAATTTTAATTGCATCATAAATATTAATTATGTTATTATTTCATTTCTTAGACATGTTATAATAGCTAATTGTTAAGGTAAATCCGACTACGCGTTCGGAACCCTTATTTTGCAAATGTGCATAAATGGATAATACTTATGATATTTAGTGTCACTTAGATTAGAAAACGTATATAAAATTGTTTTAAGAATATTATTACAATAAAAAATTATTTAAGTACAATATTTTGACAAAAAATAAGCATAGAATGACCAATTTTCAAAATATTCTCCTTTTGTGAAAAATGCTTCTATTATAATAATATTAAGCCTTTGAATAGCTCAGACCTCTATGCAGAGGCTGAACTAGAATTTTTGAAATATATAACTTAGAAGTTGATTTATCCATATTTTACTACAACCGAGGAGAGAAATTTCAAGAAAAAATTGCCGATAATTATTTCAATGGGTGGTAACTCTTGAAAATAATGTGAATTTTTCAAAAATACAAGTTCAGACTCTCTAAAGAAGCCTTTATATAAGTAAAATATTAGTACTTAAAAATTATATTACAAAATATTTATATAGCAAAATATTATACATGAATTCTATTCTAAGTGACACTAAATATCATGAAAATTATCCGTTTATACGCTTTTTTAAAATCACGGTTCCGAACGTAAAAAACTTTGTTTGGTACGTTTATATATGCAAAATTTAAATAAAACACTATACTTATTACAAGTGCAAATTGTCTTTTCAGAAGTCACATTTTAAGAGATCTCAAAACTAAACTGACTTTTTCTGACGAATTACCAACTGCCAGTCAATTACAATCGGAGCATTCTCCTACTGTTATAGTTCTTGGTGGAATCAATCCTATTAAAGCTGGAGACTATTTTCAAGGTAAATTTGATTGAATATTTTCTAATAAAAAAAGAAAAAACTGTATACATAATCATACGCATTTCATTTGTAATAATACATTTAATCAAAATTTTAAATTTTGGTTCATTTCAGTATAAATTTAATTATATTGATTTAGAATTATATTTTTGCTATTGATTATAGATTCCCCATAAGAATTAGAAAAAAAGAAATTTTTCTCTTCAGGATTATTTATTTACGTCCAATGAACTTTTTACTAATAAAATTGTTTTTACTTTGCTTCCCTCCCTCTTAAATAATTCATTTCAAATATTTCATATAGATTAAAAGCTGAGATTTCTGGTATATATAAAATACTAACATTTTTATTAAGTAGTTTTTTATATAAATAAACAATTAATAGTGATATTTATCTATTAATCAGGTGGATGCATGTTTGTATACAATGTTCAAAAAGACAGATGGCTGTTTGGGGGTACAATGCCAGAGCCCCGTAATTACCATGGATCTGCTTATCTGAATGGAAAAATATACGTCGTAGGTAAGCTCAATAATTTATGAATTCTATAATCGAATAATCGTAAAAAAAAAAGGAAACTCTTAATAACTTTAAAAAATCTTATCGCCACTGAATAAAATTAGTAGTTGAGAAGACTTTCCTTCCTATCGGTATTTTGAAAGTGACTGTAATAGATTCTATCATTGCCACGTGTAAATTAAAATATTTATTATAAAGAATAAATTACTGAATTTTCTGAAAAAATTTACTTTGTTATTCAAAAAATTAAAATAAATTTGGAAAAAGCTTTTTTTAAAGCTACAAAATGTAGCAAAAGCAGAGATCAACTCCTAACCCATCTAGTTGCGGCAAAGAAGTCCCATGTCCTTAGAGAGAAAAAATTTTACGAAGGATGTCTAAGTTCAGATATTGAAAGGGAACAATTTGATTGGCCTACAGGAAAGTTCAGCTATCTGCGTGTGTGTGAATAAAATTAAAATCACTGTTTATGGTTTTAACGTTGTCTTCATATATTAAGAAATTTATTCAAATAATACAGTTAATTAACTTCTGAAAATAATTTAAAATTTGATTTTTGTTTACAGTATTTGGAAAAAAATTGGCTTAAATGGAAATATGTTTCAATCCCCCCCCCAATAAAACCATTATTTTGGGAAATATCTGGGGAAAATTGTGCTGAAAGATCATATGTTACAGTTCTTCCACTCAGACGATTCATACTGCTTTTCTAGTCTCTTAACAGCCCTAAGTAATTAAAGAAACAATTTAGATTTTTATACCTTTAATCCAAATTCTCTGATAGTGTGTTATCCTTTTCAGGAGGCTACAGTCCTCTGCACGTACATCATGGTCAGATGATCGCCACTCAGAGCACATTTCAATTAACAATTCGATCCAAACGTTGGAGAAAGAGAGCTGATATGCACCAAGCTAGGGCTTGTCATGCAACCTGTATCATTGAAGAAAACGTCATGGTTTTCGGTGGGAGAGACAGCGCTGGAAAGTAAGTGCTTTTTAGTACTCAGTTTGTGATACCCCACGCCCATGGGGTATCATCTCTTCATCCACGCGACCTAGATTTGTAGGGATAAGAGATTGATCACTCGAACCTTCCATAATATAAAACTAGTCTATTATTATTTCAATATATATTAATCAATGCGACACAAGTCTTACTTAGAGGAAAACAATCAGGAGTGATATGACGTAATTAACAATTCTTAGCAAATAGAGCATTAAATCCTACTCACTATCTTTATGATACATTAACTTCCGAATCCTTATCTATAGCCGATTTCTTAACTAGCTAGAATCCGCTCTATAATTAAACTTTAATAATCTATCGCTTACCTACATCTCACGGCGATCTGCAACCAACTTTATATCCACCTCTTGTACTTTCTTCCATTAATGTAAATCTTCTATATATCTTATTATCCAACTACTATGCAACTTTCTGGCTTCTAACAGACTTCTATATGGCTCCCCTATAATACTCTTTGGCCTCCAGCCGACCTAAACGTGAATGCCAAATTTCCATTATATATAATCATTCCCTAATCTACATATCGCGTTTTCTTCTTGAGAAGGTTGGAATGAAATGCCATTCTAGCCCCAAAGATTCCCCAAGAGGATTAATAGAAGGCGCGATAAAGCTCCGTCATAAGTTGGATTTCTCATTTTCTATCCCTCTTTTTGATAGTTTCAATCGTTTTAAAGAATGTGCTTCATTTATCTTCGACAATTCTTAAAAATATTATTTAAAACTTATGGCCAAGTGTTGGGAGAGGAATGGTTGACAAACATTGCAATAAAAATTAAGAGCTTCTTAGGAGCAAAGTCACCATCTCGAAAGTTAGCAAAATGTAAGAAATTCATTTATTTTTCAAAGAATGCTTTGAGGAACCGTCTCAATGATCCCTACAGGGTGTGTGTGTGTGAATTCAGCAGTCTAAAAACATTAAGACAATTCTTTATCTAAAATCATGCGTGCTTCTCAACTCGCAAACAAGGATCACCCTTGCATCGAATACTTTTCACAATCTTCTCTCACTTTGTCACCTCAAATTTCTTTAAATAGCAATGCTTATTTCACTGCAGTAGCCAGTTCTGAGTGGGCAACGTATCAAAATTCCTTCGGGGCCCTATTTTGGATATAAGAACCCCGTTAGTGAGATTGTAGATACACATGTCGGGACCCCTGTAGCTTGGTGCCCCGTATCATTGATACGACTGATACGGCGGTAGCTACGCCCTTGGCTTATTTGTATGTATAACGATTCCTCCACACTGCGAGGTTTTCAAATCAAATAACAATATGAAGGAATTCCAGAAGTTAACCGAAGATAAAAAAAAAAAACACGCGAGAAAACACTGCTGGATATCTAGGTCGCAAGTCAAAGAATCTGATCCAGATTCAGACTGCATATATTTTCACACTTTTTTTTAAAAAAACTTTATATACATTCGTGACACTTTAACCAATATATGTATACTACCATTAAAATTTTAAAGTATTTCATAAGTAACTCTTTTTCTTTAACAGGCAAATATTTAACATGTAAAGTTTTAAAAAAATAATTTAGTATTAAATATAGGAGATGAAATATAGAACACCATAAATTTTTATATCAGGGGGAAAATATGGAAATAAGTAATATAATAAAATATGTTGTTCTTGGTAGGATAACAAAATCAATCGGTAGAGACAAAACCAATACTAAATACCTATTTTCGATCTGAAAAAGTATTATGGATATTTAGTTTTATTTTTTTAGGAAAAGAATGCTACATAAAGTATTTATTACTAGTGATCTTGGGGATGTGTGATGGAGACTACGTTTAAATTACTAAACCTTTCACCTCAACTGTCTTCAAGATCAATGAAATGGCATTTCTGAGCATATATTGTCTAAATTTAATGAGACTGGAACATATTTTGAAATACCTTTCTATTTTATTTTTCAAAAATGTCGTGACATTTCACAATTGCAGAACTCTATGATAAATACTTCTTTACGTGATATATACATGCTAGAACGTTGTCATATATCTTTCTCTTTTTAATATGTAGTAATGATATTCTTTTATGCCTTTTCAGACTTTTATCAACAGTTGAAGCTTACTACCCCAAAAGAGACCAATGGACTCTAGTGAAACCTATGCCGGAACCAATCATGGGAATGGCTTGTGCTGTATTGGATGGTTCCGTGTGGGTGATAGGTGGAATAGTTTATGAGGGTAGCTCTGCAAGATATACTGTGTCTAATCGTGTGTATATATTCGATATTCAGCAACAAAAGTAAGTGAGCATAAATTTAACTTAATGGAATTCCCCTTAAATTAATGTTTATGTTAATTTAGCTCACAATAAAGGATTTCCAACGCGTCTGTCGTTGAATCTTAAAGAATTTTTACTTTTATTGATTATCTTAAGAAACACTGGTTAGATTTTATCATAGATATATATACAGGTTGGTATTATAAAAAAAAACACTCCATATAACAGTTATAGTGCAAGACCTTGGGTACAGTTCATCAGCATAGGAAAAATTAAAATGAAGCTTGTAAGATAGATTTAAAAGGAGGAAATAAATAGTCTATAGAGATAATGTAAAAAACATGATCCCTTCTTATTGTTTCATAACTTTCACAACGGGAATTCAAGCTGGAACCAAGATAAGTTACACAGTACCAATTCTACACCAATCCAACATCAGTTAGTTCCATTTTTCCAGTAACGCTGTATCTAGGTCATGGATAGTTCTGGGAGAAGGAAAACGAGTTTTCGTTACTTTCCCTAAAGCATGAATAAACTTAGTTTTAGTGATTCTAGCTGGTCAGTCCAGCCGTTAAATATCCTTACTTTCCGGTGAATATCTTCACTTTGACCTATATTTCACGTCAATCACAAAACCACCATCAAAGACATGGAGATTTGTATGCCCATCTAGTATGATGCTTGCCCGGATCATCAAACTTTCACTGCCTTACCAATCTCTTTCTCGGATATTGAAGAACATGTAGCAGATCTCTGTTTAGGTCCAGATGAAGATACATCGAACTTGAATGGTTAGGCTAAATTTGAAATCAAAGGGGAATTGATATCTAATGAAATAGTTGAGCACTTAGTGATGTTTTCATTAAATGTCTTTCAATACTGTCCTTTTTAATCAAGATTACTTAACAGTAGAATATCAGAAAAATATCTCATTCCATCACGAGAATCATGGTCTATTTAAGGGTCATACAACACTTCAAAACAAAAATGAAGTAGATAATTATCATCTCAAACCGGAAAAGAAATTTTAAACACTATTAAGAGAAGCAAAAGTAACCTTACACTATATAATAGTATTTCTTTTTTAAATTTTCTACTGTATGACATTATAAAGGTTAAAAATGTTAATCAATTTATCAACTAACTCGTTTTAATAGCGCGGATTTTAAATTTCTTTTAAAAGCGTGTATAATTTATGTTTTTAGTTGGTACCATAAGTTATCACTCCCAGAGCCTCGGGCTTTTTGCAGCGCTGTCAGTTTAAAACGAGAAATTTGGCTTTGGTGTGGAGTTAAGGATGCGTTGAGTGATGATGGTTACTTGATGAGCACCAACACCGTCTTTGTTTACAATCCCGAAGTGTCCAAGTGGGAGCAGCATGCAGCGATTGGCACAGCTAAACATGCCACAGCCATTGCAAAATTTGGTAAACAAAAGGCATTGATTTCTTCTAAATTATTTATAGACTTGTCTTTATAATTATAATATTTTGGTTCTTATGACATATCTAAATCTAAAGATAAACGAATCGTAATTTTTCTTATTCTTCCATATTTCCTATTTTCTATTTCATATTGTACTTGATTCATGTGATGTCATGGTCACATCACAAATTCAGTCGCCCATCTGCGCCTTATTGATACTAGCTTTTAATTGTACTTTAAGACATACATATTTGATGATAACATTAATACACATAACTTGGGACGTATTAAGACTTCTTCAGGTTCTGGGCCTCTACGCAAAAGTAGGCCCTGAGTCTCCTACGTACAAGTAGGCTGTGGGCCCCCCACACAAATATACGCCCCCATCCGCCATGACCCTTACAAATTGTCAGTGTATACTTGTCAGTGTATACAGTGTCAAGTACACATGTTCAAACAATAACCCAAAACAAATAAATGTGCATGGCTTGCAATTACACAAACCAGGTCGACCGACTGTCACCTTTTGATTTAAGGAGTAATGATTATGTTTGGTGGTAGGTCTGTACATGGACGACAGCCATCAAATGTAACCAGTTGACATATCACCCGAAAATCTCAGTTTTTCGGAGAATGCAACCAAAAATAACATTTGACCGTTAAAATTATCCGAATCATGATCTTATAAAGGCTAAGTCGAGAACGAGACGAGGCCCCCATTATGGCCGAAGCCCTGACGCTAGTTGGTCCGTGCCTTAAGACATCCCTGCACATAAATTAAAAAGAAACCAAAATCACATTCGATTTAAAAACATCTGCATTACGTTAGAACATAAACAATTCTTTTTTTGTGTGTGTGAGGGCGGGATTTAAGGAAATCCTAATGGTAACATATCGTTAAATAATTATTATATTTGAAATTATACATGGGATTTACAAGTACGAGGCGAATGTTGGCTTTGGCTTCCACAAAAAACACGTGATTGTATCTATTATGAGACCGTCAGGAGCTGAGGAAAATAAGAGGGAGTTTTGAAAACAATTTATTAAATGTTCTTTAATGATTCACTGAGAATTTTATCCTGTATAAATAACTATTTATTTATGCATAATTATCGCATTAAAAATTTACAAGCACAGGTTCATTGCCATCTATATTCTACACAAAAAAAAAAAAAAAAAAACAACCTAAGAATATCTGAAATCAGTTCAGTGCAGTGATAACACTAAATCTGGAGACTTGGCCATCGCCTTATGCTCCGAAAGAATATCTGAAGTCAATGTAGTAACACATATCTTCAGTTAAAGTTACAGTAAACACAGTTATATTACAAAACAAAATAAATCACAATTATTATCACAGAAATGTTACAATCAGTGTATCAGATACAAATCTTATTTTTATTTATTTTTTAAGTCGTAAAAAGTTTTCAATGGAATTCGGACGAATTACAACGCGTTTTAAACGTGTTATTTTACTTTACCAGATAGGAGCAGATAATGGTAGTAACATTTTGAACCTGTTTTGAACAACATGAGACGGGTAAAGTTTGTTAATTTTTGTTATATTCTGTGTAAAGATATAAGTTAACTAGTGAGGATTTTCAGAACTATTTATTTCTTGTGCAAAAAGAGAGAGAGAGAGAAAACCCCACTACTTAACTATGACATTTTTCGAATTCTATGATGAATTTTTCATCTAAAGACTTTTCGAAAATTTCAAATTTAATTATGGACACTTTTTGCGTTATTATATATATACTATAAGGGGGTGATCAAATGAAAAGGTACGAAACGACACGGTGGGTACAAATATAGACTTTATTCAAAATATACAACATAGGCCTGAGCACAGCGATCCCACTGATGAACAAGACGCAGAATTCC
The DNA here is from genome assembly GCA_019973935.1 of Trichonephila clavipes. Classification (NCBI taxonomy): domain Eukaryota; kingdom Metazoa; phylum Arthropoda; class Arachnida; order Araneae; family Nephilidae; genus Trichonephila; species Trichonephila clavipes. The sequence goes on from BMAU01015936.1 coordinate 328,173, forward strand.
TTGTTCCCAGAATTCCTGTGGCTGTTACGAGACTCAGTCCTTCACAGTGTCCTTGAGTACGTCGTCCGAGCTGAAGCGCTTCCCTTTCAGGTGTTTCTTCAGTGGACCAAACACAGGGAAATCGCAGAGCGATATGTCCGAACTGTAGGGCGGATGGTCCAACGTCTCCTATTTGAACTTGTCCAGTTCCATTTGTGTGACTCTGAAGACGCGTGGACGCGCGTTATCATGGAGCAGAACCTCACCCTCCGTGAGCAGCCCCGGTCTTTTGTTCTTGATAGACCTGCGTAGGCGTCGGAGTGTCTCACAGTACACATCGGAGTTCATGCTTTTTCTGTGCTCGAGGAATTCCCCAAGTAGCGGACCTTGAACGTCGAAAAAGACAGTGAGCAACACCTTGCCTGCTGACTTCACGGCTCTGAACTTTTTAGGGGGAGGTGACGACGCATGCTTCCACTGCATGCTGTCCCGCTTTGTCTCTGGCTCATAGTGATGGCACCAGGTCTCATCACCTGTGACGATCCGCTTCATGAAAGCGGGGTCTTCCTGATACCGAAACAGATGTTACAGTGCTAGTCCCATACACAGTTCCTTTTGCTGGTCGGTGAGCTGCTACGAAATCCAAGCGGCACACACCTTCCCAAATCGCAACCTGTCGTGAACAATTGTCCACACGGTTCCATAGCTGACATCCACCTTCAGCGCCAACATTCGCAATGTGACACGCCGATCACTTCTCTCTAGGTCGTTCACCTTGTCGATGAGATCGCTCGTGATGACATTTTTTGGCTGGCCTGGTCTCTGGTCATCACCCACACTCGCACACCCTGCACGAAAACGGGCACTCCATTTTCTCACAGACTTGTCAGAGACACATTTCTCCCCGTAAACGGTCACCATCCGCCGATGAATGGATGCCGGTTTCTCACCGTCCGCTGTCAGAAATCGGAAACACTTCGCTGCTCCTCAATCGCCGAATTTTGCAACGCGAACGCCATCCTGTCCTCATACGGACTGCCGCATCATTTGGACGCCGCTTTTTATAAGAGCCTTTGCTCTCTCCTACGCATGCACATGATCCGATCCCAGTCAGTCTCCCGAGATGTCTCGCTACATTCTCCCATGGCGGAATATGCAAATATTTAACTGTTTCATTTTTATGTCGTTTCGTACCTTTTCATTTGATCACCCCTTGTATATTCATGAATAATGTTTATTTTATAGATTTGTTTACCAGAATAATAGAGCCTCATAATATTCAAACTAACCATGAAAATACAACATTATCTGCCTACTTTTAATTATTTATTCCACGGGAGATTTCAAAGTGCAAAACAATGACAAAAACAACCGTAGGAATTTTCAGAACTGGGATAATAGAGTTAAATTTCTTAACTAAACACCGCAAATCAATATTAATAAGTATTATGATTTAATTTAAATCTTACCAATTTTATAAGTCGCCAGGCAATATTTTGACCTTAAAATGAAATGGCTGAAACTACCTATTGCAATAAAAATCAAATACTATTTCTCAGAAAAAAAGTAGCATTTTTTTCATCTAATATGAAGACGATTATAACTTTTATATATAAGCTTACTTAAAAATAATTACAAGAGTAAATTCAATGAATAATCAAACTCGCGTAATACACGATACTTCACAATCCCTTTTTTAATTTTCTCTCTTTATATGTTTACTCTCTTTAAGTATTGTTATAAAGTTGTTATACCATTTTCAGCCAAATTGTAAGAAATGCACGGTTTTTCTGAAATACATTTTTTATACTATAAACTTCAGAAAATTTTAAACAGCATAGGTAAAATGTATCTTACACAATATCCTGTTTTACGATTTTTGAAGGTTAAAAAAAGCAAAATTGCAATTAAATTTAAGTAGATTGCTTTTCATAACAATCTGTCGCCTTGTGTGCTATTTACTCTAACCAAATCACGTTTTTTCGTCAGGAAGGCGTGTGTTCCTTCTGGGTGGAATGAGCAATGCTTCAGGTGCTAAAGAAGTGTTAATGGAAAACGATTACTACAACAGAGAAAGCGATAGATACGCAGAAGGAGCACCACTTCCACGTCCTATTACTGGAGCAACAGCTACAGCTTTACCAATTGATTACATTGCAACCAGTGATCCTAAATGGGTAAAGCTTTACTTATACCATTACCGAAATTTTGAGTTCTGTCTGCTTCTGTGCCAGGCTGGCATTGTGATCGGAAAGATCATTTGCAGATCAAGAGAGGTTATACTTTCAATAATAGTAAATGAATAGATAAATTAGGCAACCAACTTGATCAGTTTGATCACCAAGTGCCATGAAATTGCCAAAATTCGGCAGCAAAAATAGACGCATCAGGAAAAGTCCAGAAAAATCTCGGAGAATTATTTCACCAGAAACTTCCAGAAACCACAGCAAGGGTCTATCCAGCCTGTATGAGGAAATTACAGAAAAGCAACAGAAAGAACCAGTCAAAGCTTGAGAGCAAGTGCGAGTTCATTCATCCATAATGATATTGCGACGACATATATTGTTTTTAGTTATGCTGTTATCAAATATTGTGATTTAAAATTAGGATAAATGTCGTATCTACTTCGAAATACCGGTTACGGAATTTCAGGAAATTTTATTTCTACTTTCAGTTTAGGATCAGGTTCAAATATATTTCAATTCCAAAATTATTAACAGAACGAACAAAAGGTTTTTTCCCCCCGAATTCTTACTTCCAAAGTTTCTAGTCGGTCCATTTCTTAGAAGTAATCTTCTATTTCTGTTAATTCCAAATCACTAATGTCGCTACAACTTCGGCGAAATACTGTTGACCTTGTTTATTTGAACCGCCGCTCTACCGGTTCGCAGCTACACAGTGCATGTCTTAAACCAGTGCTCCCCAACATTTTATCGCTACGGACCGGTCAACGTTTGATAATTTTACCGCGGTCCACTGAGGGTGGGACACGTGGATTGTTTATATTTTAGATAGTTGTGATTTAACAATTTTAATTTAGTTGCATTTAAATATGCCTTCAGAATAAAATAGAATTACATAAGAAATGAATAAAAGCGATTTAACGTGGAATATGAAGTGTTTTCCGTGGAAAGTTGCGCAAATCCGAGAGAGAGAGATGCACCACTTTAATTAAAATGGCAATAGTTTAATGTTCTTTAGGTGGCCCGACACGATTTGATTCGCGGACCGGAGGTTGCGGATCACTGTCTTAGACGACAGAGATGAAAGGAATGTCAGTCGTTATGGGCTTTTATTCCTGTCCTTTGTTGTTTGCGACTTGCAGAAGGAGGCACCGTTACACTCCCATAATATTGATCCTTTGATTCACCAATCTTTTTTTGTTGATTTCTTTTTCTCATTTTAGTTTTATTTCAAGTTGAGTAAGAGTATAAACCTTTGCTTCTTCGACGTTTCTAGTTCTGTAATGGTGCTTTTCATCGCAAACTTCGATCTATTTGGTTTATCCATATTTACTCCGATTCGATTATAGCTACTTTTAATGGTAGCTGCAAATCTTCGTGAACTCTGGTTTTGTTATTCAAAAAATTCGAAGACTGGACTGTGTGTATTTTTGACTTCATTGCTTACTTGTCATTCCAAGTAGCAAGCTACAACAACTCTCGTGGCGGGCTACATCAAAAACCTGGCGGTGATGCTCAGCCGGCGGATAACATTCGCTGCAAAAAACAGTTATAAACACAGTTACAGGCTGAAAAGTTGCTTATTACAGACATACTCTGAAAAAATATAAGTCATAATAAAACTTATTAAAGATTAAGAAAAATAGAGTTTTGAGCTTTCTTTTTCTTGACTTAATTCCTTTTATTTTCTTTTTTTAATAAGTTTTTTTACATATTTTATTTTATTGTAAATACATGTTTTAAAAGTTGTCTCTCTTGGAAAATAGTTGTTTCAATTAACCTTTAAATTTACTTTTAGAATGCCGACAATCTAAATGAAACAGTTTTGAACGAAGCTGCGACGAAAATTCAGTCTCTTTTTCGGGGATATCGAACAAGAAGTTTGCTTTCAAATAACAAGTTTCCGGTAATATATATTTGACTTTTAATTATTATTAATATTTATTTTAATTTTCATGTTATTTCTTCCTGATCTGGAGCTAGATCTTTCAGTTGATTTTAAAGAAATGTTATTCAAGGCATCTATCTTAAATTATTTACGTATAAACTAAATCTTTTCTAAATATATTTTTGATACTTTCATATTATACCGTGAATCCATTTCGCCAATTCAAAAAATGTTACCAAATGCTTTCATCGGTATTATTATTTGTTCTAACATAAGCATGAAGGATTTTCACTTTTGGCTGCAAATCGTGGCATTTGGCGACGTCTTTTGATTTGATGTCATTTTTTTAAATTTATAATTTAATTTTGAGTGTATATAACATAAATTTTTATTTATATCTATTTGTATTTCGATTCATAAGAGTTTACAACATTATTTTTCATAAATACATTTAAATGAAGAAGAAAAAATATACATTCTTCGAAAATCAATGTTTGACGTGCATTCTTGGAGATATACCTATCAACCAAAGATTTATTAACTCTGTTCTAACAAATGTTTTCTTTGCTTAAGGAAAAAAATGATGTTGGGTCAGTTAAATACACGACACTGAAAAGGTTAAAATTTGGGTGAGTTAAGGTTAATCCTTGCATGTCCTTTTGAAATTCCAATGTATTGCTCAGTTCTCCATAAAATATGTACATTATCTTTCCTTTTATCAGAAAAAATTCAGTTATTGTCCTGAAGTGAAAAAAAATTGAACACTTTAAAGGACATTAGATGATGTTACGTTTTCCCGCCACACAGCTGAATAAAAAGTCGGCTTCTTCTTGTGGATAGGATAACCCCGTTTCTACGTACAAGTGCACCCTTAAACTATTGCGAGGTACTGTCGTTGGTCATCGCCCCTACAACCTTTGACATCGTGAGAAACCCCCTACTCCCCCCATGATCTGGATATAACTAGAGGATAAAAAGGCCAACCGCGCCACCCTCCCGAGACCCTATAGAGAGCAGAGGGTAGTGCGTTGGAAACTTCGAACAGGACGGATGCCATCTCCTCCATCACAAACAACAGAATTTGAATAACGAACTAACCTATCGTTTTAATAACTTCAAAGTATATGCTGTAATTAATAGCCGTGACGTAAATAAACCAAACATTTAAACTAATAAATATCACGCTACCATTATTTTTCTCAAACGTCACAATAATCTAATTACAGGGAGTAAAAAGAACCACAAAACGTAAGGAATCTAAATCTCTTAACATTTACGTCACTTTTTTTATAATTGCATACTATAATCAAAGAAGTAAGATCATTTTTTCAGACACCGAGCAAACACTTTTTTTCTGTTATGTTATTTTTTTCATCCCTTTAATTGTGTTTACAGTGTTTATTCCTCTTTAGATACAAGGGAATATCGATGAATTACATAGAAGATCTTATTATGCCCCTCTCTCTGAAACATATCATGATAAATGGAAATTATTTCAAAGAGTCCAGATCGATGTGAGTATAAATATTTAATAGTCTTTTAGAATGCTGATAATGTCTAAAGAATATGTGTATATATATAAAATCATTTCAAGTGGACGGACATCTTTTGCACTCAATTTAAATGTTCAGTGGCAAGCATAAACACATGTTCAAAGGAAATATTTTCTTTTGAATTAGTTATTTTATTTTAGGACTGGCCTCCAATTCCAGATCCCAAAAACCTTCCATCGGAATTGGACGTTCGGTTTGGTACTCTTCCCAAAGGCTACACTGTTACTGCTACTGCCGCCAGTGGAAGAACTAAAGTCAGACGATATGTACCGTTGCCAGAACATGTAGATTCAAATTTAGGAATGTGTGGACATATCTGCAACATTTATAAGAAAACAAAGCAAGTTATTTTGTTTCTTTAAGATTTAACCTTATCATACAGCTACTACATATTTATTGATCTAAATTTCACTAAACATTGTGAAGTGCTTTTGCATAAGCTTCCACAACGCTCATGATTATAACTACTTACAGAAAGCTTTTAGGTCTGCGGAAAGTAGAACATCTGCCAACTTTTGCAAGGGATATGTTGACCGTTACAAATCTTCAAGACGATTCGCTACCAGTTATACTCGTCATGGGTGGTCTTCAACCGAAAGAACCCGTCAATTTGTCGTACGGTAAGAAGATATCAATATTTTGAGGTGAGTTACTTAAAATATGAAATTTTAAATGTGAAAGATATTTTATTATTTTCATTGGATTTAGGGAAACTTATCATGAGGTATAGTCCTTTAAAAGACAGATGGGAATATTTTGGTGTTCTACCAGAACCGAGAAACTACCATGCTGCTGTCTATTATAGAGAATTCATTTATGTTACCGGTAAGAAAAATAATTTTGTCTTAATTTTTTTAAGAAATAGGATTTATTTGTTGGTTTACATTAAACACTGTTTAACATATTGGCTGAAAATGTTTCATTCAGGTGGATGCGATCCAGATAAACGAAACTGTGGCGAAATGGTGGCGACAAATACGACTTATTGCTTGAACATTCATTCAAGTGAATGGATTCAAAAAGCTGAGATGCTTTGTACGAGGTCCCACCATTGCCTTGTCGCTCTCCAAGGTAAACTGTATGCAATTGGAGGTAGAGACCACAACGGGAGGTAATATGTTGACTGCATGATTTTAGTTAATAACTTTAAAGAATCTGCTTATAATGGGCAAACGTTTTAATAGAACATATTAAAGGTTTTGTGACCAGAAGTAGAAATTATGTTGCCAAAATTCAAAATTTTACAAAACTATCCCAAAAGTTTAACGACAAATAACTTTTGAAAATAAGCATATAATTTAAAATTATGCCTTAAAAAAGATTATCATGGTTAGAGGCTTTAAATCCCTTATAACTTAAACAAATCCATATCTGAACTGAACTCAGTGGCGCAACAGTCCATGAGGGCCAAGCAGGGGCGTAACGGAGAATATTAGCCTCCCCCTGCAAAGTCAATTTTGGGCACCAAAGCGGATCTTACAGAGGGTAAATACTTGTAGTTAGTCATGGTTTGGGCCCCCTAGAACCCTGGGCCTTCCCGTGATGTGGGGGTACTCGTTACACCACTGAGGCCAAGGCCTACTTTTTGTGCCTATCTTAGTATAAATGAACTCATTCATTCTAAAATTCTTAATTGCAGGCTGAAAAGGCAGTTCCTTTTCTCTCGGCCACTAAAGTGCCTGAGGATATACTGTCAAAGAAGTCTTGCTGGAACGTACAGCAATGTTATGTTTTCTGAAATAGGAGCTTGGTTTGTTTACAAGACTATAAAGGTCCACACGGACAATGAGATGATGTTTAAGAAAGCACGGACTATCAACACCGTTACTATTGTTGTGGCTCCCTTGATGCAACAGAAGAAATCTGTGTGCTTATAATGGTCCAAGGGACGATAGCTATGGATAATAGAGGCATCCTGCCATCTTTATCAAACCACCTTGTATCCAATCAACTGTGAACCTGGATGGTACGGTTTAATCCCACTCGTTCATCAATGTGATTGACCAAAAAACTGATTTAGGGGACCTGACGACTTTCTTCTGAAGTCCAGTGCCGATGTTTCATTCCATAGCCCATTGCAGGCGGATTTAGCTATGACGAGCTGTATATGCGTGGATGCGATTCTGGGTCTGGTTTCGTAAGTCTATATGAAGCAGTGTACGCTGGGCTGTGTTTGTCTGGGCTGCCAATTTCGTAGCTGTTAGTAGCCCTTCGGTGATGGTGAGCAAAGCATAACAGTTTCCACCCTCCTTTGGAACCAATGTGATACCAAAACACTGGTCGACGATTTGTTATACCATTTTCGATTAGTAAATACAATGTGTGGTGCACAAAATATATCAATAGAATAGAAAAACATTTACGGTTCACGAACGCAGCATTTTTCTGCGTTTTGAATTTGTCTTAAATTTCACTTACAAAATTGTATTTCCTTAATTCTCTAATATTCTTTTGCAGATTAGTTGCATCCATTGAGGCTTATGACATCGAAAATGACAAGTGGAGTTTAAGGCGCGCTATGTCCCAGCCTCGCATGGGTATGGCATGTGCGATTTACCAGGATCATATCTGGTGCATCGGTGGTATTGGATTATCTGATGATTCTGACATGATAACCTATCCAGTTTTATCAAGTGTCATATCATACGAACCATCGAAAGACGCGTAATATATATTTCTTATTCCTCTCTTTTTAAACTGCTAATACTTTAAATATATTACAAATGTTCTTTTAACAGACTTGATGAAGCTCTACGAGCCTTAGTTAGCGAACGTCAACTCTGAGCTGAGTAACAATATTGTACCATAAGAGTATAATACTGCTATTGTTTGAAGGATTCCTATTGGATGGAATATGGAATAGAAGGCTTATATTCTTACCTATCAGTTCACTTATTTTTTCGCCATCCCTATAGATGAATGTTATTTAATCATAAGTTGCGCAAAAAAAAGGCAATAACGAATACTTGAAATATATTACAAATGTTCTTTTAACAGACTTGCTGAAGCTCTACGAGCCTTAGTTAACGAACGCCAACTGAGCACAGTAACAATATTGTACCATAAGTATAATACTGCTATTGTTTGAAGGATTCCTATTGCATGAAATATGGAATAGAAGACTTATTCTTACCTATCGGTTCACTTATTTTTTCGTTATCCCTATAGATGAATATTATTTAATCATAAGTTGCGTAAAAAAAGGCAATAATGATCATACGAGGAGACACCAGTTCCCTTATTTCTTCAAATTTATTTCCTGAGTTCCCAAAATATCAGCAGACAGTAGATGTAGGAGACTTCCCACGTTTTTTTCACCATGCTCAGTTTTGTTGCAGTTAACATTATAATTATACTTTAGTAACAACAAGGTATTAATATATAAAAATAATACAAAACTATAAATTAATAAAAAAGGTTTAAAAATTCACACAAGGAAATTGTATGGCGTATCTATTAAAATTTTTGTTACACAATTTTTAAATTCCTACTATTAGCTCACACTCTCTATATATTTATTTATCTTGGTGGAATTTTCAATCGTTAATAAAATACATTTTAAAGCGCTCAATTGAGCTGAAATTTTATATACATGATTATTTTGGATGACAATACAGTAATTTAATTATAATTAATAAAAATTAATTGATTAAAAGTAATTATTCAAAGAATTACAAATACAGCCACGTTGGCGTCATTTTTGGCGTCTTGTGTCAAAACTTGAAAAGGTTTTCTTTCTCACATTTTAAAACACTCATTTGAGCTGAAATTTTCTATACACTATTATTTTGGGTAAAAATTCGATAATTTAATTATAATTAATTAAAATAAATTGACTGAAACTAATTATTTAAAGAAAAACAAAAACGGCCACGTTGGTTTTATTTTTAACGACTTGGGTCAAAACTTTAAAAAAAAAAATTTCTCACGTTTCAAAGCATTCAGTTGAGCTGAAATTTAATATACACGATTATTTTAGATGATAATACGATACTTTAATGATAATTAATAAAAAATAATTATCACTTAATGCTGTGATTCTGTTCTATGTATATACATATTTATATTAATTGTAACTATTTATTAAAAAGTAGTTAAAATAAAAATTTTCTGTTTATTTAAGTAGAGGAATTGACTTAAATTTTTTTATATTACTTGTTAAATCATTAATTTATTAATATTCCTGACTGCTCCTCTTACTACAAGCTACTAAGTTTGGCTAGACACGGGCAGCCATCTATTGAGGGAAACCTCAACTAATGCTGTCCTAAATGCTGATTTAAAAACACACACACACACACAAGCAATATAAAAAAAAATTTAAGTCAAATCCTACTTAGATCAACAAAGAAAATTTTTATTTTAAATGCTTTTTATTAAATAGTTACAATATAAGTATGTGGTGAAATAGTCGAATCGGCCGCTTTTCAGCCAAATTTTGAAAAAACGCCAATTTGGCGCTTTTTTTGCGTGTTGTGTTTCGGAGTTGCAACCCTACCACAACACGCAACGCCGGAGTGCGAAATTCAAGGATGGTGGCAGGAAAATAATTAAAAATAGCATTTTAAAGTTTTGAAACCGAAAATCGCTGCAAAAATCAGTTATTTAAAAATGGAAATAATTTCACTTACCTTTAAAAAATGCTGCTTTTCCCGACATTTATGATGATGATGAGTTGCCTTGAAAAATATTGAAATTATACCAGTGTGCGACTTTGCATATTAAAACAGTTTTGAGAGCACCTTCCAAAACATTTTTTTATTTTTGCATCACTAACAAAACGGTACACAAATCCATATTACTCAATTCAAACCAAAAACCTTTCCATTGAAAAATAAAGTTTAATTTAAAAAAATTTTATGTTATAATTATTACACTCCTAAACACATGATGGGTATCCTTTTTCACACTGGACGCATTAATTTTTCAAAAAATTTTTTTTCAGTACCATTCGAAAAACCATCATTCACTTTCTTACCCGTTCTTTCTCTCAATTCCATTTCTGTGCATTACAAAACATGCCAAATCGGGTCTTTTAGTGTGAAGGGATCGCCTACTGCACCTGCATAAGGAAGAATTAGATTAAGCATGCTGTGTGTTTCTGCGTGGCTTTGAATAAAAGATGTCCTTTTGGACACAGTGCGAGCATCCAAACAGGTATATGTCCAAGCATATACAATGGATCCAGCAAACTTGTCTCTTTCATGAATGTTACTGGGATTATTGCCGATTCTTGGCTCCCTTCAGATCGAATCATTTTGCAAACAAAATCAGGATTCATCAGAAAGAAGAAAAAAAACTCCATTGACTTGCACTCCAACTGGCATGTACGCATGTCTGACAAAACCGCTGACTCTGGGTGGGGAATACACAATTCTAAATGTCTTGCATAAAAATATTCATCGTGTAGCCTGGGCACAGAATTAATCTAGATACCAACCTCCCAGTGCTTTTTTCTACAAGAGAAGAAAAAGGATAAGTTTGTGTAACGATTCTATGCTTTCTTGTTATGGCTCTTGTAACTTTAGGTTTTTGTCGACTGAACCTCTTTAGAAGTTGTTTCTCGTTCTTAGAAATGCGAAAGAAATTCGAGTGGCGAAAGAAGAGTTTTTATGAGTCTAAAGACTCGTATGGTATGTATACGCACAATGTGTTGTGATGATTTGAAGTCATAATTATAGATTTGATCAGAATTACAAAAGTGGATCCTGAACACATGCTAAAAAAACCAAAAAAAAAACCCCACTTTGTGATTGTAAATCCAAATTTAAAGTTAGTTCTCTCAGTAATAATTTCAACTTTTCGTCTATTCAAGTTCATTTTCGAACCAAACACAATTCTTATTTAAATGTTTTAAATCATTTTAGGGACTTTATACCGTCAAAAATTTATCTGGAAGCTTACACAGCAATTTCACGTCCATAAACACTTTTATTAAACACTTTTTTTTCTTCAGATGGATTTCTCGTCCACCTCTGCGTTGTCCAAGAGCTTATGCAGGATGCGCAGTAATCAACAATTCGTTGTGGTTGTTCGGGGGAGCATCAAAAGATCGTACCCACAACGCTCTCATTAGTATGGCCTCTGTAGATAAATATTATTCAGAAGAAGCTCAGTGGATGAGGAGGACACTTATGAACATTCCTCGCCATGCTGCAGCTGTTGTACCCGTTGGTATGACATTTCTTTTAAAAAGATAAACATTAAAAAAAATTTCATCCTTTATTATCAATTTTTTACTTTTTTAATTATTTACATAAGGTGGCCACTAGATCGCAGAAACATTCCACAATGTAAATTTTAGTTTATATTTATTCGGGTGGAACGTAAATGTATTGTTTTCGCTCATCATTTTTCTGAATGGCTTCAGAGGGTACAAGAAATAAAGGAGTCATTTTTCTCTCAAGTATACATGCTACCAAGAACTCTCCAAGAGTTATTCTGGTTGTGATTTAATAAATAAGAATTTTTTTTATCGTTTGTTGATTCAATTTAGAATTCTATTTTTATTCTCAAAAAGGAAGAAAGAAATTATTTTAAAACATGGAATTATGAAAGCTACAATATGCAGTACAAATATGTATAAAAGCTCAAATATTATTTATTCCCTATTATTTCTGTAAAAGTCGTATTTCATTCATACTTTTTGTATTCAACAATTTTTAGAAAAAAAATGAAACAAAAAAAACAAACAGGTATTCCGAAACGCACAATATAAACTTTGAAGGGCAAACTTTAATGGGTACGGCATTTTCTTTATAATAAAAAAAAATATTTGAATGCATTGAGGTAAAAACCAGCGAAGCAGATATGAAAGAAACCTTTTTTGTTTTAACAACATTGGTAAGTAGCATTTCCTCACAGCAATATTTGCTCAAAATTACTCTCAGTAATGCATATTTGATTGCATCACTGAAGTGCTTGACATTTAGTTAAAAAGATCCGAAATATTTCTAGCAAATTGTTCCTAAAACAGATTTTTACAAAAAAAAAGGGGGGGGGGGTAGATAATGGAGGACGAAATTTTGACCAATCATTTTAAGTATTACTGAAAAGAAGCACTTGTCAACGATGTTAAAAGCATGCAATGTATTTTGCCTTTCATATTTAATTTTCGCGTGTTTGACTCAACTCGTATCCCTCAGGCTGATACAATTCTATCATCGTCATCCATGGCACGGCAGCTTAAGCCCTTCTGAACTAGACGCTTCCAAACGGCTCTACTAGCAGAACAAACTCCCAATTCTTAGTTTTGAGAGAACCACAAACACAGTCCTTCTCTACTGAATGTACATCGAGTCATGTAACCTCTTCTAGTGTTACATGGTTTAGTCGAAAATATATCTTTAAGAATATTACTGTCATTCATACGGATAACATGCCCAATCCCATTGAGACGGTTAATTTTAAAGTAATGAACAGGGTTTGGTTCCTTAAACGTGTTCGGTATAATTCGGTGTTGCGTCCTCTACGCCAGATACCACTCTTTTCTGAATTCTCTCGAAAACAAATATCAGAACCTTATGTTTTAAAGCAAATTTCCTACCCTCATGATACTCATAGTCCAAATCTTCAAAGCATAAGCCAAGACAGGATGGATTCGGGCAGTAGTTTTTAGAATGTAGTCCGCTGACCTCTAGGGTTCCCCAGCGCCTTTCAAGGGGGTCTGCGGAGTATATTATATAATGTTAAGATTTGGCCTCTTTTAGAGAATCTGACAGGCCTCGTGGAAAAGATAAAACATGTGTCATTCTAGTCTAGATCACTGGACTGTCCTCAATAAAAAATATCTACTGGAACATGTATTTCGATCAAGATTAAGTCAGGGAGGGTTTTCCAAACTGTTGTGGGTCCGCGAGGTCGAGGGTGCAGGGGCGTAGCTACCGCCGTATCAATTGTGACAAATCTATACGGAACTTTATCACTAACCTTCTGAGACGTCTTTTTTAGGGAAATTTAATTCCCCTACCTATTTCCAATCAGCTCCAAAGAGAGGACGGGATTCCTTGTTATATATATGCAGATTAGATAAAGTATTTAAGTCAAACGGAATAGTAAAGTAAAAAGCAGTAGGAGAGAGATTGAAGCAAAAAGGTATAATAGTGAAGTTAGAGATTTATTATTGAAGATTTCTAGGTGGATAAATTAATTTCAGGAAGAGCTGAGATTCAGTGTGGTAAATATTGATTTATATTTAAAGTATCATTAAAGCTTTATATTAGGAGTGAGATTAAAGTTAAATGTTCAATAGAAATATTATTGAATATAATTCTGGGATCTCTTTTATCGTGGTAATCTCTGTGTGATCGATATTCTAATTGTTAATTAATTGGATCATTAAATATTTAAGTTAATATAAAGGAAAGTCCCTTTTAAACCTCATATAACTAATTTGAATTATTTGTTATTAAAAGTCTTTGATTCTATTTGGGAAAAATAACCAAATAAAGTTATTCATAAAAATGGCTACTGGCTCTTATCTGACTCCAAATTATTCTCGTTCTCAAAGTGAGATCCAAGGGGATCTTCACACAATGATACAGGGGTCCCAACATGTGTACCTACAGTACCACTAAGAGGGCTTCCGTTTAAAAAAAAGGGCTCCGATACGGGGCCCAATCGGAACAAGCTACGCCACTGTCAGGGTGATACATAAAGGGGCATCGCGGCGATCAAAAGTTTGAGAACCGCTGGATTATGGTGTTTTAGAATACAGTTCTACTCAAAAATATATTTTGTAGTGTGCTACAGCACTCTTACCATAAATAAGTTGTAAAAACCCTGTATATGATAAGTAACAAATGCTTACCCTCTTTTTTTAATCACTTGCAGAAAGCTGTGTCTACATATTTGGAGGAGTGAGTAGTCAAGAGTGGAGTGCAGTTTCAAAAAACGAAATGATAGTCCTCAACGACGTTAGTCTTCATGGATGTAGTTCTCTTCCATTGCCTTTGACGGGAATAGCTGCTGTATGTGTACCACCAATTTCACCATCGCTTCGTGCGGAAAGCGTCGCAATGCTCTTACATGCCCAACTGACTTTTCATTGAACCACAGTTAGATATATCAAAGAATTGTACATCATGCTCAATTTGCTGGACTGACAAATTAAAATATTTTATAATTTTTTTAGAATGTTCGAACACCTTCCTCCTAATCATACGGAAACTTATTTATTTTTCAAATGCTGATTTTCTACATATTTAAGCTAAAGAAATGAATCTACATTAGAGAATTTTATTGCATTGTTTCAAAAAGTAACCCCTAACTCTTCTGCAATAGATTTAGATTTGTCAAACTGAGACATACTTGGTTGTTGTTTTTTTCCTGTTTAGATTTCGAATTAAATCACAAGGTAAATCGCAGAAAAGCAGGAGGTTCATTCAAAACTCAACTCAAATTTTCAATAGTTAAAAGTATATTTAAATATTCATTATTAAACATAAACATTTTTTTAATATATTTTTTGTAATTTATAAAATATATAATAAATGAGTATTGTATTTATGTAATTGAAAAAGTAATATAATAAAAAAAAATGATTGAATGTAAAATATATATATATAAACATAAGAAATCTTCATAAAACTGATGTTAAAAGACATGAAAGAAGGTTTTTTTAGTATGTGCATGGTTATTAAATCATACTTATTTTTAATGCTTCATTTAGAACTTGTTAAATCAAATTTTAATTTGAATTTTCCTCCAAAAATCAATTGTAATAAATATGTATGAAAATTTGGTGTATTTGAAATAATTTTTCTTTTTTATTTCAAATCAATCACAAATATGTTGTATGTATAATGGTCAACTTATATAAATTATTCAGTATGCAATAAATCATGACATGATCATTTAAATTCATTACGCCAAAAATATTAAAATAAAAATTTCATATTGTAATTGAGGTAAAATAAGTAAACACAATTACAAAATGTGTTCCTAATTTATAAGACTAAGAATATCTACAAAAGGAAGATTTAAAAAAAATATATTTTGGTGAATTCAAGAAAATGAAACATGGTGAAGAAGATCGAATTTAGAACTCGATCACTCATATAACACAAATCTGACATCATTAACTTCATCTGAGTACAACAAATTAAATGGGCAGTCTGTCAGAATGGACAAAGATCACACCACTAAAAGTCTTCAATGACCAATCAATTGGCACACAGAGAAAAGGCAGGCCAAATCTAAGATGGATTGATGACTTAGAAAAAGAACTCCAAAATTTGAGAACTAAAAATTGGAGAACATTAGCAAAAAGAAGGTTGGCCTGGGAAAAACTTCTCGGGAAGACCAAGGCCACCCTGGGCTGTTGAGCCACCAAGGAAGGAAAGAAGACTAAGAATTCAAAATTTTAATTAAAGGATCTTTCTATAATAACAAAAAGAATATACTTGTTTTTAAATAAAGCATAAGGCAGAGAGTAAATTAGCCCTAATATCACAATTTTTATTCAGATAACAACAAGCACAATAACAGTAGGCAAAGTTTTCAATCTACACAACTACATCACATATACTATTTTTCAAAGAAATATAATCAGGAAAAAATTAACAGCAATTTTCAACATAAATAAATATATTTAATGTAAAACAGATCTAATTGCAATCAAAGTTCAATAGTAGAAATTTGTGCACTAATAATTTTGATAGTAAAAAAAGGGGAAAAAATATTACAAGATGAAGTCAATTGCATGCAGGGGAATAAAGTGTTTGAAATTAATATATTATTTTGATCTTACAATAAATAATCATCAATTATAAAAGACAATTAACAACAGAAAATTTAATCAAATAAAATATACATCAAATACAATTGATTGTATTGATAAATATCAAGGTTCATTAATTCAGAGTAATGAATTTAGAAGTAAATATAAACAGATCTATATGTTAATGATTTATTTTTAATAAAAGATTAAATATATCTTAAAAAGGATCCTTTTAAAAAATTCAATAATCTTTCTTCTCATGTAAGTAGTTAACTATAAAATTTTAATAAATTTAAAACTTCAATTGCAATTATAAAGATTTGTCAAATATATCACAATTTCAAGACAAGATTTTTCAATTGAATAAAATTAAAATAATTAATTAAATGATGTATCACTTAGGAACAAATAAAAATTTTAACTATTCTCGTGGAATATTACTTATGTTCTCTTTTGCATAAATTTTATTCAAAACCTCAACTAGAGGTATATCACTAAAGATAAAATATTGAATTATAGAAAGCATTTGAGAACTTAAAAGATTCACTATAATTAAATTAATTAACTGAGCTAACATTTTAAACAGATTTATTAAGGGATGTTGTCAGTAGTCAACTGTAATATAATATATATACATAAATTAGGATTATCTATCACTAAAGAATAGGATTAACAATTACACAATTTTTTAATCATTTCTTTTAATTATTTTTTATTTCATAATAAAAAACTATCTGGTATTTTTAAAAACAAAACGGTCAATTATTTCAATAACTGGATTCAGTTATAAGCTGATGCAATTTTATGTAAAATAAGGTATTTCATAGCTATATGCTAACAAAATGCTATTTACAAATCTTTACAAAAATTTATTTTGTAGGGAAATTTGAATTGTTCATATAACTTAAATGATTTATAAAAAATATGAAACACTGAGTGTGAAGTAATAATAATTTATATTTCTTAAATTACTTTTTAAATCAGAGACAGAAAATACTTCACTTGTAAAATAATACAAGGTTAAAAATATTCCTAGGAGACCTCATAATTTTGAGCCACAGGTTACAAAAACGACACTTGAAACATCATTTTATCCTCCAAACTTACATCAGCCACAACTGATTTAATATGAAACAGCACCTCCATATGGTGAATCTTCAGTGGCATCAGGACTAGAACTCTCAACTCAACAGAAGTAATGCTGATCATGAGTTCACTAAGTACTACGATTGTTATAAATCTATATTTCTTATTGACCTATTATTACTTAGATGGCAACACTGGATTTGCATTTCTATTAGTAATTATATGAAACAACAACGTTCTACAAAATCTTTCAAAGAAAAGACAAATTAAGCTAATGGCAAAAGCAGGAAAGCAACCTTATATTTTGAAAGAATCCAAAAACTTAAAATATGGAAATACTAGGGAATAAAATATACAGAATTTATAGTGTAATTACTGGAATCAAGTGTTTTTTAAAGTTACCTAAATAAAAAAAATTTTAAGAATCCATTGAAGAGATCCGAGTGACAACATCCCTCATTTATCAATAAAATTCATTTATAATTTTTGACTCAATTTATCAGTAATTAAAATTCTCTTATAAAAGAATTTCATAGCAGAAATATTAAGTTATACATAATATCAAACAAAATAAATAATTCTAAAAAAAAATTTAAGTAAAGGGTAAGAAGTAGGCTTGTGTAGTTTGGAAAATTACTTTAAAAACAAATTAAAAATGAGAAAATAATACAAGTTACAATAATATTAGTTAATACAAGTGTATTAACCTGAACACAACAAATTTGAAGCAATACACAGTAGTGGTCCCTGGTTGCCTACAAATACATACAAAGCACCTCTCCCACATGTCAAATGTGATCGATGAAAAAGGTTCCATAAACACAATGAACACATCAAATAACAAAAAAGTAACTTAAATAGAACACAATACTGCATCATTGTCCCACAAAACAGTTATATTTCACTAAGACAAGTTTCATTCTTAAAACACATTGCACTAGAATTCACAGAATCTTCAACATAAATAAATATAAGATTCAAGATACAGAGGTAGGGGAAAGACTTTCTAAAAGAAAAACACAATACACTTATGAAAGTGTGCATCAGCAAACATGTACATGCTTTAAAAATTCCATTCAATGAACTATTTCATTATGTATGAAGATACTTTTAAAAACAAACAGATCTCACTACAATATAACTATCTGCTCACAGCCATTCTAGATAAGGTAAAAAGGAAAAAAAGAATGTTCTTTCATTAATCAGCTTAGATACAATGTGGTAAATAAAATTATTAGAAATTTCTTACTATGTATAAAAGTACTTAAGAGTGAAACCTTATTTTTTTGTCATTGTCGAAAGTATCACTGAGTTAATAAAGTTCTCCGTGACGTACTTCTTAGAGCATTTGTAAATGGTTTGTTTAATTTAGCACTCACTTTTTTCTTCAAAATTGTTACATTATTTTAAGCTATTCTTAGGCTGAAAATTTATTTATCACCGGTGTAAGTATCCCTGTTATACAATAATAATGCAATAACAGTTACATTTACTGTTTACAGTACATTAGTAGGAGCTTTATCAATAAACAATCTAACCTCTAAAGAGGTACACATACTGGAAATGCACGTGTCTAAATTAACAATATAGTTTCTGAACAATTTTTAGAATTTATCCAATGCCTTTTCACTAAGCAAACTGAATTAAACAATTCTACTTCCAAGGAAATTATCAGTAAAAATTATTTCTTCGCGATTGAAATTTACTCATGGATACAATCTACAGTTAGGTATAGGCACACTTTGAAGATTTATCAAAAAAGTAAGAAATTCGAAATACTTATAAAGAGAAATTTTGAATACATCTTTGTGTGTACTAACAAGACATTTTGCAAGTACTTAAAATAAATTATTAAAAGATGAGCTACTTTTTAAAAAAAGATATTTACACATACATGTATGTGCAATATGAAAAAAACTATATATATAAGCATGAAAAGAAAGCTCTGAAAAAATAAATGCTTCTTCAGATAAAAAACTGTATAAAAAGGAGATTGTAAAATGTTTTATATAGCACAGGACTAGATAACTTTCATTGTATTAAACTCCCCATAAATTCTACTATATACTGTAAAATCTGGCATATAGTGTGCACTTTTAATACAAAAAATAAGATCGAAATTAAGGGGTGTGCATTATACGCTGGATTTAAAGTGAGAGCTTTAAAAATAAATGAGCATAAAAAATTAGACTTCTACATATACTGAAATACTGGTTTTTTTTTAAAAGAAATTATGTAACTTATGTTTTATTCTAGGAGTATACCATTTTTTTCAAAATCCTGAGATAATACCTCGAATAAATGACTTCAAAACATAAGAACATTTCTTACGCACATTTCCCATTTCTTTGTTAAATAAATAGGGAGCTCGTTATATGATGAATATACCTTAAAATAAAAAAATGCAGCTTGAAAGTACAGGTGCACGTTATATGCTGGAGTTTACAGTAAGTATAATATTGTTATTTTAAATTTTACCCCAATGTATTTATTATAAGCATGGATAGACTAAAGCTGGATTCACACTGTGCACACAAGATGCATAGAGTAAAACAATAACTAATAAACACTTATTCTCAAGACCATACAATCCATAAAGAATTAGAGTTATTTGATATTAACTCACTATATCTTGCATACTAAGAGTGAATCCAATTCAATTACCTTTTCAATCTCACCACAGATTGTTGACTAGTTTGGAACTTGAGGTATTTCCTGATTTGTACCCCACCCTTCCAAAATACCATTAGCAATGAGTAAAAAAAAAACGAGTGAGGAAGGCAGCTAATGCAAAGCATGCACCAGTGGTTCAATTAGGACAGCACATGTAATAAATATTTTTTTTGATTGATTTCAAGAGGATCACATATTTGTCTCTGCCTTGGATGTTGATATGCATTTTTCACACAGTACTTTGTGCGGTTTAAACCTCTTGCCTTACAACCACAGTTCCAGTGACATCAGATGCTCAGAACTACAACATATACATATATATTCAACTCTTTCAATTCAACCACTGGTGAGGGCCAGAAGCCTGCAAGTGTTGCATGTGATGCTCTCACTTTGAGAAGTGCCAGGTGCATAGATGCAGGCCACAAGTGCGTTCATTGTTGCAATCCACCATTATACGCATAGTCTGCTTTATTATGCATTATTAATCTGTCATCCACAAAATAGAAACTGTCTGATCGAGTTTCAAAAGGATTTGAAATCATCTCTTCACCTGTAAAAACAATATTCACACATCAAAAAATTTGTTTGGGTAATATAAAAGAAAATAAATTTCCTTTTTATTTTAATTAAAAATTTCCAAAACATGGCACAGATTAGGTTTACAATAAAAACATTAACTTCATTCATTAAGTAGTATAAAAATGAACTCAACAGCCTGTAAGTTTTTCAACAAGTATCAAATATTCTTTAAGCAAGATTAATATTAAATGCTTAGAAAATTATGTCTTCCCATAAGTGAATAAAAAATAAATAAATAAATACAACTATAAAAATATGTGAAAAAGCTTCATTTTATGTAAGCAATACAATTTAGTTACATTTATTTTATATCATAAATTTTACTGCCAGAAATCTCAGTAATACATTCAATACTTCTATGTTTGAAATAACAAACATAATTCTTGGATCTTTAAAAAAAAATGTAACATGAATTTAATATATATATATATATATTATGCTATAATTATTTTTATAAGAAAACAAAAAAATTGTATTAAAAAAATAAACTAATTGAGGGGTTCAATTGAAAAAGCATAAACAAAAAATTCTCCTTGCATAATTATTCTGCCACATCATTTCCAATTAAAAACCTGGAGATACAAAGCGAGAATTCCAGGTTCTGATCCCCCAATTCTGATATTTATAGTTTCATTTTGGTCATTCAATCAGTTGGTTACATTTAAAATATGGAGTTTCTAAATTTTCAAAACTTATTTTATATTTTTTTGTAAAATTGCACCTTAATTTATATTTGTTATCTTCTTCAACAGCATAACAGCCTCTTAAAAGCATTGGCTCCCTCAACCCCGTGCTCCTTCCGGCCTCCTCTATTTCTATTTCTCTAATTTTTAATTTTCAAAGTATTTAGGTCCTTTTCGATGTCATCAACCATCTAGTTGGTGGTCTTCCTTTAGCTTGGGTTCCCTCGGGTTTTTTTTAAACGTCACAATCTTAATGGGGTTATCTTCTGAGCTTCTCCACATATGGCCAAGTCATTTTAATTAATTACTAGGATTGACTGTTAGCTGATCAAGTCTGTATAGTTCAAAGTTATATCAGGTGTGTCACTGTCCTACTTCCTGCACTGGGCCAACAATAGCTTTAGAATCTTTTTCTCTAATACATCCAGTGAGCACTTTATATCTTCGTTTAAAAGTCCACGTTTCACTAGCATAAAGGAACAGGTATTATTAGTGTTTTGTAAGTTCTTAATTTAATTTTATGGCTGATCAAATTAGATCTTAATTGTCTTCTCAGCCCATAGAAGCATTTATCAGCCATTTTAATTCTGTTACCAACTTCTGCTCTTAGTTTATTTTTATCATTAATTATTGTGCCAAGGTATTTAAATTCATCAACTTTTTTGAAGGTGTAAAGGATATTCATAATAGAAGGGGAAAATGAAAAAGAAACTTACAGACTTCAGGATCCAAAACAGGAAATTCATATATGTGTTCACAGCTATTTTTGCTGTTTGGAATGCAGAAACCAAATTCAAAGTCAAATGTTTTCAATAGTTTCTCTCGAAAATAATGCCGTTCAATCATTCTGAACTTGTTTACAGGCTTCTCACCAACAGTAAATTCAACTCTGCAAATCCATAACAAATAAATTTTTATTCAAAATATAACAAATAACATTAATAATTTATTGAAAATATAATAAACAATAAAAAATAAATGTCAAGCATTCTTACGTTGCTCCTACTGTTTTTAGTTTGAGAAATTGTGGAGTAAATTGGTAACGAACAAATCTTCCAGCATTTGGATCTGCTTCTTCTTGCTCTTGATCTCTGTAATCCGAATCATCATCTTCTACAATGACAACAGAAAAAGTTTTATTGATTTAAAATACAAAATTGTTTTAATAGTAAATTAAAAAAGAAAACCAATAAAAGATAGTTTAAAATTTATACATCATAAAATCCAGTATATAATGCACACTTTTAACACAAAAAATAAGATCAAAATTTATGGATGCCTTAAAAATAAAAAAAGAGACCAACTTAAAAAAAAAATAAAACTTTTGGATAGATTGAAATACTGTTTACTTAAAAGAAATAGCATACCTAAAGAACTTATATTTCAACAGAAGAATACTATTTTTTCAAAATCATTTGATAATACCTTGAACAAATAATTTCAAACAATAAGAACATTGCATACGTACATCCTTCGTAACAAAGGAGTGCACGTTATACAGCCAATATACCTAAAAATTAAAAAATGCTGCTTGAAAGTAAAGGTGCACATTATATGCTGGATTTTATGGGAAGCCATTTCAGAATGGATCACATTATGTAAAAAAACAAAAAAAGTTTGTTTAAAAGTCATTCAATTAAAAATAAATTAATTCATGTGATCAAATGCAACTGTTTATTTTTAAAAATTAACTTAAAAATTTATTAAAATTAAATTTTCTTTTTTCGATTTTCCATTTTTTACCAGTATGATTTTCTTCCGAAGAGTATTTCCCTTTTCACTATTCAGTCAAATTGTCTTAAAAACTAAATGAAACTAAACTTTTACACACATCAAGCTTCTTGAAAACTTTTCAGTTTGCTGATATCAATATAGATTATTTCAAATTTTTAAAAAATAATATAGAATATTCTTTTTATAAAAAAATGCAAGTATTTTAAAAAGGACGAAATTCGCAAAGATAAAAAAGAAAAATGAAATCAATTTTTTACGCTTGCATTTCGTCATGATCTTTTTTACACAATATTTAAATAAATTATAAATATTGAATTGTTTAAAACAGTTAGTATATTTATATTAATTCCTGAACAACAAAACAGATCAGTACTTTAGAACACATTTTGTGTAATTAAAATAAAGAGATAATGGTTATAATTAAAATTCTTGAACCTTAAATTTACTATAATTATGAGTAACTACTATAACTCTTTACTTTGCTTATTTATGTGTTTATGTTTCACAGTTCACTTTTTTATAGACATAAAATATTTTTAAATGGCCAAGATACAGAATTTCCCCCTAATCTGAAAATTGAGTAAATAAACATGACAAAATTACTAAAATTGATAAACATTCTTTTAAAAAAATGATTGTTACCTTAAAATATATTAACTTTACGATGTCTAATCTTCAAATATATTTTCATATAAAAACTTTTAATCTGAAAAATCATTGAGATAATAAATAAAAAGCTTATTAACAATAAGAGACTGAAGAGCATTAAACATAAAGTATCAATTATCAGCTTTACCAATACAATGCAAATCATAATTTTAAAAAAGTGTTAATTCTGTGAAAACATTTAAAAGTAATAATTGCATAATGGTATGATGTATCAGAAAAGATGTATAATAATTTTTCATTACCTGGAGGAGGTGGTGGTTTTGCTATTTCAAAAAGTACAGTTCCAGTCTCCATATCTCTTATTTTAAAGCGAGTGAAATCTATATCATAAACATTAGCTTCTGGTGAACAAAGATAATCTACAAAAAGAACAATAAATCAGAATACAATTGATAAAATTCTAACAATACATGCAATTTAAATTATTTATATATTAGACTATTATTTAGCCTGCCTTGGGAATGTATAAATAGATTAATGCATATAATTATTCACTTTGTTTTCAAGCTTACACTAACTGCTACTACTTCAATGATTGGAGTGAAGGATGTAGTGCCTCCTAAATCTAATGATTTCATGGGTTCAGTGACAATTGTATTCTGGCAAACTGTTTATTCTGATAAATTAGACCTTGATAAATAAAAATGCTAAATATTTTTGCATACATTTGTTTTTTATTCTTGATTTCTGTTACTTTTAAAGGAGCAAGTTTTTGTTTTTTTTCCTTTCTAAAAGAGAGAGCAACTTCTTAAAATATATTATATACATATATTATATATATATATATATATATTGACAAAAATATGGTGAAGCATAATTTTTATTTATTCTTATAATGATTTGGAATAGAAAAGGAAAACGCAGGTGAAACAGTGATGCATAGCTAAAACGTGATATTTCAAGTATTCAGTTCCCAAGAATGAGCATGATGTTAGAAGGTCTGTGATAAAGAATAGTTAATTTAAGCATTCTATAGATTTTAAAGATGATAAATATATGGGTATGATGGACACAACTATGAATTTTTTAAAGATTAATGTTTTAGATAGAAGTGTCAAATAATCCATAAAAAATAAATACTGCTGCAAGGATTTATGCCTACTTATATATTTCCTGTTCACTTTTAAATATATGCTTTACTTACTCTTATCTCAACACATATTTTAAGTTTTAATCTAAATATAAAGTGAAATACTTTTGTTACTTTTTAGTTATCTATATCATACAACAAAAGTGGTTTCAACAATTGATAGTTTTATTATGCTCATGTA
Source organism: Trichonephila clavipes (assembly GCA_019973935.1). Taxonomy (NCBI): domain Eukaryota; kingdom Metazoa; phylum Arthropoda; class Arachnida; order Araneae; family Nephilidae; genus Trichonephila; species Trichonephila clavipes. Next base: position 353,191 of record BMAU01015936.1, read on the forward strand.
AAAATTTTAATGTTAAAGTCAATATGAATGAAACCACATATTATTAAGTATAAGTGGATTTAAATATTTCTGTTAGTGTTCAGAACTGTAATGCAGTAATGTTAAGTATTTCACTTTATATTTAGAACTTAAAACACATGTTTAGACAAGAGTAAATAAAGCTAATACTTAAAACTGTACTGGAAATATTATAAGTAGGCATATATTTTAAAAATTTGAAACTTTCTCACAAAAACATTACTTTATTTCTAGAACAATAATTAATACATTTTTGGGTTAAATACAGCAATATTTAAAGCTTTAAATAGTAAATTTTATTTCACACACAAATATTAAAACTATGTAGACTCACAAAGCATTTCTAGTAATTGTACCAATGCACATTTACTGAAATATTATTTACATATTATTGCAGAACATATACAATAACAGATTCAAAATATTAATTTGTGATAGCCTTACCAACAACAATCTCAGAGTTTTCCCATTTGTAAAATAATCTGATCATCAGGCAGATGAAGCCAATTTTGCATGTATTAAAATTTGAGTTTTCTGACATATGAATTAAAATTATATTAAATTAGCACCTTAAATTAATATTAGGTTGGGGAAAAAGAAATCCATTATTTTTGCATGAGAATCAAAACTTAATTTAACATGCTTCCGATTGTCCGATTTGGGCCAAATATGCATTGTTTTGTTATATAATTTGTAGCCATTTTAAAGGTAGCTTCATAATGCCTCTCTCATAGAAGTCTTGACTCTTATTGGTGAAAAACTCTAGTAATCTATTTTCACAATCTTCTCTTGATCCCAATTTCTTATCACTCAGGAAGTTTTGCAATGCAAGACTATATGGTGGATGCATTAAAACTTCCCAACCAAGCTCCCAGTTTCTGGCGAGTCACTATAGAAGTCTGTGGCCTGGTGTTGTCCTGATGGAACACAACACCTTTTCTGTTGGCCAATTCTGGTCAATTGCTAGCTTTAAACGGTCCAGTTATTGACAGTAGATATCTGAATTTAGTGTTTGGCCAAGCGGGAGCAACTCCTAATACATTATTCCTTTCCAGTCCCACCAAATACAAAATAGAACCTTCCTGGCTGTTTGTCCTGGTTTGGTCACTGTTTGAGCTGCTTCACCGCCGTTTGACCACGATCGTTTTCGCACAATATTGTCGTATGTACCCATTTCTCATCCCCAGTTAACATCCATTTAAGAAATGGGTCAGTTTCTTTCCGTTTGGCCAAGGCTACACAGATGGAAATTCGACCCATCATGCTTTTTGGTGTTAATTGGTGTGGCACCCAAACATGGAGCTTCTTTTTGAATTCAACTTTGCGCAAATCATTTAAAACTGCTTTATGGTCGATCTTTAGCTCTTGAGTGAGGCTATGACTCCTAAAATGCTGATCAACTTCGATTATTTCTGCGATTTTATCAACATTTTTGACGATGGACCTGCCTGTGCGAGGTGCATCTTTAACATCAAAAATACCTGAATGGAATTGACGAAACCAAAATTACACATAATTAGCTGTTACAGTATCGGCACCATTAACACCATTTGCAATTTCAGCCACCTAGCTTTCATTTTCGCCTTTATCAAAGAAAAACTGTAAAATGAACCAAATTTTCTCTTTGTTGACTTCCATTTTTAACACCCTGTAACTCACAACTGAATGAACCAAACAAAAAAAGCAAAATAGTTTTTTAGTGTGAAATGTAATCTTGACAACGAGCATAAATTTGAAATTGTTTGATCGATACTTCATGAGATATCGACACTACAGCCATCTACTGAACAAATAATGGATTTCTTTTTCCCCAACATAATATAAACACATTTAATACCTTTGACCACTTTTCAAAATCTAAAAATGTTGCCAAATGCTGGTATCATATGTACAAGCACAGAAACTGTCTTATACTATTGGCTGTATATTGCAGAATTTGGCAAGGTCTTTTCATTTGATAAAATGGTCGATGGTATAAGAGTCCAATTTCTTTTCAAATAAATTTCCCATGCTGGTTTTTTTTTTCCTTTCTTTCCCCAGAATTTTTTTTTTTCCAAAAATTTTCCAACTACTTTAAAAAAAATCATTGAATATTTTGTTTCAATTCAAATTAGGCATCACTTCTTGATTTTAAATGGATTTATTATGATGCTTGCAATTTAGAGGCTTATCGTACTATATACATTTTGCATCAGCAATATATTAAAAGTAATAGAATAAATCATAAGTAAAAATATATTTTTTAAGAATCAACTTTATTTTTTAAAAAACTTTATTATAATATAAAATGCAATCAAGTTACATCTAGATATCAAGTTGTATTTCAATACTCGAAATTTAGGAAAATCCTTTTAAAAAAATTAGACATTTTTAACAAGAGTGAAAATTTTTTTTGAAAATATGATTTCCAAACATTAATTATCTTCGTTCTTGTGACATAATTTGAAACAAAATTCTTTCTTCCTTTTTTTTTAAATTTAACTAGTCACAATTCTGTAATAGAACTTGTCTACTCTCTATAATTCTGCATTCAAACAGAAAAATTTTTTGAATGATTCAAATTTTTTAATCCAGTTCCTCTAAAATTATTACAGTAAAAGTAGTTTACAACTTTTTTGCTGATATGCATAGTTATTTTAATAGTGGTTTTTAGTATAAGAGAAGTGACAGACTGGAATTTTACAATCAGTAAACTCTAGTCTCTAGTAAATCAGGCTCTCATAAAATGAGATTTGAAAAGAAAGAAACTGAAAGAGTAAATATAAGAGAAAACTTAAATGAAATGGATTTAGATTTACTTTTGAAAATTGAGAAAAGATTACTTCTGACCAAGCAATATGTAATATTTTGAATAGACACAACCAATAATTCACAAATATATAATATATAATCAAAAAGATTTTATCATATTCATTCTAAATTGAAAATGCTTAAGATACATATTACAATGTACTCTATGCATAATGGAATATAATTTTAAACCTCAATAATCTTTCACTGAGAAAATATGAACCCAATGTTTTTCAAACATAAATTCTTATAATATGAAAATTTGAAATAATGATTGTAATAAAAAGAACGTTAAAATATTTTCTAAAACTTATATGGGGTTTACAAGAAATGCAGAAACATGAGCCATACTTAGTCATGAAGCAGCAACTAAACAGCAAAAATGTCCAAGTATATCCAGAAGAGAAAACACAATTTTCCCCATTTAAGATTCATTTTCAAATTTAGTAATCAAATTTCAAATGCATTTAAAAAAACTTCTATTTATCTCTCACTTTTTTAAAACTATACCTAAGAATGATGCTACCTTCGAATATTCTATCACAAAATTTTGTACGTAAGTGATTAGAACTTACCAATGTGCAAAATAAAAAAAGTAAATAATTTCTATTAAATTCATATAAAAGTAATCTAACAAAAAGTTCGAAATGATAAACAAAATTACACATAAAATATCGTTCCATACGATAAAAATTACAAAATAATTCAAATCTTAAAATAATACACAACGAGATGCATATCAACAGATACAAATAATTTCTGAAGGAAAAAAAAAGAATTTAAAACCATAAAGCTCTGAAATAAAATATATTTATAAATTTGAAAGGAATATGTTTTTCTATTAAAAATATGCAATCATCAAAAGAGAAATAAGTGAAGAATTAATTACTTTCAGTAATTTTATTTAACCTAAGAACATCCTCGGGAGTAATGACATCCTTTTGTAGCAATTCCTCTTCTGTTATTGGATCTGCGTCTGATGAAGGGTCCCTTCGAGATTTTGCTTGTCGCAAAATTCCTCCGCTTTTCTTTTTAGATCCAGAATTAATAACATTGGCGTTCTTAACAACACTCATATTTGACTAATTCTACAAGTTAAACAATAATAATGGATAATAAAATTTATAACATGTTCGTCCACAATTCCCTAGATCGGCAGACGGTTGATAAGGGAAGTAAACAATTTCAGCTAATTTCCTATTGGTTGAAATTTTGATAACGATTTTTATATCGATGGTTAATGGAAAATTTTTTTAATTAGTTTTGGTTTAATTTTAACATGATACTGGAAATCATGACGCAATTTATAATTAAAAATGAAAATAGTTAAAACGTTATAATTTTAATCTAGATTTTAAATCTCATAGATCAATTTTTGTGTGGATCTACGTTATTTCAGGCTAATTCTTAGAAGAAATTTTGCTTAAATTTTTTTCAGTTAACCTCTTGCTTTTACAATTATTACATTTTTCTCTCTCATACAGTTTTTTCTCAGAGATTATTATTATTCATTTACAAGAATAATAAAAGGATTACAAATTTGAAAAACCTGATTCTTTGCTGGAATCTTTATAAATGGAAACCAGTATTTAATCACCTAGCCATTTAGGTAGTTGTAGGTTATGGATGAGGCGATAAATCATTAATTTTAAAATATATGAAAATATAATTTACAGAGAAAATGAAAAATTTTCTTAGTAATCCTACAAAATGATTCCTTCGAATGTAATCCGACAGATATTTAAGAACTTGTTGTTAAAACTTGGGCACCATTTAAAAAAACACTGACTTTAAACAAATATATTGAGTAGTTGTTAGGCAAAAGAAACTTTGAATGTGTGGTTATATACGTAGTAAGAGATGAAAGCTATATATAGATTTATAAAACGGGTGGTCAACTCGTGGCCCGCGTGCCACATTGTGACATGGCTGGGCTGTAACAGTGCCACGCGAAGACTTATTGAAAAAATATTTAAAAATTGAAAAGATAATAACAAGTACTACATTTTTAAAGTTTTATTGAAATGCAGTTGTATAAAACAAAAAAAAACACATCAAACTTTATTTTAAATATACTTAATTTTATTACACTAAAAAAAATATTGTGTGGAAAATATCTCTTTATTGTTGTGTGTACTGGCTCTCCAAAGGAAGTGCGCTCGTGAGATTTTGTTATTTGATGGAGCGTGTTTTAAAGTATTTGGAAGAAGACAATGAACTGCCCAGTGAGTGTTTACTTCACAAAAATGAAGATTAGCTTTGAAATTTAGCTTCTTTTTTTTTACCGATACTATGGGACACTTAAATATAAGATTACAAACAAAATATTTTACTTTTTCTTCCCTAATTGATCAGATATTTCTCTCAATAAAAAAAAATTCTCAATTTTGGAGAAAGAATAACTTATATCACATTAACACAAGAACTATTTAATACTACTAGAGCCAAGATAAATTTTAAAAGTTAATATCCTTTTGCAGGATTCATTCTGTACTAGATGCTTTTTTGTAATTTCTCTGCAACACGTTAATTGATACTCACCTAAGAACGAAATCAAAATTGTTAACCAGTGTAACGTCACTTCTCGAAAACATCAACATCTAGTCGGCTTTCTTTGTGGACCAGACAACCACACGTGCATCTGCAGGTGCAGCGCAACCCCTGTTTGACCCCCCGAGGAATCTAGCTCGTCGACCGGAAGATGAGGGGAGAGATGCTTTGAACTTGCACGAGAGCGGTGATCAACGGATCCTCCTCTCACAAAATATTGGACTCTAACAATCTATAATTAAATTTAATAACTTTAATGTATCATTTAGTAAATAATTTTCAATAGTTGTGACGTAAATAAATTCCATATTTAATTAACCAAGAATACGCTACCGTTATCCTTTCAAACGTTACAGCTTAGAGTTTTGGTGGCAGCGCTTTGGGATAAAAAGTTAGCATTCAGGACCCGTGAGAGGAGGAAATTTTGGGTTTTTACGGACGGACCGCAACGCAGGGAGAAAAAGAGCGTCCTGCTTAAAGAAGATCAAACTGATCTATAGTGTTTACGGCCACAGTGTCAGAGGGGAAAGCGATTTTCGGAGGCCGTGCTGCAATTGAATTCAGCTTCGGAGGAAAAGAGCGTCCTGCTCAAAGGGGATCAAACTGATCTATAGTGTTAACGGCTAGAGTGTCCGTAGGGAAAGCGATTTTCGGAAGCCGTGCTGCGATTGAATTCAGCTTCGGAGAAAAAGAGCGTCCTGCTCAAAGAAGATCAAACTGATCTATAGTGTTAACGGCGAGAATGTCCGAAGGAATAGCGATTTTCGGAAGCCGTGCTGCGATTGAATTCAGCTTCGGAGAAAAAGAGCGTCCTGCTCATAGAAGATCAAACTGATCTATAGTGTTAACGGCGAGAGTGTCCGAAGGAAAAGCGATTTTCGGAAGCCGTGCTGCGATCGAATTCATCTTTGAAGCAGTGCCACGAGTGAATTCAAGGCTGGTCAAACTGACCACACTTATTGTTAAGAGTGAAAGATTCAAGATTGGTCAAAAGGACCATTGTTCACACGGAAGAGTTCAAAACCACTAGTGCCATTACTGCACATAATTTGCTTCTGACAGCAAGCTGAGTACTTCAAATGGGTGAGTACTGTTATATTTTTGAGTTGCAAACTGCATATTGTATTAGGAATTTTGGTTAAAGTGTTCTTTACAAATTTTGAAATACTTAGTGTTTTTTCTTGCATGGGAACAGTGTTATTTTGTTTCTAGAGAATTGTAATTGTATTTCAAGCATTGTGTGCAATTTTAGCTTAAGATTTATTGTGTTTTAAGTCTCTTGAATGATTTTGATTATTTTTAGTGTTAAGTTTTTCTTTGTGTATTTCTGTGTATGCATGGGACCAGTGTTATTGTATTAATAGAGAATAGTAACAATAGTGCAAAATTTAGCGTGACATTTATTTGATATTGTTTAAAAATGGCTTTCCTTGGTAAAGGGAAAAAGCAAGACATGTTGCAACTTGCTGAGGAATTAGGAATAAATGCCACTTTAAATATGACTGTCCCTAGCATAAAAATTGCATTCACTAACAGTGAAGGTTATGAAGAGGAATTTGTTAAAAATCTGTATGAGACTATCATTGCAAACGGAAAAGATTGGAAGAGTTAGAAAGGGCTGAAAAATAAGATTGGAGGAGTTAGTAAAGGAGCAGGCATTAAAAAGAGAAAGAATTACAGCTAAAATTTGATTTAGAAAGGTTTAAAATAGAATCCGGATTTAGGGTAAACGATGAATCAAACGATTCTACAAATGCATGTTCTGTAACCTCTAATTTAAACTTTAAAAAATTGATCCCAGATTTCGATCCTAAGCAGTCAGATATTGGTTTATATCTAGTGATCTTTGAACGCCAGGCTAAAAGGGCGTCAATAGAAAAGACAGAGTGGGTGGGGCAATTATTGGGTTTGTTACCCCTAGAGATCGTGCAATTTATTGCTCGCGAACCGGAGGAACAAGCCGAAAATTACGATTATGTAAAGAAATTATTACTTAAAAGATTCAAGTTAAGTCCGGAGGTCTTTCGGCAAAAATTTGTCCAACACCAGAAAAAATCCGATAGCACCTGGAAGGATTTCACTTTTGAAATTACGAATTATCTAGATGAGTGGCTGATTGGCTTATATATATATAGAAATAAATACCTTTCAAGATCTTAAAGATCTAATGGTGGTAGATCAATTAAAAAACGCGCCAATGCTAGTATGAAAGATCATTTTTTAGATAATTGGGCAAACCTTAAATCAGCTACTCAAATAGCAGAACTCTTTGATAATTATGAGGACGTCCGAAAGGTAAATTCGAAACCCATGGATAGGTGGGGCAGAAATGATAAAATTTTGACATACTCAGGGGTCAAGGAAAAAGAAAATAGATTTGGGAAAACTTCCCCCAGATTAGGAGCTTCTGTTCCGGAGAGTACTAGAGAGAGAACTTTTGAAAAACGCGTGATGCAAAGATGTTATCATTGCAATATGCCCGGACATATAAAAGCCATTTGCCCTAAATTAATACAAAACAAAACGACGGAAACTCTCAATAATATTGAAGGAAATGAAAACCCGGATTTTTTTAATTCATATACAACAAAGGGTTCTGTGAATGGTCACGAGATAGACATTCTTAGAGATACGGGAGCGACAATAGATTTAGTATGTGCAAAATACATAAATCCTTCTTCTTTCTCTGGTGAAAATGTTTGGGTAAAACAACCGTTAAGCCCAGAATTAGTTTGTTTACCTTTGGCGGTCGTGGAAATTTCCGGAAATTTTGGAACGGTGCAAACTAAGGCAGCGGTTTGTGGAAATCACTTAAATCAACATGGTCGATATTTGCTTGGAAATAAAACGGCCGATCTAATAAAAGGAAATTTAGGCTATAATTTCCTGCCAGTCGAAATATTGAATGCTGTTCAAACAAGGTCTCAAGTCAAAGCGGCTAGAGAAGAAAAGGGAATAGATAGTGGTGATGCTAAAAAAGGGGAAGATGAGGTTTTAATTGTTTCTTCGGATGCAGAGGACGAAATTTTAATACTTGCACTCCAGGAATATGTTCCGGAATTAGCGCTGCTAAGGGTTACGCCAGAAAATTTAATCAATGCTCAAAAAAATAGCGAGGAGATTAAACCCTTATACGAACAGGCAGCCAGTCAAATGCAGGTTACCAATCAGGTTTATTCGCTAGAGAAGGAATTATTGGTCAAAAATCGCGAAGATAAGTTAGGTAACGTGGTGAAGTTAATAAATAGATTAAAAAGATGTCAAGAAGTAGCTATAAATAAAATGGAGGAAATACAAGTTAAGCGGAAAACTTGGTATGATAAAAACGCAGTAAAACGTGAATTTAAGGATGGGGATTTAGTCCTAGTGTTAGCTACATCCAGAGCAAATAAATTAGCAGTGCAGTGGATAGGTCCTGGGACAATTTTAAATAAAATTTCGGAAACGAACTATTTAGTCGAAATCCCCGGCAGACGCGAAACATCTCAAATCTATCATATAAATATGCTAAAACCATATTACAAAAGGCCAGAACACGTTAACGTAATTATTAATGATGAAACAAAAAAACTCTCTCGCAGACCAGGAATTAGAAATTCCATACTTAGAAAACAATTCTCTCGTTTATGATTTCGAGGACGTAATCCAGGCTAGCGAGTTGAACAAACACCTTCACGACAAACAAATGGATCGACTGCGCGAATTATTAAGTAAATACTCTAAACGTTTTTCAAACAATCCCGGTTTAACTAATCTGGTTGAACACGAAATCCAGTTAGTCAGCGATCAACCAGTTAGGACGAAGCCCTATCGAATGTCGCACCGACAAAATGAAATCTTAAAAAACGAAATTAACCGAATGTTAAAATTAGGAATCATTGAGGTAGGAGAATCGGATTACATATCCCCTATGATTTTAGTTGAGGTACCTGGGAAAGAACCTCGTCCATGTATAGATTACAGGAAATTAAATGGGATCATTAGAACGGAATATTTTCCTCTTCCGAATATCGAAGAACGAGTAGAAAAAGTATCGGCGGCTAAATTTATTACCGTCTTAGACCTATCTAAGGGATATTGGTAAATACCTTTCAGTAAAACTGCACAGCGATACGCAGCCTTCTGTACTAGCTTTGGTACATACAGACCCCTAAGGATGAGTTTCGGATTAAAGAATGCTCCATATTTCTTTAGTAAACTCATGGCTGAATTACTTAACGGACTAGAGGATTTCGTTGTCCCGTATCTAGACGATATCGCAATTTTCTCAGGTACGTGGGAGTCGCACATTAAACATATGGAAACGGTTCTGCAGAGAATAAAGAGAGCTAAGTTAACGATAAAACCTTCAAAGTGTAAGTTTGCGCAACAAAATGTCAAATTTTTGGGTCACATTGTGGGTCAGGGTTTTCGCACCCCTTCCGAGATCAAAGTTCAGGCTGTTCTAGAGTTCCCTACCCCTCGCACGAAAACCCAAATACGTGCTTTCTTAGGTATAGCGGGTTATTACCAAAAATATATAAATCTGTTCTCGGTAATCGCTGCTCCGTTGACGGATGCGTTGAAGGGAAGAGCAAAGAAGGGAGAAGGGAGAAGCGGACGACCGAGTGTGAAAACGCATTTCGAGAACTAAAAGGGAAACTAATTGATAATAGGCATTGTGATAGGAGTGTTTGTATTTTTATTTAATGTTGTAGTATGTTTTCTTACATTGCTATTGATCATTTTCGTACTATGGATTTGTGTAAGTTCTCTAGCAAGAACACTCACTCACTAGAAATAAGTAATTTTAAATTTAGTTCAGTGTTTTCTTTAGTAGTTAAAATTGCAGCTCAGAAATACAGTGGTTCTTGATGAAGGGATGTGTCGGTAATCTGTCAGTTGTCTCATCGTCATTCCATTAAACTTTTCTCAACGGAAAAGTTCTATAAGAGAGGGCGAGAGCTGTAACGTCACTTCTCAAAAACATCAACATCTAGTCGGCTTTCTTTGTGGACCAGACAACCACACGTGCATCTGCAGGTGCAGCGCAACCCCTGTTTGACCCCCCGAGGAATCTAGCTCGTCGACCGGAAGATGAGGGGAGAGATGCTTTGAACTTGCACGAGAGCGGTGACCAACGGATCCTCCTCTCACAAAATATTGGACTCTAACAATCTATAATTAAATTTAATAACTTTAATGTATCATTTAGTAAATAATTTTCAATAGTTGTGACGTAAATAAATTCCATATTTAATTAACCAAGAATACGCTACCGTTATCCTTTCAAACGTTACACCAGCAACAACATATTACCCTGATAAGGAACTTATTTCAACTGTAAAAGATCCGAAGTGTTGAAATTTGGAAAGTTTTACCAACAAAGCAAATTTCCAATTGTACACGATTTGACAGTCAGATATTGTTGTGGGTTTGGATCAACATGTTTATGAATATTTTCTATAATGGACATAAAAAAATCAAAGTATCACTCAAAATGAACCGATACATGGTTCAAACAACGTAATATTGTAAGCCTCTTCAAGTACTAATCTTAATATCGATCACTTGGTAAAAAAAAAAAAAAAAAAAAAATCTACGATCAAAAACCACACATCAAGAAAATACTGACTTGGATAATTACTAAGAACTAAATGCTTCAAGTTACTTCTTATTTTATATCTAACCTAACTGATTTCTAAACCTGTAAAAAGTACAAACATAAAAATATAAGTTAGTACTTTTATCTCTTATTTACGTATTATATTGTTTTTAAGTTTCCATTATTACACTTGCATAAAAAAATAGCCCATTTGCTTAAAAATTCCATAATAAGTCTATTATATATATGTATATATCAGTAACGTCTTTTCACCTTTCCAGATTTTTTGTTTGTTTGTTGGGAAAGTTGGAAGTGGCCCGCATAAATATTTTTTATCGGATAGTGGCACTCTTCTCAAAAGGTTGGCCATCCCTGTATTAAAGGAAAGTTAAAATATTTGACTTCGATTTTATAATTGATGTCTTAAAAGGAAAAACGGTTAAGTAAATTCTGATGATAGATAGTTTTCTTTAAAATATTTAAAGGATACGTAAATAAAATCAGAACCTCAACCATTTTTGATTTTTTCTCTCTTGTTTCGAAAGGATTATTGCTTATTCTTTACAATATATACATGTAAAAGGATGACAGTTTACTTAAAATATCTCGAAATAGAAAAGTAGAAAATTCAACAATTTCCATTCGCAAGTGTTAGCCATGTTGTGGATTATATCTTCTCTGTATATTCAAGGATAGACAAGCTAAAATTTCCTTTAAGGACATATTCAAATAGAAACTTACTGAATAAGTAATGTACATCACTATGCGCGGTTAATAAAGATCTTGTTTCTAAAGTGAAAATTTCTTCTAAAGTTTTTGAAGGATTTATATAATATTCCTATAAAAATAAAATGTTTTTTATATGTTACTTATTGGGTCTTTATACCTGGTATATTTAAGACTTAAATGTAGAGAACAACTAAAAATATATAAGAAAACGTGGCCTTAAAAAAACCACGGCTATTATTTTTTTATGTGGTCCTCAAAATATTTGCTCTTATTGCATTGCTTCGAAAAATGAATGCATCAATTCGATTAATTAAATTTGCGGAACATCTTTCATATTTTATCTAGCCTTAGGGGATTTTTTTTCTTGGTGATATTATCATCATCATTCAGAGGCGTAAGGGAGAATATTAGAGCCCCTGAAAACTCAGGTTTAGGGCCCCAAGCCCAAATACGTAGTTGTCAGTCAAACTTTGGGCCCCCCCTAGAGTCCCTAGCCACCCCCGCAATGTGGGGGTTGCGGGTGTGTACGTTACACTACTGTCATCATGCCATTATAAGTAAAAACATTTTACACTGTTTGATTTTGAAAAAAGAGCATGTCAAAGGACAGTGTAAGAAAAGTAAATAGCCATTTTTGAGAGTGTAACCTGCACTCAAAAATAACACCGGTGGCTAGCTCAAATAATTTTAATTGGTACACATTCTGATTGGACACGGTTACAAAGACATAAAAATAATTAATACAATACAAATTCTAAGGGGTTTGCACGGGCGGACATTGGCACGTCCGCCCTCCACCGAGGTGGCAGGCTGACTCTGTAAGTATCCATACGACCAGAAGAGGGCGCTCTAGTATCATCTTTTTGCCATTCGTTACAAGAGTAATTAGCGTATTACGAGTAATTCTGACTTGTATAGTAAATACTATGAGCACTATCATTTTAGTTTGTAAAAAATAACCGCACAGCAAACTAGTTTGTAAGTGAAATTCCAACATCTTTTTATTTAACCCTTTATGTACCGACGGTACTTATAAGTACCACTCACTTTAAAATTACATAGAATAACCAATTTTACGAATATTCTGACGATACTTAGCAGGAATATTCTTTGAAATCCACTCTTCCAGCATATATGGCAGCACGGGCTCTATGATGAGTATTTTAGCGGGGAAGGCGAATAGTTTTATAACAGAAATTGCGTTTTCAGTTGACGGCGTTTTCAGCGGATTGCGAAGATTATCATTTTTGTCCCAAAAAATAGTAAATTTCAAAATTTATATAAGTGTCTTATTTTTTTCTTATGTTAATGAAGACCTTAGAAAACGATTTGACTATTTATTTTAAGTGAACAGTGCATATAATTAATTTTACAGTTGAATAACTTTAATTAATTAATTAGCTCTAACGGGTTAAATTTTCTAAAATTGAGTATTTTGTTTATGTATATCCCTTAATTTTCAATGTAGTGATCCAAAAAAAAAATATTCCATGAAAAAAACTGCAGTAAATCATAATGCGGTACATAAAGGGTTAATGCAATTCCTCCAACTAAGCAAAAGTGAAGATGTGTGAAAAAATCCCATTTACAAGCACTTATAAAGATATACCGAGTACATTTTTCTCTGGAATAGTACTTTTTTTTAATACCTGACGTTGTATATATTGTTGAGAAACTATATACAGGCGATATATTGGATGGATTGAAACTAATGACACAATATTGTCTTTTCCTACCAGAAAAATCTTTTGAAATGTGCTTAGGACGCATGGACTGACATATTCCAAGATTACAACCAGAATCTCTTTCTTTTAATACATAATTAGCCTCATTAATTATTTCCAGCAATATCAATTAAAAATGTACAAATTTATCTGTGTTCCTGAAGGTAAACATAACTGCATTTTATGTTGCTTGTTCAATGAATTTGGTTTTGATATATTTTGTCCTTGTTAGAATTACCTGTTGTAAGGTCAGCAGCTTATTTGTAGTTAAATCTCGAATAATATGATTTTAGTTTACTGGATTCAAAAAGTCTTTTGCAGGAAAAAAGATGAATTTTTACTTTGAAAAAGTTTATATATGTTCAGCAATAAAAAAAATCTACCATTAAATTCCATAAATAAATAACTATTCACATTAATTGAAGTAGTAGTAGTTTTTTTCTCCTTAGTGCAAGTTAGTTCATCGATTTTTATTTTTTCAGTCTTCGATAACTTTTAAATATAACTGTTAAATTGAAGAATAATGACTTTCAGAACAAAAGTAGTTCATCTTATTTCAAAAAATTTTCCTTCGAAACTATTATTGTTTTGTTTGGTTCCAGACATTGATAGTGCTATATATGCGCTAAAACTACTTAAAAATGTTTTTAAATAAAAATATTTTTTAGAAGAAGGCATTATCAATTGTTTCGAATAACTAGTTCAAAATTAATGGATTAAAGGTTACATAATTTATTATTGATCCCTAATAAAATGTACAGTTATTGTTTAATTCACATATAGATAGAAAAATATGTGAGGACCTTTGGTCCGAGACTAGGGATGTGGGAGGAAGGGAAGAAAGGCTAGTCATAACCAAAAACAATATATTTATTGATCACACAATTAGCAACACAAATTCAAGTAATTTTAAATAAGAGATGCACCCAATCTAAACAATATGTAGATAAATAACGAGATACACGAAGTATGAAAATATTTTAAATATCGACCTACTTATTTCAGGATAGAATCTACTTTCTTAATTACTTGAAGACTAATTAAACTCTAATAACCAATCGTCACTTTAATTCTTTCACTTATCAAATATCTGAAATGCACTACAAAATTGAATAATACCTGATCAGTAGCAATCTATCCTCTATTTTCTCACTTTCTCTCCTTCTAGCTTGAAAACTTAGAATATATATAGCAGACCTAATTTGAATAATCAGGGTTTCTTTTTCAGAGGGTTGGTTGTGAATAAAATATACTCAATAAGAACCCTAAGAGGACGTTATTAATGGAAGGACGTGGATAGAGCCATCACAAATATTTCAAATCTTCTACTTGATTGAGAAGTTCTTAATTTTGGCCTCCATAAAAGCAGTAAAAACTTATTCCTTATGATGAATAACGCAATATTTTTTACATCTTGAGGTGTATTTAAAGAATAAAAACGATATAGTTTTTAAATATTGTCCTACCCATCCTATTCTCCCGATCTCACTCCGAAGTGACTTTTTCTTATTCTCAGAACTCAAAAAATCATTGATAACAAATAAGAATTAAGTTCCGTTCTCCGTAATTTTTGTAGCAATTAAAATTTTATAATACCCTTCGTACGTGATTTAAGGTACAACTTACTGAGTGTACGTACGTTTTAACTTCCATTTGACATAGGTAAGAGTGTACACCAGGGTGGAGTTTGGGGACTCAACATCTTCACATAAACCACCAGATTTTTAATTTTTAGTATCAAGATAACGGCTCGATGCTTTCGACTACATTTTTCTTCCCTAAAAGTAGTCTGTGTAGGCCACCTGGCGCAGGAAATTTTTATGAGAGTGTAAATGGGTTTATCTACCTGTGTGTTCTGCCTGCTTTCGCCGGTAATGAACTTAATTTTTTTTAAAAAAAGTTATAGCAATGATATAATTCTCTTGAATTCTATTCTATTTGAATTAAAGAAAAACTAATACAAATAACTACGTACACTTTTTAAACCTGTTCATCCAGTATAGTGGTTAGTGACGCTGACTGCTAGGCCGTAGGGCCTGGGTTCGAATTCCGGAGATGGTATGGATGGTTGTAAACGTATAGTGCATGGCAAGGGAGCACTCTAAATAGCCGTCGAGCCGCAAGTCCTGCCGTGAGGTTGGCAGAAGGGAAATAGAGTTGGGAGGCTCCTGGCCAATTTTAGAATGTTCTTCATAAAGATTAGGGTAAACCGAGCCAAATCGTACTGTCACTGAAATGGTGCTCAAAGCTACGTTAACGACAGGCGTACATCCAGCTCTTTGCAGCGGTGAATTTCGTGGGCCTCAAACTGACACCGTCAGACAGGTGTCATTAGTAACAACAACAACACTTTATAAAAAAAACCAATTCGATTGATGTATTACTTCAGCTTATACGAAATCAAGAATCCAAGAAATGATTGAAAAGGGGGGAAATAATTCAGAATTTCAAATCAATCATGAAGTCGTCATTTTTATGTCGATGCTTTCAACCTTTTAAAAGGCCGCGGTAGCCTAGTGGTCAAGGTTACGGACGTAGACGGTGTGCCATGAGTTCGACCCTGGTACCGCCGAAGGCCCAACGTGTAGAAGGACTGATGCACGTTAAATCTGTCGAAGCTCAAATGTCATCTCGTTGGTGTGGTGTGGAAGTTAGGAGATTGGGGTGCCAGCTCAGGTGTCATCCTCGTCACTTGACCATGGTTCAAAATTAGGAGGTCCGTCGCCTAAAGCCCCCGTGTAGCTGAATAGTGCGATGTTAAAGAAAAGCTCCCTCTCAACTTTTTTTTTTAAACTTTAGTTTTCTTTTCTTGATATATTTGGGTGTCAAAGGATTTTTCGATATTGCCTTAAATGGTCGTTGCTTTGTATTTTTGAAGTGATAATTTCTAGTGGCGTGATTTACAGGAGAGTGAACTTGAATGAACGTCACGCTCGGGAATGTAACGCTCATTCGGACATACATTCCCCTAAAAAGGAAAGGAGGAACATTTCCCCCGCCACTTTGACACGCTATAGTTTGCCCCCACACACACACCAAAACACCGTAAAAGTAAAGTTCCTAGCTTCGATCTAAGTGGGGCTCCCTTCCCCCGCCACTCTTTCTACTGAAATGAATGCGGGATTCTTTTTGATCCTAGTTGAAGCATGAACATGATACATCATATTTTTAAACAAGTAATGTAAAAATAATTAAGTCAATTTCTACTTAGATCAACAAAGAAAATTTTTATTTTAGATACTTTTTATTAAATAGTTACAATTAATATAAATATGTATATACGTTTGACAGAATCACAACATTAAGGGGTAACTAATTTTTATTAATTATCATTAAAGTATCGTATTGTCATCCAAAACAATCGTGTACATAAAATTTCAGTTCAACTGAAGGCTTTAAAACGTGAGGAAAAAAAATCTTTTAATGTTTTGACCCAAGCCGCTAAAAATGAAACCAACGTGGCTGTATCTGTAATTCTTTAAATAATTAGTTTTAATCAATTAATTTTATTAATTATAATCAAATTAGTGTATTGTCATCCAAAATAATCGTGTATATAAAATTTCAGCTCAATTGAGCGCTTTAAAATGTATTTTATTAACGATTGAAAATTCCACCAAGATAAATTTGTAGAGAGTTTTTCTAATAGTAGGAGTCGAAAAATAGGCTTAGAGAGAAAAAGAAATCCTACACTAAAATTAAACATAAAATGCAGAAAAAGGACAAATTTTTATAGAACTAAGTAAATAGAATAATTATCATTAGCAATATTGCAGTGATCTTAAGAATAAAAATCTATTTTTGTAAGCGAATAGGAATAGCAATTAACAAATAGTTCTATTAATCACATTACTTAAATATACTTTGAGTCTAAAAAGAAAATTAAAACAATTAAAAATTTAAAATACCAAAATTAAGTATACAGGTATTAAGAAAAAGCTACATTAAATAATTTAAATACAGGAAAACAAAATATAATTAAGAAGATTTTCCTTGCAGCAGCTTCGGATATATTTGTACAAAACTGTTATACAATGACAAAAGAGCTAGTATAAGCCAGAGATTAGGTGATATAAATCTTCTGATTAAATCCCTTTTTAAAGGTTTTGACCTAGATTCCTCTTTTCCCAATCAACTACTTGTCTTACTAACCCTTTGCTTAAATTAATTCATGGATAGAATTGAATATTGTTAAATTACAACCAAAATTCACAAAGTCAGATCGGGTCTTCTGAGCGAATTAACTATGATTTTAAGTGGAAATTTAAAGTAGATTTTTCAAAAGATTCAAAATCAAATTCAATTTAATTATATCAAATGATCCAAATGAAGCACGAGGAAGTATGGAACAACGCGTGACGGAGTTTTTTTTATGGATATTTAAATAAAATTTTGAATCTAAAGGATTTATAACCGATTTCAGCTACCCTAAACCTATAGTTTTCTTCTTAGAATGCAATTAATTCCCAAGTATGATTCTATATTTCGCACAAAAATATTACTTTATGAGTACAGACATATGAATAAATAATTTTAAAGGACAATACTAATATCCCCTTGTTTTTTATTCACCAAACTAATCACTGAAATACATACAAAATTTGATGTTGTCTCTTCTATCGTGTGGTCATAAGCACACACACTTTTTTTTTAAAGAAATTTTTCTCACATTTTTTTCCCTCTCTCTCTCTCTCTCTCTCTCTCTTCAAAATATTTGCAAAACATTTGAAAAAAGAACATGTTAAATTTTTTCGTCGAAGCCGGAATTTGTAGTTTTTAGTGAATATATATTTAAGTTTATATAGTTAAATATCTTAGTTGTTTTTTTTAAGGCGTTAGGAAAATTTGCTTTATTTTATCTATATTTTTTTACCAACGAATGCTATTTAATTTAATCATATGCCTTTGTCTTTTACTTAATTAACTTAACTCAGTGGTATAATAGCCCATGAAAAATAGCCCATTAATAAACGCATTATTTGTTAAAATATTAACAAATTTTTCAGAAATACATATTAACCATATTCACACAATATATATTTTTTATTTACATTTTCCTAAAAATTCAGAACATTTATCTTATCCTTAATTCAAATACAAGAAATTGAATACGTGTTGTAATTTCACAACATACATTGCAAGTTATATCTAATATTTATGTTAAGATTATCAACGTAAGGTCAGAAAATCTTCCCCCATAAATGGACGTCTGAGAAAGTTTACACAGACTTTATTTTTCCATCAAGCGTCAAGAACATGCCACAAATTGCGAAAAGTTACGACGTTTCTAGTTAATTAAGTTTTTAAAGCTTTGTTGCTGTTACCATGGCGATTGCTAAAAGACGTGTGCTATGTTTGTATTTTTACCTAGTTACGCTATACTATCAGATCTTTGACGCTGTGTGTAGAATAGACGCATATATACTTAGAGATTCCCCTATAATGTCAACAGAATAATGAACTAATCGATACCCACATTGATTTTGTTTTCGCTGATTAGTACAATTATTTATGCATCGAGACAGTTGTTAGTTTTGGGATTGTAAAATCCTGAATTAGACTCCCCTCCCCCCTCCAAATTTTAATGAGGGAATTATTATATTTTTAAAGTTATTTTTTAAATTAATTTTAAAGCGATTGTTCTTGTAAATATAACACCTTCTATTTGTATGCTCTTCTAAATATAATAATTATAATTCTTTCAATTTTTTTAAAAATTACTTCTATTTAGTTGATTTAAAACACTATTAATAAATTTCAAGTGATTGCTTTAAAATTCCCAAGCAGAGCAATACTTAATTTAAAATTTTCTGTATAAAAACTAATTTATTTTAGATTTACAAATTTTAAATAATAATTTGATTAAATAATACAGAGTGAGTACAGATGAGGAACCGGATTTAAAAAAATTCTATTTTCAAAACGACTGCATATATTACAATAAGTGATACAAATGTAAAGAGAAATATAAACTTAACTCAGTAGTGCAGCAGTCCATAAGGGCCAAGGCCTAAGTGCCCAACTCAGTATACGTGACCTTGGACCCTGAGGTGCATGAGCAGATGTTCCCGTCAGGTGGTCAATCTGACACAGAACCTCCAGTGTTAATTTCCCAAGCAATCATTTACCAACCCACTGAAGGGATGAAAGGCTCAGCCCCGGATTTGAGTCTTGGACCTGTGGTGTGAGAGCCAGATACGCTAACCACTCAGCCACTGGGCTTCCAAAGAGGAATATACCAAGTTTCCCCGCTCCACCAATGATCATCAGCACATTTAAGATCGCTGTGATTGAAATCCAAACATGGCGACAATAACAGAGAAGAGTTTCTGAGTATTAGAGCAGTGCTTCTCAAACTTTCAATACTGGCGACCCACTTTTCATTCATAATTTTTATCGCCCCCCTTATACAATAATAATGTATTTAATGCAATAAAAAGGCACTTTTTGACGCTAAAGCTACAAAACGATCTTAATTATAAACCGTACAAATTAATAAGATAAATAAAGGGTGTTTTTTTGAGAGGTATAGAACTTTAAATTGCAATAAAACAACGATGTATTATTCGATTGACATGAATTTTTTTTTTATTCGAAGGATAATCTTGTAGCATTACATTTTAAATATGATTTCTGGCATAGGACTGCCACGGCTGGCTCGGATGTAGTCCAATCTGGACGTCCAATTTTCGATGACTTTTTCCAACATTTGTGGCCGTATATCGGCAATAACACAGCGAATGTTGTCTTCCAAATGGTCAAGCGTTTGTGGCTTATCCGCATAGACCAATGATTTTACATAGCCCCACAGAAAATAGTCTAGCGGTGTTAAATCCCAACATCTTGGAGGCCAATTCACAGGTCCAAAACGTGAAATTAAGCGGTCACCAAACGTGTCTTTCAATAAATCGATTGTGGTACGAGCTGTGTGACATGTTGCGCCGTCTTGTTGGAACCACAGCTCCTGGACATCATGATTGTTCAATTCAGGAATGAAAAAGTTAGTAATCATGGCTCTATACCGATCACCATTGACTGTAACGTTGTGGCCTTCATCGTTTTTGAAGAAGGATTCCACCAGCCCATAAAGCGCACCAAACAGTCAGTTTTTCTGGATGTAACGGTGTTTCGACATACACTTGTGGATTAGCTTCACTCCAAATGCGGCAGTTTTGTTTGTTGACATAGCCATTCAACCAGAAGTGCGCTTCATCGCTAAACAAAATTCGCTTATGAAAATCGACCATTATTTTCGAAATAAAATTGCACAATTTGAAAGCGTTGTTCAGGCGTGAGTCTATTCATGATGAATTGCCAATCCAAACTGAGAATAAATCACTTGACAGCTGTTAAATCGGTCGCCATCTTGGAAAGTAATGCCAACTTAAACTTCTATACCTGGACAAAAAAACACTCTGTATATTAAATTTTATATATGTAACTTTTAAGTAATATATATTTTCTTTTTCTTTCTCGAATTTTTAAATTGAAACAGATCGCAAAATGAGGTGGCTGCTTTCAAGACAAAATATAGATCTCAACCAAATATAGAATATGTACTCAGAGTGTCAATTTCTAATCGTAAACCCTCCTTTGAAAAACTTTCCCTTGCAAGACAAGTCCATGGAAGTCGCTAATACTCATTAAACTTGCTCTTAATTTAGTATTAATAAATTAGTTATAAAATACCTTGTGCAGCAATGATACATTAAAATTATACTATCTGAAGTACCCGCTCCTTCGAACGAGTTCATTTTTTAGAAAACTAAAACATTCTTGATAAATAGCTGAATTGTCAGGACAGTAAACCCAAATGCACGGCAATGTTAACGAAAATGTAAAATGATATTTTTAAATGAATGCTCGTATTATAATTAGTTTAAGCGAACTGTAATTTTAAGCTTCGCAGAATTAGCATTTAGAATTAATGTTAAACAGTGAAAAATAATATAAAATTCCAATGAAGAATAATAATGATATTTTTAATATTTAAAGTGAGAAGACTTCAAAATGCTTTATCCCGGGGCAGACACACACTCGATGCTAGCGTTAATGGTCACGTGGGATGAGTGAGTCACCCTAATCTTTTTTTTTATAATTATTTTACTATACCTGATTCAAATCGTGATTCCAGTGAGTAATTTAATTAAGAGAAAGTAAACTTGCCTACTTTCAAGGACTGTTCAATTTTTCTTTGGTAACAAATAAACAGTTTTGCCAGAATTAACGATTTCATGATCTGTGTGTCCCGCGTGACCACTTCCAGGTTAAAAGTGTATTCATTGTGATAATATGATTGTTACTGCTAAAAAATTGTGTAAAACGTTTTTCATTATGCTTTATATGTTTGAGAATACTCATAAAAATAAGTCTTGGCCAAGTAATCCTTCAAAGCGCTCTCTGTGGTTTTCCAAATATCATAAAACTCTTTTGCATGGAAAAAAGCGCAACAGAGAAATACATTATTTACAACTTCCCTAAATGAGAAACAAACACATAAGATAGGGGTCATAACTAACTGTACCAATAACTTATAAGGTCAAACAGATTACTGCTATAATGTGTAGCATTTCATAAATAATCACAGTGATGAATTTTTTATGTTCCTAAATTTTTTTGATTCTGGGTCTGGGATTTGTGGTTTTTTCTCTGAAAGAGTAGTATTTTAGGTTTAAAAAGAAAGTGTAATAAAAAAAATCTCTCATAGTGGGATTATAGCAAATCAAATAAAAGTTTTTTTATTTGGTTATAAGATCAAAGATAGCTAATTAGGTATTGAAGAATTTTTCATATTTGATGACTTAATATCGCACGCTTATAAATTATATCGGAGTAAAAGTGCATTTTTTATTATGTCTGTTCAATATGCTCGCGCCCCCTCGTAAGGTTATCGCACCCTCCCCCCAGTGGGGCGTGCCCCACAGTTTGAGAAACACTGTATTATAATATTAGAGTATGGATGGGTTTTTTCAGTTATTTCGGTGAAACGTGTATTTAGAAATCACTACGGAAAAGAAGCCCCAACCAACAAGAGCATTCTACGATGGTATCAACAGCTTGGGAAAACAGGTTGCTTCTGTAAAAAGAAAATCAGCGGTCGGCCAAGTGTCTCAGAAGAAGCAGTGGAGAAGGTGAAACCGAGTTTTGTTCGAAGTCCGCGGAAGTCTACGAGAGTTGCCGCTTGTAAATTTGAAATGCTCCAGAAAACAGTATGGAAAACTTAATGAAAGAAATAAAATTTCAAGCCGGATCATTTGCAATTGACATAACAAATAACAAAGGACGACAAGTAAGCATTTGTGCGGCATTACCAATCATTAATAGAGTGATGCTACAAAATGTATGAAACGAACTGGATTACAGATTGCAGGTTTGCCTTATAACAAAAGAGTCAGACCAATGCCGGTTTATCCATTGGGTGCTTGGGGTGGGTGCCCAGGGGCCCATAAGGGCATGGATAGGTTGAACTTAATCACATTTTCTGGTTATAAATTTCGATCCTCCAGTGCAGGGGTTCTCAACCTTTCTTCTGGCCGGGCCACATACACATGACAGGTATTTCTCGTGGGTCGCAACATGAAGATAGTGAGAAAAACGCATTATAAGATCAAAGCAACATTGCGCAGAACAAAATTGATTAAAATATTAAAATTCATTTTTGGTTTTTATTTTAATACAACATTAACCTTTCTATTGAACACATGCAAAAAATATTTACTTTTATGCATTTTTTTACTGAGTTTTGGGGTAAGTTTCGATTTCCTTTCAACTATCACCAAACCTCTCTCTTGCTTACATTCTACTATCAAAAAAGACAAATTGGCAGCAAAATTGATAGATTTGATTGCTTGATTGATATAATTTCCTGCTAAATGTTTAGCAAATTCTTTTCCAATAACTGAATTTCTTAATGAAATTCGACATGACTGGGCCCATCAGAAAAGGTCGGTGAACCACAGGTTGAGTATCACTGCTTCAGTGCCAAGGGGGTCTGTTGATCTTCTGCACCCAGGGCCCGAAATGAGCTGAAATCAGTACTGGCTCAGACATTGAACATTTGTAACATAAAACAAAACTTGGCAAATATCTCTTTATTTTTAAATAAAATGCATTTTGTATATTATTTACGTTATTATTGTTGACAAATATGTACTTTTTAAGAGAAAGCGTTTATGCAAAGGGCAAAAGTAGGCAACAACGATTGAACTGATTAACTGGAAACAAACCAATGCTTTTGTCGTGTGGCTGTGAAGACGCATTAACTTTTGAACTGATTGACTGAAAACACGGGGTTGACATAATCATATGATTATGATGTCTCATGAATTGAGCCCATTGCTCTCTGTGCCACATGTGGTAGTCGTGTCATAGGTTGCCGTTGCTTGATATAACTCATGTGGACATTTAAATACAAGATACAATAAAGCTCAATTTTTATTAAAAGATCTTGTAAAAATTCCTAATAAGACTTTTATTTCGCAATAAATGACGTGATCAGCATCCTTTTAAGCCCCCTTTCCCTCCCTCAACAAATAATTATGTACGACAAAAGAAAAAAAAAGAAAAAATATTGAAATTGAGAAAAGTTAATTATTATTGATGGCACATTTTTACACACATTAAATGTAATCATCAAAAGTTTTATTTTCATATAATTTTCTACTGTTTATTACGCCAGTTTCAAATTAGAAGGACAAGGCCTTGAATACATACTAATTTAAATTGTATCAAATAGTGATAACATTATCTCCTAACAAAACGGTATTTTGTTAAAAGAATGGATAGGATAGTAGGAAAATCAATCATTTCAATTGCAGTTACGAAAAAATAGACGAGTTTCGCATGACTAAATCAAACAACCTACACACGCAAAAGATAAATCTAATGCTATAAATATCCAGCTTATAGTAAATGGAAAAATCCATAACTTATCCTTAAATATATATATCTAAAGCTTTTTTTCTTCTAATTTTTTTAAAGAACTGCTTTATTTAGTAGTTGGGGTGATATCTTTTACCAAATTGGCAATATTTTATTTAAATACATTTTATAATGTGATTGGGGAAAACAGTAGATTTGCTCTCTCTCTCTCTCTATTGTCACAGTTTTTTACACCCTTTCTCAGCAATATCAATGACATCTTAATTTAATCTTTTAAAGAAATTCTATCATTGTGTGGTATTTGAACAGAATCACGAAGTAAAAAATGGCTTTACATACTTTGTTTATTATCATTCGCGCGCGCGCGCCCGTATTATCTTTTTTTTTTTACCCTTGAGATAAAATCATGTTTTTTTTCGAGTTTCTTAAAATTCTCCCTTGAGAGATTTGAATTTTCAAATAATAAAGTTTATGGTTGCATTAGGGATGTCTTAATCAAGAAATGTGAATATAAGAGAAGAGCTATAAAAATATACTCGGACATTTCATTTCAAATTTAAAATTAGGATGCATGGACAACCTCAGAATTATAAATATAACTATATTATATTTACGTAGCATTCAAAAAGCAATAAACATATTCTGCACCAAATGTATAATTTGTTTGTTACTTTTATTTTTTTACTTCAAGTTCTTGTACATTTATTTTTTCGAACATCGGAATTTTATATGATTTGATAACCGAATATGTATCGGAAGATAAAGCTGCAAAAGTACATGCGTCAACAGAACTTCTAAAATACAAGCAGAAGGAAAAGACAGAGAAGTTCATGGGGCATATTTATTAGTTTCAAATAAAAAAAAAGGGCAAAAGTTTTTTTTAAAAAAATTTAAGTTAATCAGATCGAATGCAATTTTACAGCTTCCAAATCCTCTTTTCTTTCCTTTCCTTTTTTTTTCTTCTTTTTTTTTAGACTTTAGAATATTTTTTTTTACGTATTTAACCTAATAAAATTTGGAAATGTATCCTATGCTTTAGAATTTATGATATTTTTACTAATATAGCTTAATAACAAACATAACTTTACAAAAAAAAAAAAAAAAAAAAAAAAAAAGAAGAAGAAGGAACAAACGTGTTTTTTGATTCGATTTTATAACCTTAAAAAATTTTAACCAAATAAGATTTTTTCAAAAAAAAATTAATCGTTTGTTTTATGTGAAGAAAAAAAAAAATTCGAATGCATATTTACTTTTACATCTTTTGAAATAGTTCTAGAAGCTTGAGCTTTTATATACTGGTGTGATTTCTCTAAACTTGTTCCACGTGAGGAATCCCAAAAGAATTCTCAAATCTGTCAACGGCTTGTCACAGATGAGAGTGAAAGGAATTTTATAGTTATTAAGAATGCGGTGAGAGAGTTTGTAAATCTTTGCATTTTCTTAAAATTCAGGAAAAAAATTTTTTTTTACTTACAGATTTCCTTAAATTTGATATTAGAGTAAGTCTGTTTTGTTTGTAAGTAACATATATATTTCCTGAATCATAAAATCCGGACTTGTTTAATGATCACATGATGTGCGTATCAATACATAATATAAAAAAATTAACAAAATGAGAGAGAGAGAATATATAGTTTTTAGTTGCTGAGGAGAGAGCTATGAGTACAGTAAATAAAATTTTAAGTTATTTTTAATTAATTTTTTATAATTTGAGTTTTTTTTGCTAAAAAATTTATATATATATATATATATATATATAGTGTCTGAAATATACGTAGCACATGTTATAAGATAAAATCTAAAGAGTAATTTTCATGATTGTAAGAAAAAGGGATAGTGTAACAAATAATTAAAAAAAAATTTAATCAATTCCTACTTAGGTCAACAAGGAAAAATTTTATTTTAGTTACTTTTTATTAAATAGTGACAATTAACAGAAATATGTATATACATATGACAGAATCACAATATTAAGCGACAAAATAGAAAGCGGATTTCCTTGCCATTTTCCTTTCTATATAGGGTGTTGGACTCTCTATTTCTCGTGTTTGTTTGTTACTATTTATTCATTAATTAGATTTAAATATTCTAATAAAATAGTATAGTAAAAAATGAAGCCACATTCTCAGAAATTAGGTCATCCCAGAAGAGATTACAACGCACGACCTTTTGGAATAGAAGTCCAACGCGCAATCCATTGCGCTACAGGGACACAACGAAAGGCATCCCTTTCTGCATATGCTCTTGAACCAGGGGCGTAGCTACAGCCCTATCAGCCGCATCAATGATACGTGGCCCCCAAGCTACAGGGGTCCCAACATTTGTAGCTACAGTACAACTAACAGTACAACTTTCTTTTAAAAAAAGGGCCCCAAAGGAATTTTGAAACGGGGCCTGCTCAGAACTAGCTACGCCAGTGTTTTGGACTATTATTTTTTTGTTTGTTACTATTTATGCATTTTCTAAATTTAATTAATGAATTAATATTTGGAAAAACCGTATTAACATCAAATGTCATCCATTACAAGTTTAGAAAAACGTATTTGAGCTTGAATGGATGAATAGAAAGTATTTTTTAACGATTGAAAATTTGAACAAGATATATATAAAGGGTGTTTTTTTTAGAGGTAAAGAACTTTAAATTGCAATAAAACAACGATGTATTATTCGATTGACATGAATTTTTTTATTCGAAAGATAATCTTGTGGCATTACATTTTAAATATGATCAAGCAAAGCGTAGATTCGTCGAATGGGCCCAAAACGAGATTGCCGTTGTTCCCGATTTTCATAAGCGAATTGTGTTTAGCGATGAAGCGCACTTCTGGTTGAATGGCTACGTCAACAAACAAAACTGCCGCATTTGGAGTGAAGCTAATCCACAAGTGTATGTCGAAACACCGTTACATCCAGAAAAACTGACTGTTTGGTGCGCTTTATGGGCTGGTGGAATCCTTCTTCAAAAACGATGAAGGCCACAACGTTACAGTCAATGGTGATCGGTATAGAGCCATGATTACTAACTTTTTCATTCCTGAATTGAACAATCATGATGTTCAGGAGCTGTGGTTCCAACAAGACGGCGCAACATGTCGCACAGCTCGTACCACAATCGATTTATTGAAAGACACGTTTGGTGACCGCCTAATTTCACGTTTTGGACCTGTGAATTGGCCTCCAAGATTTTGGGATTTAACACCGCTAGACTATTTTCTGTGGGGCTATGTAAAGTCATTGGTCTATGCGGATAAGCCACAAATGCTTGACCATTTGGAAGACAACATTCGCCGTGTTATTGCCGATATACGGCCACAAATGTTGGAAAAAGTAATCGAAAATGGGACGTCCAGATTGGACTACATCCGAGCCAGCCGTGGCAGTCATATGCCAGAAATCATATTTAAAATGTAATGCCACAAGATTATCTTTCAAATAAAAAAAATTCATGTCAATAGAATAATACATCGTTGTTTTATTGCAATTTAAAGTTCTATACCTCTAAAAAAATACCCTTTATAAGGAGAGAGTGAACTAGTAGTAGGAATTGAGAAAAAGGCCTTAATTTTATTGAAATGTAAATCTGAATATCGCTAAGATGGTCATATTTATTTCTATAAAGCTGTCAAAAGCGTAATTGTGGGGGGAGGCAAGGGGAGGGCCATTTGTCCCCTGGCGCATCATCTCAGAGCTGATGTTCACCAATGACGAATGAAATCTTTTCCTGGTAAAAAAAAAAAAGCAGCATTGGTCCTAGTATTGAAATAAGTGCACGAGATTATGACACTTATATTTATATATTTAATCTTAAAATAGTAAAATATTTTGCAAATATTTCAGTTTTGTGCTAAATTTAGGAGTTCAGGACGAATTAAGAAACAAATTTTATACTCGAAAAAATGGTGTTATTAAAATTGAAATGAGTTATAGTGTAAAATATATATTAGTCTATAAAGGAAAGTGTAATAATAGTATTGAAATATGTATTTTCCATCTGGAAAAACGGACCAAATTAATCAATATTAATTAATATTAGACAAAAAATAACTCCAAACCGATATAAAAGCCATGAAATTTCCTAAATTTTTAAGAAATATTTTAAAATTTGCCCACAGTGAATTCAGTTTTTAAAAAGTAAGAGAAAATTTTTTAATTTAATTTCCTCATAAAATATGCATTACTAGTCTTTGAAATTTTTTGGAAAAAAGTAACTTCCTAAGAATAAGTATAGCCTTAAATGTAACACCTTGTATGTAGAAGAACTATTCATAATTCAAAAACTAATAATTATTGCACATTGCTTTGGTCGAAATGACCCAGGAACTAAAAAATTAGCAGTTCTCAATGTCTTTTTTTTGTCTTAATTCGTTCATTTTTTAAATAACTTTTCAGATCAAAAAATGCTTTTCAGTTATATATTTAATCACATTAAATAAATTTTTTTTGTTTAAAAAAATGCAATTTCAGTAGGTTTTTTTTAAAAGCCGAAATGTACGTAGAATGCAACGAAAATTGAGAAATAATTCCAGTTATACGTAATCATCATTCTTTGTGAAAGCCGCTAGATGGCACGACTAGTATAGTCTTTTCGGAAATTTATGAAGAATCTCGGTTTCTGGACTATGGAATGCGTTTTTTTTCTCCGTCTTTTATAACTGAGTATAAACAAATAAGTAGCTTGAATGCATTACAGGAAAAACAATAAAATTTTAAACAGGAAGCAGAGGTAAATAAATCCAGCAACGAAAAAGACATGACACAATACGACCCCTTTGTTTTGTTTTTCATTATTATTTCTAAATAACACTAAATTTTAATGTAAATAAACCCTACTATTGTAATTTAAGATTGTTTCCTTGATATTTATTTTTAAAATTCCCTTCTGTATCATCTGATTAATTGCTTGGTTCTAGAATAAGAGAATAAAACTTTAGAAGGAGAGGGGTGAAATAAAACAATTATTTAGGCAAAAAAAAAATTTGAGGTTTTTTTTTAAAAAAAAAATGGGATTATATTTAAAAGAATAAGCTAAAATAACAAGAAATAAAAATGTAATTCCTTATGTGTAATAAGGCTTCACACAATGGATAAAAATATCGATTTTTGAAACAAAGATATCTTCACGTTTCAAATAAAATTGATCAGACCGTTGTAATAAAAATATTTTTCACCGGTTATAAATTACATTAAAATCATTAAATTTTAAGAAGGCAACTGATTTCCCAAATTAAAAAATGAAACATCTCGTAATGTGAACTAAACGCATATAATACAATTTATTCCCCTTGTTTTTCTTTATAAAAAAATTCTGAGAAAAACATATAAAGAAAACATTTTTAAAATAATTCATCAGAAATATGCGGCTTTCATCCCGATATTGAGTTATACATGATATGATTGAAAGCATACGTTACTTGTAATAATTAGACAGAGAATTCAAACTTGGAATTTACTGTGAATAGCCAAAATTTATTCGTCGGACCTCTTTTATTGTTTTATCACACAAATGATTAAAATGATCTCCAGATGAATGATATCTTGAAAGTATTAAAAAATTAAATGCGTATTAAATTTAACCAGAGCCGATTACGTATTGCAATTTTTTTCTTCGAATGAAAAAACATATTTAGAATAATTACAAAAGATGCCAACTTAAGAAGCATAACTTTAACAGCAGACGATAATATCTCCGCAAGTAAATTAAATAATCAGATAAATTAGAGTTACATGAATTATCGAATTAACGTAGACGATATACTAATATGGAAGAGAATTTTCACAACCCCATTTCTATAACTACTGTATAATTTAAATAGTCAATTAACAAATTGCTCAAAATAAAGAAAAGAAATTTAAATAGAACTAAATATATATATTTTTTATAATATGAAACATATATTTTAACAATTTATTTTCAATTTTGCTTGTTAATCTCCTTTTCCATCTGTCATTTAAAATAATTATAAACATTCTAAAGTAAGATATGTATAATAGTTTTAAAAAGGCAGGATTCTGGGTATCCAAATCAGATATAAATGTGAATTGGACTGTTTTTATTTCTCTGTGCCTAAAACTATTAATTTATTCCATTTGCATGCTTGATTAATCTCAAGTATCTAAAAGAGACAAAGAAAAATATTCTGCAACTATTGTCTTTGTCGTTTTCAGTTTCCTGAAAGTAAAGAACGGAAGTGAATAAGTTATATTAGTACACTAAACGTATAAAAGATCTTTCCTGTGCATATTCAACGCAAAGTGAGTTTAGTTTTAGAATAATTTTTGTTGATATCCATCAATAGAGCTTCAAGAAAAGCTTGAAAATCTTAAAAAAAGCGTATGTGTAAGTAATACTTTGGCTCACTGGGTTGAGTCAAATGAAATAGCCATAGATGATGCATTGAGATTAGATTTAACTTTTCTAAGCGTACGTAATAACCAGAAGTTAGTGTAGCTTAAGCCTTATAATTTTCTTTCTAAAAAGGAACTATTCCATTTAAACTTGATGGTACAATGAATATTCAGTTCCATAACCACGGAGATGAAGTAGTATGATTAGAGAGCAATGGACAGGATTCATATAGAAATATTTCACCTACACCAGAAAAGACCATCAAGATCTAGACTCCATGTCGGAACAAGAGCAATAGAAATTTATCACTTTCACAAATCTCTTGAATATGCAAAAATTTAGCTATGCCTGAGTGGAACGAAACTTCAGATTGGCTGAAATTCAATTTTTTAAGATGATGGACAAAACGTGGCTTAAAAATAACTTTATCCTTCAACGAATTTGGTATCTGAATGTGTGTGTTAAAAGAATGCAAAGTACTTCTTTCGTGTTAAATCTGGAAAGTGGTTTGCTCCTTTTATTTAATTTTTTACGAACAGAAGTTCTGAACAACCAATAAAAACTTCTTAAATGATTTAAAAACTCAAAACCATCTGACACTTAAGAGCTGGGGTGGGCAGACTTTTCCAGGATGTCAATGTCAGTGGCGCACACAAGGAAGTCGGGATCCACAGGTCCAGACTCTCCCCCCTCATATCCCTTGATTTTTTCCCCCAATTGATTATAATCTCATGTATATTGTACATAAAACTCAATTAAGTATTTGTTATTAATATTTTTTTATTATTTAATGCTGATTTATTTTTTACTGTTTTTTGTTCCCGACAATCTACAAAATAAAAAAAATATGTTTGACTGTATTGGGGTATGAGACGTGAATGGTAGACTTTCAACCCTCGACCCTACCTCCTCCCCCCTTGAAAAATTCTTGTGTGCGCCAATACCCAGTGTCGTAGGTGTGGTGAGGTTGGAAAAGGTATACAATATTTATAATATAAATACGGAATATGTACTTAATTACAGAACTAAAATAAAAAAACTAACACTTTTAACACCGCGTTTAAAACAAAACGAAAAATAGAAACATAATAATACTAGCCACAAATATAATTATATCAAATGATGCATTTATTATCAAGCAATTCAAAACACGTAAAAAATAAAATGTTTTCATCTAAAGTTAGTTTTCTTTGTTATAGTCGGTAGAAGATTTAGTCTGTATACTTCAGCCAATCTTGAATATTTTCGTGTATAATTACTAACTGCTAAAATCTTCAGGCGATCCCCCCAAAATGTCTTGTCGGTCCGCAAGTCGATCGCGATCGACGTAATGCCCACCCCGGCTTTACAGCCTCTTCAATTACATTCACAACACTTTCCATTTTCTCTCAGTGGCGGTGTTATGCACAAGCTGCCTTTAAGACGTCCTCCTTTAACTCCATAACATCAGAACCTCCGCAACTCCATAAGAGTCATCTAGAGCAATGTTCCGCAACCCCCGGTCCGTGGATCAAATGGTGCCGGGCCGCCTAAAGAACATAAACTATTGCCATTTTATTTAAAGTGGTGTATTTCTCTCGGATTTGCGCAACTTTCCACAGAAATCATTTTATATTCCACATTAAATCACTTTTGGTGTAATTATATTTAATCCTGATGGCATATTTTTAAATGTAACTGAATTAAAATTGTTAAATCAAAACAATCTAAAATATAAACAATCAAATACACCACAGTAAATAAAATAGAAACAATGTTCTTTGGGCGGCTTGATACCATTTTATCTATGGTCTAGTACTATTCCGTATTACCTCCCCCCCGGGGGGAAGAGGTAGGGTTGAGGACCACTGATCTAGGGTACCGACAAATCGTTCGATATACACTGCTGGACAATTGCTAAGGACGGATCACAAATTGCTATGTAGCATAACATTAAGCGAGACATGAGGCCTAGTAGGATAAAATATAGTTGCCACACTGTTCAGACATTAGAATAAAGAATATTTATTGTTCTGGAAAGTACAAAAGCTGTGAAACATCTAAAAGAAAAAAAAATGTTCATTTGATCTGCGTACGGAGAAATGGAACAATGCATCTAAAAGTCAGCAGGCACCTTAAAGAAAGGTATCAGTACGGAATATGTCCACCGTGGAGTGTGATGCAACATTCCACACGTCGTACCATACTTTGCACAACATTATCCAGCAGCTGTTGAGGCAATTTATCCCATTCCTCTGTGAGTGCCCGGATGAGGGTATTCTTGTTTGTCGGAGGATAGTTTCGACCAACAACTTGCCTCCCCAAAGCATCCCACACATTTTCAATGGGGCTTAGATCTGGAGAAGGCGCTGGCCATACGAGACGTTGAATACCCTCGCTGTCTAGACAATCCTGAACAGCGAGTGTTCGATGACATGTTGCGTTGTCGTCCATAAAAACAAATTTATCACCGACAGCACCAAGGAAAAGACGAACATGAGGAAGTAGAACTTCATCAATGTATCGTTGGCCCGTCATAGTCCCATTCGCAATCACATGTAGGCGCGTGCGGCCATTGATCATGATGCCGGCCACACCATGATATTGCATGTCGGATATCGGTCCTTTTCCTGGATATTTTCTGGACGATAAGCAGTACCACTCTCGCGCCAGATCAGTTGGCGTCTACAATCCGATGACAGACTGAACCTACTCTCATCTGTGAATAGTACGATGCCCAGTCCTGTTCAGTCCAATTGTGATGCTCACGACACAATTGCAAACCGGCAGTACGGTGCTGTCTGGTCAATGGGACACACACAACAGGTCTGCGTGCGTATAGTCCTCCTCCCCTCAAACGTCTGACAACAGTTTTTCGGGAGACCTGCTTTCCTGAGGCAGCAAGAAACTGATTTGCCACCTGCTGAGCTGTGGTGCGCCTGTTCCTTTTTGCTGATAGGACGATATATCTGTCTTCTGCAGGCATCGTACTTCTAA
Source organism: Trichonephila clavipes (assembly GCA_019973935.1). Lineage (NCBI taxonomy): Eukaryota > Metazoa > Arthropoda > Arachnida > Araneae > Nephilidae > Trichonephila > Trichonephila clavipes. Next base: position 386,789 of record BMAU01015936.1, read on the forward strand.
CACGATCTCCCCCGTGCCGTCTACTACACATTCCAGTAGTTTTAAATGACTTCCACAGCCGTGAAACAACGCTGTGAGCGATGTCGAACTCCCTGGCAACATCTGTTATTTTTCGCCCTTCTTCGATCTTTCCAATAATTCGGCCACGCATAAAATCATCTATGTGTTGTCGGGAAGACATGCCAAAAATTTGAAGTTCGTCTATTAAATCTTTCCTGTAAAACTTTGACTTGAAACAACAACTGTCCACACGCGTCAAAACCTTTAAAGCTCTTATGAACGCTATCACGTGATGAACAGACGTGGAAAAAAAATTTGCATACTCATACTTCTTCTTACTAATATCCCGCACTTATTCTAATTTTCCACATTTTGCTTCCTTTCATTTTGTGGTTGCTATGGATGATAGTGTTATCCGTCCTTAGCAATTGTCCAGCAGTGTATAAGACAATTTATTATAGGTCCTGAGAGAAAAACAAGTTCCACTTACAGAGTTTAACCAATAAATTTCTTTTAAGGAGGAACTAGAAGATAGATTTTATGTAATATTATTAGAGCAGCTTAAGCAAATTCATGTTCATTGCTTTCATCTGATCGTTAAGATCTAGACAATTTTATAACCAGTAATTGAAGTAACCACTGTTTTAATATAGAGCATACTTAAGAATTACAACTTTGCATGTAAATATTTAATAATAAAATAGAAATAATATAATGTTCCTTGGGTGCCTTGCTACCATTTGATCCAAGGACCGGTACCGGTCCGCGGCTCGGGGGTCAGAGACTACTGGTCTAGAGTGGTATCGTAATCTATCAACACGGCTACCAGCAGAGTGGCATCGGACAGTGTTACATCTATGATTGCTTCAGAAATGTTTCAATATGCCAGGACCTTTAAATCTACCCGATTTCTTTGTTAATCCAGTGAATTACTCAAAAGATTATTGATAGAATCCAGCCGCAATACAGTCACTTGTATTTTAAAGTGTTTATTTCAATTTGGACACAACATATTTTAAAATCAATTCACACTCATAAAAACGCACAGCTACGTTCACAATGCTCATATGATACAATCAATTAGAAACCCATTTTCATATTGATGAGCTCGCAGGCTCGTGAACACTCCGTTCACTTCAGTTCGTTTTTAAATGTGGACGGGGCCTTCTTCACACACAGTGTTCAGCAATGAATCCAGCTGGAACAGATGACACTCGGATTCGCGTGTGGAGAGAACGTGCCTAACAATACCAATTAGCCTTGTTTTCCAAAGAGAAAAGTAGTATATTCATTACTCTCGTATGATGGTGTGGAATGATGTGTTGCTACAGCAGGTTACCTCTAATCCTTGTGCGTACAAATTTAATAACTCAACGGTATGTTGACGATATCCTACGAGTATTTGTAAAATTCCTCATGACACGTTTTTTTTAAAGACATTTTCCGATAGGATAATCTAAGTTCCATATCTTTATATATAAAAATCTTCTGTGCGTGTGTTTGTCACTAAACTCCTCCTAAACGAATAAGTTCGATGAAATTTTTTGTGTGGGTTCAAGTAAAATCGAGAATGATTTAGATTCACAATTCGGTCCGATATCGCAATTAGTTAAAAAGATATTAATTAAAAACATTCAAAAAATACAACTCAACATTCACCTGCATTGTTGTAACAGCGCTATTGTTATAAACACACACACACACACACACACACAGGTAATATAAAAAAAATTTAAATCAATTCCTACTTAGATCAACCAAGAAAAAACTTATTTTAGCTACTTTTTATTAAATAGTTGCAATTAATATAAATATGTAAATACATATGACAGAATCACAACATTAAGTGGTAATTAATTTTTATTAATTATCATTAAAGTATCGTATTGTCATCCAAAACAATAGTGCATATAAAATTTCCTTTCAACAGAATGCTTTAACATGTGAGAAAAAATTTTTTCAAATTTTGACATAAGTCGCCAACGTGGCTGCATTTGTAATTTTTCAAATAATTAGTTTTAATCAATTAATTTTTATTAATTATAATTAAATTATTGTATTGTTATCCAAAATAATCATGTACATTACATTTCAGCTCAATTGAGTGCTTTAAAATGTATTTTATTAACGATTGAAAATTCCACCAAGATAAATAAATAAACAAACAAATAAAATATGTATAGAGATCGTGAGCTAATAGTAGGAATTGAAAAAGACGTAAGTTGGCGTCGAAAATTAATTTTCAGCCAAACTAGCCAAACCCGGTCTTTATTGTTACGAAAATGCAGATGTGTGATTCACGCTTTTTAGCGTTTTTAATTAATATCTTTTCAAATAATCGTTATATATGTAATTCTTCTGTGCATGTGTATGTAACTGAACTCCTCCTAAACGGATGGACCGATTTTGATGAAAGTTTTTGTCTGTTCCAGTGGACTCAAGAATGATTGATTTATAATTCGGTTTATAAAGGATTATTTAATTAATTTTTTATTTATAAATTGTAGATCTTGGACAGTTTTACATTGGATCCGGTAGATTGCGCTACGATCGCAGTATAGGATATTCAAAAATCTTTTATTATAATTCAAGTTGGCCCCGGCAGTTGGTGCTGTGATCATTTCAGGAAAATATTTTGTCACTTCGTGCTGTTATTTTGTTGAAATAAATCGTGTCTTAATTAAATTATTACATTCAGATGTAATTAGTGTTTGAAATTTTACTCAACTTTACTCAAATTTTACTCAAAACGGTCCAGATGGTTAAAGCTTATTCATAAAAATTTGGAATTTTTGAATTTAAGATGTGTGTACAGGACAACGTCTGTCGGGTCCTCTAGTGTCTTATATATCTCTGGGCTGCCTCCATACTGTTGATATTTTTCCTAAATCAACAAGGTCTACAGACTTTTTTTTAGTCAGTGGAGTCTATGGGGCATGATAGACTACCAGATTCGGGCTTGCCCGAATGTCGTAGATCTGCTGCAACAACTAAAAAATGCCTAGCAGAATGCTTCAAATGAGGAAATTAGGATTCTTTACTTCTATTTTCATTGTCAACAGTGGATGAGAGATTGACCAATTATACAGATTTTAATATTCAACGTGCAATTGCGATCCTATTACTTTATATTTGTAATCATTTCGTTTTTCATCATTTCATTGCTTTTGTTCGTTGTATTTGAGATTCACACGTTTCATTTCAAAAACAGCCACTTCCTTCATGGTGATTCGCAGTGGTGTAACGTACACTCCCGCGACCCTCGCCTCGCGGGGTGCCCAGGACTGTAGGGGGCCCAAGGCCTGACTGATGTCAAGGATGTATTTACCCAATTTATAAAATATTAAAGGCAAAACCTGACTTTGCAGGGAGGCCCTAACATTCTCCGCTACGTCACTGGCGATTTACGTATGTAAAGAGTATATTTAGGTAAATACAGACTTAGTACAAATAATTAAATGAAAATAAAGATAAATTGACTACATAATATAATAGCATACATTAAATTTTTTTTTACTTCTGAGAGGCCTGCGGATTGGTGTTTTACTATTGTAGACCTAGTACATTACCTGGGAGCTAGTATCTCTTTTTAATGCGGTTCCGTATGGGTGGTATATCAATCGCCGGAAGTAATTTTGACACCCGATTTCCTCCCCATTGGGAGGCACCTGAGCTCTCATGATGCGAAGTCGTGCTAAGAATTTAATTTTAGCTAGAACACCTAAGCCAAACAGGCACTCAAGGGTCTTTTACACGCCGCATAATCATACGACATGGACTGTGATACAATAAACTAGCTCTCAGCAATTAATACTTGGTTAAGTTAGGAGAACTTGAGAATTTCTAAGCTCCAAATTGAGTCGAATAAATAATTCCCATATTATTTTTAAGTGATATTTAGCGTGATAATAAAAATAAATAAAACGTTGCCACATTTTTTCCCCTCCATAATTATTACATGAAATGACGTTATAATTTCGGAAAACTCTTCAGAACCTTGTAAATTGAATATTTCACATTAATGATAAAAGAAAACGTAATCATTGTTGTTTTAAATTTTTTTTTGACAGAATTCAGTTATAATAGAATATTTAATAAAGCATTTACTTCACTGTCATACTTCAAAAATGTCTTTGCTCCATAAATTAAAACATTTAAATGAAAAATTATATTTTATTCTAAGGTAAAAGGCAATTAAGAGAGGGAAATCATTTTAAAACAAGTCATTTTTAAATTACCATCCGAATTTTAAGAAATGAGAGCATATATATGTATTAAAGGTAAGGTGATAGAATGTTTTACGTATTAAATACCTATGTATCATTAGTTTACAATTTTTATGTTAATTAATATCATAATGTGCACAGAAATATCTACTGCAGTTTGCAATCTACAATTTGCGGGTACTTTCGAATATAACAACGAATAATGCATTCGAAAAAACCTCAATGTAATTATTTAAAAATAATTTTTAAGAGAAAAAAAATCCGGTTCTTGGTATAACATTAGTAAAAAAAAAAATAATAAAAGCATTTTCAGTACAATCTAAATTGAGAATTGCCTAAGTCACCACTAGATGGCACAAGCAGGTTTTTGATGCTTCACGAGGAAACAACGGATTCTGTTTCTCTTTAACAAAAACAAATGCGTAAAAACAAAAATATTTTTCGCACATATTTCTGACTTCATTATTATTTTTTAGTATGATGCTGTACTTTTGCTTTATATGTACAAAAAAAAAAAATGTAAGATTTTTTTTTAAAGAAAAAAAAATGGATTTTGATTTCAAATATTTTCTAAATTTTAGTCAAAAAATATGGCAGTATTTCATCACAAATGTCAAAGTAATTACTAACAGATTTTTATTAAATAATTTGTTTTTTGTAAGGAACGATTTTCATACTGTTTGATAAATGTTGCCATCGGCTGTAAACAAAATATCGCAAACTGCAATCATATCCCGTCATTATCAGTGTCTATTTTGAAAGCAATTTGATAAAATTGGTAACAGTCAATTCAGTACAATTTTCAACAACTTTCAGTAAGTTGATATTTTTAGTACCTATTTTGTATGACTGTTAAAAATTTTCGTTTGATGGAATTTACGTATGGCTAAGCGACAGTGGCGTAACGCACACCCCCGCATTGCGGGGGACCCCAGGCAGTGGCGTAACAGAGAACTTTTGGGCCCCCACGTTGAATTTTACGAAGGGCAGGCACTTGCGTCAGTCAAGCTTTGGGCCCCTTTAGAACCGTGGACCCCCGCGATGCGGGGGTGCACGTTACGCCACTCACCCCAGGATTCTAGGGGGACCCTTAAACATGACTGCCACCCTTTGTAAAATACTATTTGAGGGCCCGAAACCTGATTTTGTAGGGGGCCTAAATGTTCTCCGTCACGCCACTGCTAAGTGAACATAATAATATTTTTGAGTTTAAATTAATCAAACAAGAATTCTAATTGCTTTAAACCAGTGCATCTCAAACTTTCAACATTGGTGACCCGATTTTCTGTCATAATTTCATCTTGCCCCCTCTTACAGCAACTATGCACTGAATGCAAAAATAATGTACTTCGACGCTAAAGCTATACAATGCTATTTTAATTATAAGCCACACGAATTATCAAGATAAGTATTAAATTCTGTACATAGTTTTGTATATGATAAGCCTCCATGGGATACACTAGTAATTAAACTTGTTTCTAATTTAATATTGATAAATTAATTATTGAATACTTTTTGCCGTACTGATACATTTATAGGTATCTTATATCAATATATATTTTATTTTTAATTGAGTCAGAATGTATTTTATTTCTTTTCAGTAAATTGATAATTATTTAAAATCTTTTATTTTCAACTTTTGAATGAGCTCGTGCCCCCTCCCCCCACGTAGGATTATCATGCCCCTCTAGAGGGGCGTGATCCACAGTTTGAGAAACGCTGCTTTAAGCATATGAAATGTATGTGATTATTTTTAAAAGCTGCTTTAAACATATGAAATGTATCGTCTCAAAATAAAACGCAAAAATAAATAAAAAATTCTAAAATTAATATTTATATAGAATAATCTTTTTAAAATGTTTAAATATATAATTTTAAACTGGAAGTATTCTACAATAAAATTATGATTAAGTTCCTTTAGTTTTATATTGTTACAGGAATTTGTAACTTTGGCAATTGTTCCATAGAGGGCAGCATTTTTTTTATGTAGTCTATATAAATTATGTGTTCCTCTATTTAATTTCTTTCACATAAACTATCAACAAACTCTATCAGCGCCGGTTTATCCATTGGGTACTTGGGGTGGGCACCCAGGGGCCTGGGGCCCGGATAAACTGAACTTAACCAACTTTTATCGGCACTGAATTCAATTACTATATTTATTTATCATTTTTTGCTAGTAGTCTGTAAACTTTAAACCACTGTTTGAGAACTTCTGGACTATTAACTATATCCATTATTCTGAAGAGATGATTAATTTTTAAATTATGTACAGTTGATTGGTTAAACGTTTCTTTTTAAATTACAATCCAAGGGCGCACAGAATCGAACTTAGTTTTTCATTCTCATAATTATGTTATTATATCAAATTATTTCCTTGTATTATCATGACAATTAGAGTCTATTCCCAAAAGATCACTGTTCTAATGTTTTAAAAAACAAATATATTTTAAGTGGTATTTTCAGAATAAAGATAATTGCTCAAGAGATTATGCGAGCAATAATTAAGTAATGAGACATCGCCGGCTGGGTGGCTTGGTTGGTTTGTCGCTTGTCTTCTGTACCTAAGGTTGCGGGTTCGACACCGGCCCAAGTAGGTAGATTTTCATGATGCAGAAAATCGAGAGCGTTCATGTCGTATGATACGACATGAAAAAAAATCCCTTGAGTACCTATTTGTGGCTTGGGGATGCTCTCTTCAAAATTAAAAATACCTTAAGTACAATTTAGCATCGCCAGAGCTCAGGTGCCTCCCTCTGGGGAGGAAACTGAGTGTCAAAATTACTTGCGGTATAATTGGTATCACCTATATGGTATCACAATGAAAGTGATACTAGCTTCCGGGAATGTACTAGTTCTGCAATGGTAAGGCACCAATGCACAGCCCCTTTAAGGTAGAAGAAGGAGATTATGCCTGAATTCTTTTATCTTTATATATAAAGATCCCGTGTCACACGGTGTTTGTCCGCGATGGACTCCTAAACTACTCAACTGATCATAATATAATTTTGCATATTGTATGTCATTTCGTCCAACTTAAAATATTGGACAGTTTTTTTATTACAATAATGACGTCATAAAATTTTAATTGTTGGAAATATAAAGAATCCGTGTGGAACGGGAAAATTCGCAAAATGTCGCAATGCGTGTGTGTCTACGGAAGGGAATTTTGTAGACTAAGGTGTACGATAAGTGAGTGCCTAGTGTATTTCGGGAAGTGGAATCCGAATTTCGAATTGGTTCCTAATAATATCCGTAACTTTGCCGTATAGTGTTGGTCAACCTTATCTTAGACACAATGTGGAACGGCTTACCTTAAAAGAGAGCGCGAAAACTTGGTCCCTGGTGTATTTCAAAATGGGCAATCCGAATCTAATATCAGATATAAGAAGTTACAGTAACTTTGCTGGATAATTCTCCGGACGACCGTCTATTATGCGAAACGTAGCAGGAGTTTATTCTAAAAGTTTTGTAGCGGGAAAAGGGAGTTTATGGTGTATTTCGGGATGGTAAACGAGAATCTGAAATCGAATTTTAGAAATTCCTGTAACTGTCCGGATAATGTTGGGCATGTAATGCCTCCTTCCAGGGACTGAACTTGCAGCCTCAGGGGTAGCGAAAGTAGTTTCCGGTTGCATCTAGGGGTGGGAAACGAGAATCTGAAATCAGATTTCAGATACAGCCCTAATTTTGATGGATATTGCCGAAATTGGGTAGAAAGGCTTTGCATTCCAATCCCGCGTCCAGATTTTCAACTCCTCTAACGACTGAAGGTTAAAGGTCAGTTCGGTGTGAGTTTCGGCATGTGGAGTGAGAATCCGAAATCGAATTTTAAGAGTTCCAATAATTTTGCTGGATAATCCCGAACGACTGTAATATTCGCGAACAACGGCATTTGCAACTGTAAGGACGCAGAAAGTGGGTTCTGGATGCATTTCGGGACTGTCGATCTGAATATTCCCAATGCAATTCAAGAAAATCTCATAACTGTCAAAGAAAACCAGACGACCGTATTTTACGCTAAACGTGGCAGAGGCTTACCTAAAACTTTTTTGGGTGTGAAAAGTGCTTCCCTGGGTGTTTTTCTGAATGAGGAACAAGAATCTGAAATCGCGTTTTAGAAACTCCTGTAACTTTACCAGATAATGCCAGAATGAGGTCGAATAGCTTTGCTTTCGAGTCCCGTGTCCGGATTTCCATTCCCTATAGACGTTAAAATTGCAGGTGAAGCCTTGCCAAAATACGATTGCAATAGGAAATTGCATTGGCAGTTGCATCTTCAGGCATTGTTGTCACTTTGTTAGATGGTGGACAAAATGCACATTAAGCATTCAAGCTTCCATTAGACATTCATAAGAAACCAGACGCAATATGTACGATTGAAAAAAAAAACGGAATGGCTACGGTATTGCAAAGTAGTTCAATCATAATCAGGGATAAGTGTACCATGATCCATAAACATTCACTCAAATCATCGCGTAAAACTTTGTAAGATTTAAAAGGTAACAAAAAATATCCAGGTGTCCTGTCATACTACTGTTTAGTGATTTCCGCCAAACATTACCGGTCATTCCTTTCGCTCTACTTTTTCTCACGAGATTAACGCATGTTTCAATCAATCGTTTTTATGACGAAACGTCGAAACACTTTGATAGATCATAACAACACAAGTACAACTGCGCAAGATGATCAATCGGAGCAAATATTTTCTAACCAACTGTGTGCTGGATACCGGAAGCGATGAAGTAGAAATGCATCCCAATACATAATGCGTCAAATAGCCAGAAAATTTCGGTACTGTTATTTAGACAAAAAAAAAGGAACTGATTGAGAGTATCTTCCCGGGTGAGTGAGTGAATATTAACGTAGCACTGTTCAGCTACACGAGAGCTTTTGGTGACGGACCTCGTAATTTTGAACCATGGTCAATTGACGAAATGTTGATATTGACGAAATAAACCTCCAGATACAGAGTTGTTTCCAAGTGATCCAATGCCTTTTAAATCAATCGACACTATTGTGAAAGAAAACGAAACCGCAAATTTTCTAACTGATTTTTTGAATCAAAAATGCCACCACACAATCTTCGGCGGAAGATTGCGTGGTGGTTATTCTGCTGCATAACTTAAATCCACCCTAGATTATGCAAAGATACACGTTTGATCATCAAAAGTATTACCAAGAAACTTCTTAAAGCAAACTTTTTGGCTGAAATTTAAAGGAAAAATCGTCCTGTCGCCATGTATTCTGCTGATGCCGCCAGAATCTTTAATACCATTCAAAAGGCTTCAATTCCCGATTCGTTTGGTTTTCGCGATGACCATAAATAAAACTCAAAGCCAAACAATGTCCATTTGATGCTTGTACTTGGAAACCGTCGAATCTATTTGAGTTAACAAAAGACGGATTACCGAAAAATATTGCGTACTGTTACTAGCGATTATTTATATTAAAATGATTTATTGTTATAATTTAAAATGAAAGAGAGATAAAAATATTAAAAATTACCAAAAATCAACGTTATTGACCTCATTTATAAAATTAAATCATCATATGTTGTTACTTTACAATTTCGTAAGTAATCCATGTATTATACTATAATCAAATAGAAGATGAATAACATGCAAAATTAAAAACATTATGTTAATTTGTGCTTAATTTCAACCCTCCGAAATTATAAACGGTGATTAATTTGACTGGATTGAATAGCTTAGAATAATATTAGAAAGCCACAGCAACGCGTGGCAGGGTCGGCTAGTCTGTTTTATTTATACATCTGCGTTTCAACTTTTGCGGCAGAATGTAACATTTCTCTCTCTATCATCACTATTAATACAAGATTTCTTGTATTAATACTACTGCTTCCCACTTCAATGTATTTATAAATAATTTTTAACTTCTGTAATTAATTTTGTTAAAATTTGAGTTGATATAATTGTTTAAATTAAAATATCTATTAAGCAGGTGTAATTACGATGCAAATTAATCTTTGTTCAAACATAAATGTTTAAATGAAAATAAAATTTTTTTAATGCTTTTTGTGATGGTCTTTATTTAGAACAGTGATGAACAAACATTTTTAGAAGTAAATAAAAAAAAAACCATAGACCGATTTAATTATTTATGAAACGCAATAAAAATTTCCAAATATTGTATGCTCTAACAATTAAGTTCAAATGCGATGAATGAAACTGTGACTGCATTTCTTATTTTTCCCATTCTGTACAACTTAAATATAAAGAAAAACAATTTTATTTTTAATAATTTTATGGTTTTATATTTGAGAAAATTCCATTTTTGGGGCAAGTGAGATTTCTAAAATCAATTATGATATAAATTCTGACAACACTGTATTGCATAAAAAAGTTCAAATTTATAGAGAAATTTTCACATATGTAAAAAAAATAAATAAAAAAAACCACGTAATTGAATGAATTTTTTTTTTAAAAAAAAGCATGGAAAAACTAGAAATTTTTATACCGCTGTATTTTAAAACCTTGCCGAATAAAAGCTGCTCAATTCATTCCCCAGTGCCACCGCTTTTCACAAAGGCACGCGTATGTCGTGTAATGGGAGGGGGAAAGAGAAGGCACAAATAAGCAAATTCTTCGCGAACACTGTCGAAGTTTTATTGCATACCAAAGCTTTCGGAATAGTTTTGCTGATAGAAAATCAAAGAAAATAACCTTATTTCGCAAAGACGTACATATACGTCTGGGGAACTTAACGTACCGGTTGAGTGAGACGGATATATACGCAGGTGGCAGCTAAGGGATTAAAACCTGTGGTGAACATTATGAAACTTCTAGAGGATGGCATATTACACAAGGACCTTATTTTCTCCAACACTTCTGTAAACAATAAATCTTCCTCATGTACCAGCGGTCGCCAAACTTTTTGACCTCACGAACCAGTAAATTCATATTTTAAATCCCGCGGGCCACCAATAGAATTTTTTAAGTATTAAATATTTTTATAAAATAATTGTGATCTAAGAAAACAATCAATGCATTTTAAAACATAGCTTAACTTGATGATTGAGTATATTCCACATTTTGCTGCAGACCAGCGAAATTTTCTCACGCACCACTAATAGTCTACGGTCCCCCACTTTGGCGATCTCTGTCATATACTACTGGACATTAAAATTGCTACACCAAGAAGGCGACATGCTACAGACGTGAAATTTAAACGACAGGAAGAAGGTGCTGTGATATGTAAATGATTAGCTTTTCAGCGCATTCAGACAAAGCAGGCGCCAGTAGCGACACCTGCAAAGCGTTTAAATGAGGGAATTGTTCAGTCGGATTCTCATACCCAAATCGCATTTGAACGTTGTTCCCTGGTGAAAAGTTGTTGTGATGCCTCTTGTAAGAAGCAGAATGGTGTACCAGAACGTTTTTGACTTTGATAAAGATCAAATTGTAGCGTACCGGAATTGCAGTTTATCGTATCGCGGTATTGCTGCTCGCGTCGGTCGAGATCCAATGATTGTTAGTAGAATGTGGAATTGATGGGTTCAGGACGATAATATGGAACGCCGTGCTGGTTCTCAACGACTCCCTATCACTAGCAGCCAAGAAGACAGGCATGTTACCCGCATGGTTTTAATGGATCGTGCAGCTACGTCACAAGCCCTGAGTCAAGAATTGCGTTTTTAAGACAACAAGTGTCTGCACGAACAGTTAGACGACGTTTGCAGAAGCATGGACTCTCAGCTAGGAGACCATGGCTGCGGCTACCCATGACGCTGCATCACAAACAGGAGCGTCTTCAATGGTGTGATCAACAACGAACCTGGGTGCACGAATGGTGAGACGTCATTTTTTCAGATGAATCCAGGCTCTGCTTACAGCATCAGGATGGTCGGATACGTGTTTGACGGCATCGTGGTGAACGCACATTAGCAGCGTGCATTCGTCATCGTCATACTGGCCCATCACCTGGCGTGATGATATGGGGTGCTTTTGAATACACGTCTCAGTCACCTCTTGTTCGCATTAAAGGCACTATAAACAGTGCATGTTACATATCTGGTGTGTTATGACCCGTGGCTCTACCCTTTATTCGAGCCCTGCGAAACCCTACGTTTCAGCAGGATAATGGACGACCGCCTATTGCAGGTAATGTACAGACCTTTCTTGATACGGAAAATATTCAGCTGTTGCTCTGGCCTGCACATTCACCACATCTTTCGCCAATAGAAAACATCTGGTCCATGGTTGCCGAGCGACTGGCTCATCTTCATACACCAGTCACTACGGTTGATGAGCTGTGGCATCGTGTTGAAGCTGCATGGGTATCTATACCTGCACATGCCACCCAATCTCTGATTCAATGCCCAGGCGAATAAGTACTATTACTGCCAGAGGTGATTGTTCTGGGTACTGATTTCTCAGGATCTAAGAACCCAGATTTAATCATTTGTTATTTCTAGTATAATATATGTCTCCAATAAATATCACTTTGTCATCTCAATTTCTTCCTGGTGTAGCAATTTTAATGGCCAGTAGTGTACATTAGCTAAAAGGTGTGAGTGTGTGTGTGGGGGCTGTGTAATTTTCCTGATTCCTTCCCTCACTTTTCTGCCCCATTATTTCAGTAAACATCATATGTTGTAAATTTGCTCTTAGAGAAAGCTTTTGAGCAACCAAAAAGCACAGTAACATCCATAGGAACTTAAATAATAATATCTATTAGGCAAAGTTCAAGTAACTATCTTCATTTTCTTGAAGGAATAGTGAGATAGTCTTCGTAGTTTGATTAGTTATTTCATCTGGGGACAGTTTTACTTTTTGAAAGTCATCGAGATAAAATATTTTAATTTTTTCTATAAATACGAGGAATAAAATGTATTTTTAATTGTGTGATGAATTAATTTTTTATGTTATATATATATATATATATATATGTGTGTGTGTGTGTGTGAAGTAAAAGGCGCCACGCGCTACTGAAAGCCCTCGTAGCATCCCCCAGCAGATGGCTTCGAAAGGAAACGAGAGGGCAATGACTCCGACGGAAAGGGGTAGCGAGAGAAGGAACATGAGAACCAGAAGAAGACGTTTAGACCGCAAGGGAAACAGACGCACATCGACAGAGCCGTTATATTTCTTTAAAAATAATGAGAGCCAATTAGGCAACGACGTTTAAATGTTCACTTAATTAATTAATTTTTATTCTTCATTTTTATTTATTCTTATTTTAAAAATAAACAGATTATTCTGTCAAAGGAGTTAACGAATTAATCCCAGTAACAACATAACATTTGGGAGCTCGGCCTCAAATTAAATTAAAATTAAAAACCCCCAGAAAGGACGACAAATCAAGACTGGTAGACCACGCACTCTTCAACGACGGAACCAAAAACGCAAGCCACAACGACGAAATCATCAACGGTGAGTCCATTCCAATTTACTCCTTTATTGTTCTGAAGATATTTATTTACGATGATCTGTCTAGAGGAAATTGCTGCTGTTGCGAACATATTAAAGACGGCCCCTGCTTCAACGGTGCAACTTCCGCACAAAACTGTAAATGACGAACCCTACAGTAAATTTTCTAGAAAAAATTTAAAAATTTCGTGGGTTTCCCACAGAATTACGACATTGAAGCACGAAAGGATAAAATTTTAAAGGACTTTACGAAAACTGAACTCATTACCGTATGCACTATATTAGGACTGAATTGCGCGGGAAGCGCCAAAGAATTAAGCGAGCATATATTTAAAAATTTATCAGACCTTGCATCTTTAAAAAATAATTTTACCGAACAATTGACGGATGACGAAGACGGAGATTTTGCGCCTTTTTCGCAACAATCTACGAACGACGCGAATAAACAATCCCTCACCCCGCCAATTTTTCACTTGCCCTCTCCACAGGATGTTTTTCCTCCCCTCCTTCAAACACAACGAAATCAAAGCCAAAGAGGGAACGAGGAGAATGCATTTTTGTTAAAAAACCTTTTTTCAACTATGAGGTCGTTTACAGGAAATGATAATTACAGCGTTAAAGCTTTTTTTCGCGACGTGGAAGAAAACTTTATTTTTATCCCACACATATCTGATGTGCAAAAAATTATTTGTGTTAAACGTTTGCTTCAAGGTCCTGCAAAGACTTTTATACAAACTCTCCATAACATATTAACGTATAGTTCTCTTAAAGCTGCATTAGTTGAAGATTTATTTTGTTCTTACGACGTACACAAGGAAATGCAAAAACGGAAATTACGCCCTACAGAATCTTTATTTGAATAATTTTTGACCATGCGCGAAATTGCTTCAAAAGCACACTTTCGTTTAGACGACCACAGTTTAATAATGTATTGTATAAGTGGTATACCTGATTCAAACCATAATAAATTGATATTATATGCATGTAAAAGTATTTCAGAATTTAAAGAAAAGTTAAAGATATATGAAAAGGTTTTTATGCAAAATAATTCTTATAGTATTGATATTAAAAATAAGCGTACAAATGTTAAGCAGTATGATTTTCCTACATCTAATAAAAATATGTGTTCTGATAAAAGTTTCATAAAAAAGGTCAATTTAATGATGCTACTGCTAATAAGAGTAATGAACGTATACGTTGTTATAATTGTGGATTATTTAATCATACCTCTAATGAATGTTACCATAAAAATAAATGTTTAAAAATGTTCTAATTGTAACCCATTTGGTCATAAAAGCTCTCAGTGTGTATTTAAAAACCTGATGTTTAAAATGAAGTTGTTAATGAGGTTGTTAGTGAAATTGTTAAAGAAATCAATTCCTCATCAGAAATGCGTAAAACTGATAAAATTAATGGCTATGATTTTGATGCTCTTATTGATACGGGTAGTACTATTACTTTAATACGCGAGAAAGTGTTTATCAAATTCTTGGAAGACCGACGTTAAATGCTACGAAAATAAAATTAACTTCTTTCGGTAAGAGTGAAATTAAACTCTTTGGATCTTTTAAATCTACTATTGATATTGAAGATAACAAATTTATGACGGATATTTATGTTATTGACAATTCGCAAACAACTATTGATGTAATTATTGGAACTGACGTTTTAAAACAAACTGAATTTAAAATTAGTGCAAATGGTATAGAATTAATACCTAAGAAGAAGGATCACTTTATTAATTTAATTAATGTATCTAAGGCACATAACCAATCGGAATTAAAAGATAATGCCTTAGAAGTATTACAACTAAAATTAAAAAATGCAGAAGATAAATGTAAAGATTTAGAAATGCACGTATGTAACACATCTACATTATCATTAGAAAAAAACGGCGTTATTAGATAAATTGCATAAATTAGAAGAATCAAATTTAGAAAAAGTTGACAAGTTAGTTAAAATTGAAGAAAAGTACGAGATCTTACACGAAATATTTAAAATTACAGAAAAGCGACTTGTTGAGAAAGAAATTGAATGTGCTTCGTTAACAAAAAAAATACTCATCGTAAACGCAATAACGGAATCAAACGATCATCCTAAAACATCGATGCCAACTAAGGAACGAGAAATTAGGCCTAGCAAGCGCAAAACTAAGAAGCTAAAGTCTAGTGGAAGAAATGCTAGTAAAACAAGTGATAGTGATGAGAATCAAGCCCTTGCCAAAGAGAAAAATGATTTGCTTAGACAGATTGATTTTCTTAACTCCATCATGTTGGATACGAAGTTGAAAGAGTCAAAAAAGAGTAAAGCCCAGTTTGTTAAAAAACGCAAACTACACATATATGAAAAAGACGAACCAGTGACAATCAAAAGAACCCAGTGCGGTTCAAGACTCAAATTACGAACCAATTTCTACGAACCCTACCTAATTAAGACCATCAAACCCCATGACAGAAATGAAGTTGAAAACGTTGGTCAACACGAAGGCCCTCATCTTACATCTACAGCTGTTGATGTCATGAAGAGATGGTCAACCACTGATGCCTGACGATTTTACGACTGCAATTTGAGTACCCCCCACAGTGACTCTCTGTGAACAGAACTTTGAATAACGAACAAAACTCCTTTTTCTCTTTCCCTTTTTATAGCTTTTTTTTTGAATAGCTGTGAGCAGCAATGACGACACACTTCCAGAAAAACAACACCTGTGTGAAGTACTGGAAAGCATCGCACTTGTTATTTTTTCTTTTCACTGTTTTCAATTTTTGTTTTATAGGTTTGCTTACAACATTTTGGATTTTCTTTCGTTGTGATCAGCTCATTTTCAGGATGGCTGATTGTGAAGTAGAAGACGCTACGCGCTACTGCAAGCCCCCGTAGCCACCCCCAGCAGATGCCTTCGAAAGGAAACGAGAGGGCAATGACTCCGAAGGAAAGGGGTAGCGAGAGAAGGAACATGAGAACCAGAAGAAGACGTTTAGACCGCAAGGGAAACAGACGCATATCGACAGAGCCGTTATATTTCTTTAAAAATAATGAGAGCCAATTAGGCAACGACGTTTAAATGTTCACTTAATTAATTAATTGTTATTCTTCATTTTTATTTATTCTTATTTTAAAAATAAACAGATTATTCTGTCAAAGGAGTTTACGAATTAATCCCACTAACAACATAACATATGTACACTCAGGAACATTGAAAATAGCGACCCAAGAAGAAAGCTAAGTACAATCGCGAAACTTTGCAAATAAGTACAGCGCAATGTGATATGCAAATGATCCAAGTTTTGTGCCAATACGCATGCTCATACACGCCAAGGTGGCGCTACAATCAGGAAGATGGTGCTATATAAGCCAGCGCAAATTCGAAGATTCATAAACGTGACGATTATCCGCCGATTGTAGGAAAACTTTGGTAAGCGAAACATGCCAGGCAAACGTGCTAGAAGACATTTCTCACAGGCGAGTTTGAGAGAGACCTGATCATCGGGATAAAAACTGCAGGCTGCTCGACGCGCCGTGTTGCTGGCTAGGTGGATCGTTCGGAGGGTGCCGTTAGAAATTGTTGGGAGCAGTGAACATGAGAAGGTACCCCCGCGCGGAAAACCGGGTCTGGAGCGACCAGGAAGACCACGAGGAGAGAGGATCGAAGGATCGTGTGGCAAGCACTTGTGGACCCCACAGTGACTCGTTCAACGATAGGAGCAGACGTAGACGTAGCAATTGTTCCACAAACTATTTCCAGACACCTTGCAGATGCAAATCTTAAATCCAAGCGCCCTTTCCGTGCACTCCCTTTAACACCGGAACATCGGCAACTGCGTCTACAGTGGTGCCAAGCCAGATCAATGTGGAATATCACAGACTGGCAAAAGGTTGTGTTTAGTGATGAATCCCGGTTTGTTTTGGGACAGATGATAACCGTGTACGGGTGTGGAGGTGCCCTGGTGAGCGGTACAATTCCCCCACACTGTTCTACGTCACACTGCCCGCACAGCTGGTGTAATGGTCTGGGGGGGGCCATAGCCTATGATAGCCGGTTCACTTTAATTGTGATGCGTGGAACCTAAACGGGCCAACGTTACGTTGATGATATTCTTCGACTCCATGTAGGATCTTTCCTAAATGGTCTCCCAGGGGCAATTTTCCAGCAAGATAATGCTCGTCCTCATACAGCAAGAGTCGCTCAAGACTTCCTACGTCATTTTCAGACTCTTCCATGGCCGGCCCGCTCGCCCGATTTGTCCCCTGTAGAGCACGTGTGGGATCAGCTAAAACGGCAGATGCCATCGTGTCACTCTGTACATGATTTAGAGTTGGCTGTTCAAGATTTGTGGGCCCATCTGCCTCAGGACAACATAAAGTGTCTAATCAACTCAATGCCGGACTGTGTGGCGGCATGTATTGCAGCTGGATGAGGTCCAACGCGCTATTGAAGTTAGTTGCAAAGTATTTGTTTCGTTGACACCCTGTATTCGTTTAATTGTCTGGTTTTTGAGATCAAGTGAATCTCTGATCTGTTTCATTATGTGTATTAAATTTCATTTCAATCCGATGCTTTCTTCTTGGGTCGCTATTTTCAATGTTCCTGAGTGTGTATATATATATATATATTGTTTTTTCATCCTGGTTATAAATGATCCATGATCTTTGGCTACATGATAATCACATCTCCCTTGTTGAGATTCTCAATATTTTTGGAACCAACCGAACTATTCATTTTCGTTTTTAATTTTAAAAAAGTTAATGTTTATTTTATATAAGGATTACCCCCAAATGAAAGTGGCACTGGTGTAATAACTACGCTTTTTGAATAAAACGATAACTGCGCATGCCCCTATAGAGGGCACAGAGTGCTGGGAATGCATACGATATCGTCATTTCCCGCCAGATTCGTGTGTGATAGCGTGGGGAGCACATTAAAAGGCATCGTTCCCATCATGGATGTCTCCAAACGATACGACTATCAACGTTGCCACTTCATGAACTGAGAAAAAAATATTAAGGACAGCCAGTAGCGCACACAGAAATTTTTCAAGGGGGTCCGGGGTGAAATGTTCACCATTCTTGCTCTTTTGGATTTTGTCGATTTTCGGGAACAAAACACAGTAAAAAACTAATTATTGAATAAATAAGTAGCATTAATTAATAAAACTAATCATTAATAACAAATACTTAATTAAAATTTACGTACTATATATTTAGAATTATAATCAATCGGGAAAAAAATCAAGGGCTTTGGGGGGGTCCAGACCCCCCCCTTTGTGTGCCACTGAGAACAGCTGACGTGGCATGCTGTCACGCGTGTTTATCTTGCATGGTAATGCTCGTCCTCATGTAGCTGTGGCGTACCAAGCATTGTTAAGGCACATCCTCGGTCCACTCCATAAAGCTCTGAAGCGACGGCGATTTTCCGATGATAATGAGGTCCAAGCTGCTGTTGAAAATTGGTTCCTCAACCAACCCCGGAGCTACTTCTTCACCCATGGTATCCATCATTTCCTGGACCGTTGGGACCCTTGTTTCAACCCACAAAGTGGCTTTGTCTAGCCTATTTGTTACGGCTGTATTACTTCTTTCTTTTGTATACTAACTTATATATTAAAATCATTAATCAAATTGACTGTAGTGCCACTTTCATTTGGGTGACCCTTATAGTTGTTGTAGTGATTTAGGTAATATATCTGACTCAACACGGATTACAATGCATTTTCATAGGGAATTTTACAATTATCATCCTTATTGTATTTGTACGGGCATTTTGAATTCGTGAATCTAATTTTAAGCCTATGACAATTCTATCTTCCCTTTCTTTTTACTTGAAACTAGTACACCGATTTGAATGCAATAAAGTGCATCCAAAAGTGAAGGTTTCTTGGGAATTACATTTTTTTTTTTACGATTACTGATAATATTTCAAAATGTTTCTGAAATATATGAAAACCTACAAAACTGAATCTTTAAAGAAAAATTTTCTTTGAAATTTGGATGGGGAAACATACTTCTCCAAAGAAACGTTCATTATTTTTTTGCTGTTTTCGGATGCACTTCATTGAAATCAAATTGATGCACCAGTCTGAGTTTAAGGAGGAGAGTAGAATTTCCTTAGGATTAACAATGGGTTCTCGAAAATGACCGGTCGAAGGGAGCCTTAAAATCACATGTTACATTTTCAATGAACAAGATAACAGGAGATTTTGCCCAAGCAATATTTTCAAAGATTTTACTAAAGTAGGAAATACTAAAAATAAGGAGGAAGGGGGAGCTATTTCGGAAAAAGAAGAAATGTTTTTAACGCTTTTCAAAAGCATTGGATTTGATTCGCGTACCATCAGTGCCAATTTAAGCTCATTTCGGGCCCTGGGCGCAGATCTTCAGGCGCTGGCGGATCGAAATTTATAACCAGAAAATTTGGTTAAGTTCGGCTTATCCGCGCCCAACCTGCACTGCGTACCATCAGTGTCATGTGAACAAGTGCTATCAAATATGTATATTCAGTGGCGTAACGGAGAACATTAGGGCCCCCTAGAATCCCTCGCCTCCCCCAAGAATGTGGGGGTGTACGTTACGCCACTGTGTATATTCATTATTTTAAAAATGTTTTCCCTAAATACTAAAAAGACACATAATGAAATTAAATATATCTTTATGTGTGTCATATATCTTTCTTTTTTGTCATATATATCGGTCTGTTTTTTATTTCTACCAAGCACTCTCCTTTTGATATATGTGTCAAAATATCTACCTTGCTACATCCCTCTACTCCTGACACTTTTTTTCCACCTCCAAACCTTGATACCACTATGCCTTACAAGAAGATCACCAACCCTAATTACCTATACTATCAAAGAGTAAGCGAATAATAATAACAATAAAAAGGGGGCTGCAGCCCTATTCTGTCACAAGCTTTTACTATTTAAAAATGCGTTCAAATTTAAAAGCATCTGCATTATCAAAGAAACAAAAATTAAATAATTTATTTATTTCGAAAATATTTTGGGGAAATCAATACCTATTTATTAAATTGTAGGTCCAGCATGTGGAATTTGCAAGTACGACATAAAGTTTTGATTCCGACGGAAATCACATGTGACTTCATCTTTCAAGTTACTGACTGTCATAAATTGAAGTCGTTTGTCATGCGTTGAAATAAATGAATGGCATATTAAACAATATGCTATTCATACCATGCAACCTATTTTAATATTTTTTTCAAAGATGATTGAAATTTCATTTATTTAAAATGATGCTTAAATAATAAATATGTAACTCAACAGGAATCTTGAGATTTGTAGCCTTCAAAATAATTTTTAAGTGCAATTTCTATTTAATGAACTTTTTCCTTGTAATTCGATTTTGTTTTCTCAATATTTTAAAATATTTCTTGACATTTCAGACTATTTTCTCTTTTAACACAATTTATGGGGATCCAAGACCTGAACTTGCCTTACCAGGTGCCGCACTAACCGAGAGCAGCAAAATATTGCTGTAACTTTTCAAACAAAAAAAACTCTAAAAATGGACAGATTTTATCAGTAATTTAATTTAAAAATGGCTATGTTTTGTTGTGAATTGTTTTTGCTTAAAACTGAACCCAGTGGCGCAACAGTCCATGAAAGCCAAGGTCTACTGTGCCTATCTCAGTTTAAGTAATCTTTGGCGCTGGGGTGCATGGGCAGACGTTTCGGTCAAGGGTCAGTCTGATGCGAAACCCCCAGTGTTCAATTCCAAGCAAGCTTGGTATTCCTTTATCGACCCGCTGAAGGGATGAAAGGCTGAATCAACCTTGCCCAGCCCGAGGTTTGAACCTAGGATATGTGGCGTGGAAGCGCGATATACTACCACTCAGCCAATGGGCTTTGAATGCTTAAACTACTGCATTTAAAAAATATATGCTTAGAAAATGTCTTTAAAATTCATTAATTTTAATATAAAATTATTTTTTAAATTTGAAAATATATAGTATATATCTGGACAATGTGTTCTTTTTAACTTGCAGGTTTCTGTTTAATGGGTAAGATGTATAAAATAGATATTAATTTACGAAAAAAAGTGTGAAATTTTAGCTTTTTTTCAATAATATATAGTGCTTATGAATTAAAAATTTACTTATAATGTGTTTCATAATGTATATTAAAAGATGAACCTCTATTTAACGAATTTTCCGTATAACGAACTTTTTGGGGGGATTTAGCGACTTTGTTGAAAAAAGGTCCGACTATATTTTAAAAGTTAAAAGGAAAAACTGTTTACATATAAAGTTTTTTTTTTAATTTAAAAACACATTATAGCATACAGATAAAAAAGTATTGTAATAAAAAATTGTTAACGGAACAGGGACATCATATACTTTGAGAAAATCGATTTTTCAATTTTAGTTCTAAAAAATAGTGCTTATTTTTCTGAATCTAAAAATGTATAATACTTATATGTTTGTTGATAAAATAGCCCTAAAATATGAAAAATAAAAATGTAAACAAATGACCACGCCCTTTTTGACACACCCCTTTGAACTTTAAATATGTAGTTCCCCTGTGTTTGATTTATATAATCGTTCTATAAAGTGAACACAATATCTTTTAGTGTATGTAATGTGTCTAATTTTTTAAAAAATAAATTTATACGTGCAAAAAGAAAATTAAGATTTTCATAATTTTAAGGTTTTATGATTATTTTAAAGAAATGCAATTATTCTTTAAAAAACTAGTTCATTATGTTTGATATGTTGCTGTATATATATGTGTAAATTTTTTTGTATATTCAAAGAATATTTTTGTAAGAAATGGTACCTATACATGAAAATATATATTACAAGATCTCGAAAATTATATGTTCATGTTAACTAAAACAAAGGGAAAAAAAAACATATGAATTTAAAATTACTTTTGTAACTCTAGAAAATGATTAAGGATTATTATTAGTCATATAAAAGTAGGCAAGCAAATACTAATCAAGTGTATAATATGTGAAAATATTGTTTTTTTTTTAGTTTTTTCACTTTTTCTCAAAAGCATATTTTTTTGCATTTAGGTACATTTAAAAAAAAAAAAACTATTGCACTACATGATTCCAGATTCTGTATACTTCTATACAAAATGCCTATGCACATAGTGAACGTATTTTTTGTTCTATTAAGATTGTGCCTAATTTTTTAAAAATAGTTTTATGCATAAAAAAAGCAGAAAAATAAAAAAATAATAATTTTTTTAAAGAAACTATACTATACTTTACTAAAAAAATGGGTTCACTGTATTTTATGTATTGTTTTATATATGTGTAAAAAATATTTTGCATAAAAAAAGGATACTTTTTAAAAAATAGTACCTAAACATAAGTATATATTACGAGTTCTCAAAAATTATGTATTACTTAAATTAAGTAGTAAAAAAAACCCCTTTGGAGTAAAAAGTAATTTTTGTAGTTCTACAGAATAATTAAATTATCTTTATTAAGAACGTAAAAAATCTAAGCTCTATTGGAAATTGTAAATGATATATGTCTCATAAACAAAGGGTCTTAATTTTGGCATTTTACTCTTTCGAGCATGTCCTGGTTCTCTTAAGCACCCATATTTTCCTGACTGAAAATGTGTTTGGGTTTAATTCAAGCTCTCCCGTTCAATCAAGATAAGCAATCAGATCCTCAGTAAATATTAAAAAAAGCATAAAATTAGTTCTCTACATTCTAATTAAAACAATTTTGGGGGAGCAAAAGAAAAAGCAGGGCGTGTGAAAAACTTTTCCAAGATATTAAAACTACAATGTATAGGATAGTGGAAAGCAAATATGATATAAAATTACTTTCAGCACTCATATAGATGATGGAAAAATCAATTTCCAGCATTTTTTAAAAATTAGCAGTTGCTTAATTTAATATTAATTTATTATAACAATACAAATATATTCAACAGCTGAATTTATTATTTTTTCTTTTTACAATTGTAAAAATAAATAAATTGGTGTGATTTTGTGAACTTTTACTTTTAGATTAATACAAGTTTCCTCTCGATTGCATAATGTAAAAAAACTTTCTGACATAAAACTAAACTGTGTAAGATACTGCAAAAAAGTAAAGAACTGAATGGCAAATTGTTATTCATGATTAAAAATCCGTTAGCTATGAAAAAACTTTATAAAGAAAACAATTAATTTACTCAAATTTGTTTGTGTTATTTTCAATACATTGCCCTAGCTTTATCTCATAAGTAAAAAAAAAAATGAAGTGTAAAACTGTATATTATCTCTGAACAGAGAGTAATGAAAAGCAAAAACAACGACAAACGTAGAATAATCTTTATTCGGGTCGCAATAGACCGTGGACTTGGAAAAAAACTGTCATGATACAAACATTTCTTCTCTTTGGCATAAATTTGCCAACCGTCTCACAAAAAGGCGATTAATCTAAAAAGCGTTACGTATGGCTGCTGGATATCTCACACGGGAATATACAGCACATCCGCGGAATGATGAAGTGGACTAGAAAATAACAGGCAAAAATCTGCTGGAATTCGCATCAAAAAATTAATTTGCACTCCAAAAGCCATCTTCGCTTTTGCACATGGATAGAGCATCAGTCAAAATAGAATGAATGAATCTTTCGTCTTATCATTGATGTTTTAGGAACGATTTTTCAAAAGATAGATATGCATTTTTCCACGTTCGAAATTATCACAAAATCTCGTGAAATGTTAAGCAACTTATTAACCTAGAAATTCAATAATATGCAAAACATTGTACAAAAGAGATTTGTCAATATTTGCGAAAATATTGTCACAATCAATCATTCTATAAATATTTTTAACAATAAATCATCTTAATTTAATAAGTTAATCAGAGGGAGAGAAATATCTCATATAATCTTAAAAAACGTTATTTTTAACAACGACAACGATTTTGATTATGCTAACAAAACACATGGCGTATATGGATGGCAAACAAGACAATGGTAACAAGAACACTAAACAAAGAATGATTCTACGAGTGCAACAATCTTCAAGGGAACAACATGATGTCCATGTGCAAAAGCCTAGAAACCAGTTCTAGCAAAAGTTTTTTAGACAAGCTGTTTGTAAGCTCGCCAAAGCTTGTTCGCTATGTTTGTTATTGCTGTCTCATCTGCCAATTCAGCACTGGAATCTTGGATATCGAATTTCTTCTTGCAGTTTTTGAAAGTGGTCGAATTGGCGAGGTACAATCCTCCACCAATGATGAATCTGGCGATGCCTCTCTGGCCCTGTACTCATTGATAAGTTTCTCCATCTTCTCCAGAATCTTCTGGTCTGAGTCTAGGACTTCTGAATCGTTGAGGATCTCCTCTAACAATGGTGGCACTGGCTTCACTGGAGAAGACTGTAGCGAAAGCGTCCTTCTTTTAGGATGCCATTCTGGCGTCCTAGCAGGCGAATTAGAAGCTGTCCTATTGGTGGATGAGGAACGCTGCCTTCCACTTTGCGATCCTCTTCGATTGCCTGGCAAAATTATTTGAGTCCTACCACCTCGATTGATGGGCGATTGGAACAGGGAAGTTTCGGACCGACTAGCGGAAAGTCGGGCTCCTCTGCAGCGATGCTGTGGGGATGGCGACTGGGATGTCGGAATGCGACTTCGCTGGGGAGATGGCGAGGGAGTCACAGGTACTTGCGGTTCCAAAGAGGAATCTTCAGCGTCCTCCGAACAAGTGTTGTTCTCACCGAACTTCATCACCTTTCTCGGAGAGTATCGTCTCTGTCTTCGCAGAAAGTCGGCACCACCACGGCACAGTTCAGCTTCTGATATTTCGGATGAGCTGTCAGCCGAGCTGGGGCGTCCGCTTTTGCCTCTGCCCCTGCGTAGATTGGGGGCTCCCCAATCGTCGCCGCTGCTTCTGGAGGAGTTCCTATCGTCTGAGGATCCCCACCGAGACATGTCGAAGGAACGACGACGGGAAGGAGGAGACGTAGGAACGCTGGAAGAACGGGAAGAGGAGGGCGTGCCTGATGAAGCTGGTCTAGAAAAGAAAAATATGTATTAAAATTATTACCAATGACCTAATTTTAGCACCTTAAATTTAAAGATTCAACGATTAGATTACGTTTCAGAAGATATGGACATTTTTCAGTACACAAAAAATTTGGAGAAATTTCTATCGGAGTCTCTTTTTACTATTTTAATTTTATTTTACAAACTTTTCGACCACTTTAAAATTCAGTTTTAACTGTGAGTTTTTTACTTATTATCACCCCCCCTAACAATTTAAAACAATCACAGTCTGACCCTCTGTTTCATGAACCTCTATTTTGCGACCCCATTTGCGAATAGCTCTCCAGTTTCTTTGAACCCAGCACATAAACACAGGTGTAACTAGTCCTGAGTGAAAAATTCCTTGGAGACCCTTTTTGCTGAGCTCTCAACATTTTCCGACTTTTTTCTTACACATTTTGGGGTTTCTGAAGCTTTGGGGCCCCGTATCATTGATACGGCTGATACGCCCCTGCACATAAAGTATATTAAAAATGAATCTTTATTTCACGATTTTCCAAATAGCGAACTCTTTTTTGAAATTTAACGACTTCATTAAGTAGAAGTCCGACTGCATATAATAACGAAAAAATGCTGGAACAAAAGAACATAAAAAAATGATTAACATGCCATAAGATATAATAGGTACAAAAGAGCTTCTCACACTCTCAATATTCTCAGAATCAAGGTAAAGTATGGCGAAAAGTTGACCATGAAGGAATGTGATAATAAATTATAAATAATCCATGTATATTCGAGTATTATTGACTATACACTAAGAAATGTTATCGACAAATGTATAAAAATATTTTAAAGAAAAAATTAAAATAAAATGAAATTAAAAAAAATCACACACACATTAATATCAAAAAAATCATTTCTAAGGTCCGTGCAACAAATTAAGAAAAAAAAAATGTTGCTTTAATGGAATAATGATATAAATTGAGATTTAAGCTTTTTTAACAAAAATATTTTAAAAACAGCGAGAACAATTGCGAAAATAAAAAAAAAAGTAATTCTATATTAGTTAGTGAAATTTGCAGTCATAACTGTAGAAACAAAACAATGATAGACAAGAAAAGTATCAAATTTAAATTTACACTCATTGATGAATACATATGCTTTTTTGGTGTATAGTCAGAATACTGATCAAGTCATATGTTTTTCACGTTTAATTAAATACCGTAAAATGTTTATTTTAATTCTATCAACAGTTATTTTAAAATGTGTTGCAAGACTATATACATGAAAAACAGAAAAATAAACGATGCACAAATTGTAAATGTGTTTAATGTATACACAACAGATGTGTTATTTTTATTTAATTCTTCTAGAAGCAATGACTCCTCAAATTCGTTTACTCTTTTACTTTTGTTAATTTACTCTTCTTTGCATTTCACAGAAAATAAAAGTGAACAAGTGAAAAGTGACAAGACAAATAAACCACAATATTACTATTTTGTGCACAAAACATCGATAATTTTAAGTGATAAGTCAATGATAAGGCGACAGATAAAAAACAAAGCATTTTGTTTATTGTAGTTAGCATTTTAGGGGGAATAACCCTTACAATTATTATCCATGATAACATTACTAAGAAAGAAAGGCCCCGCATTGATTGAAAAAGAATTGAAATTGTATTTTTTGATCATATCAAACAAAATCCTAGCTAAGCAAAAGTAGTGAGGGTTGATCTTATTTTAATTGATTCATTTAGAAGGATTCACGTCGCCTACTCTGAATAACCATCAAGCCGCAAGGTTATTGTGAGGTTGGTGGAAGAACAAGGTAGATGAAAAGCCCCTGAGTGTTCTGCTCAAAATTGGGGTGCTAGCGCGACAAATCTCACTGTCACCTGTATGGTGCTCAAAAGCTACGGCTAACGACAGGCGTAAATCTAGCCCCTTGTCGCGATGAATTTCGTGGGCCTTGATCTGATGTTATTTTCGATAAGGTGGGATAAATAGCAACTACTTTTGCCTATCAATTCAACTTTTCCAATGAATTTTTCACTTCCTTACTTTCCTGCATTTTCCAATGCTAATAATGAAATTTTTCGAAGCACTTGAGAGATGAACTGATGGATATTGTGAGTAGAAGAGATTATGCGTCTTAATACACATCAATATATCACCATGAATAACTGTAATGCCGGGGTGGGCATTACGTCGATCGTGATTGACCGATGGACCACACCAAGACAATTTGGGGTGACCGCCTGAAGATTAGCAGTCAGAAATTATATTCGAAAATATCAAGATTGGCAGACAGTACGCCGACTAAGTCTTCTAGACTACAGGTATAATTACGAGAACTAATTTTAAAAGAAAATGTTTTATTTTTTTAATGTATTTTGAATTGCTTGATTATAAATGCATCATTAGATCTTATTATATTGGTGGCTATTATTATTATATTTGTATCTTGCTTTTGTCTTTAAACGCGGTTTCAAAAAATTGAGCTTTTTATTTTATTTACGTAGGGGGTAAGTACATATTCCGTATTTATTATTGTCATAATAAATATTGTTGACCTTTTCTCCTTACCTCACCGCACCGACGATACTGGGAAGTGGGCACACTCGTGAATTTTTCAAAGGGGGTCGTGGTGGTCTAGGATGGAATGTCTACCCTTCTCTCATATCCTACCCCAATACACAGCCAAACATTTTTTTTTCATTTTTTAGATTATCAGGAACAAAGAACAGTAAGAAATAAATTATTGAATAAATAATTAACATTAATAAATAAAAAAAATTATTAATAACAAATACTCATTTAAATTTTACGTACGATATACGTGGTATTATAATCAATCGGGGGAAAATCCTGGGTTCTAGAGGAGAGTCCAGATCCCCCTTTTTATGTATGCCACTGATACAGGGTGGACCGCAACACTTTGAAAAAATTAGAAGTAGCCCGCACCCTAGAGAAGTCTGCCCACCCCTGCTGTAATGTGTATTTAACTCACAATTCATCAAATCTGTGTGGATTCGGTAGTGATTTAATATTTACTTTAAGGGTTACTTGCGTTATATCTTTATGTTTGAGAGTTAGTAGATAAAATAGCTCGGTCCAATAACACAACTAAATCCGTCTTGCGTGAACGTCCTACAACGAATTAGTAAATATTTAGTTTAATCAAAATATATAAAACTAGACATTACATACACGCGCACATTGGAATGCATGTCAAAAGAAAAGTTTTGTAATACACTAAAATTCTAACTTCCAAATGACATTTTCATACTCCATTGGAAAAGAATGCATAGAAAGACTAAACAAGATCGACTTAATCATATGTTTACAATATATTGGATTAAAACATCTTGATAGACCGCATTCCTTCAAATAAAAATTGAAAATATGGAGCTTTTGCAAAATCAATAAAAAAAAAAATCTTTTATTTTTACTATTTAAGAATTATAAAACCACAAACTTTCTTGTCTGTATTATTAGATTCAATATTCATTTTAGGATTGTAACTATTCACATAATGACATTCAATTTTGGGGGTAGGGGACGTGCATCATGTATTCTAAGATTTAGAAATATATATGTTACCGTTAAAATATGAAATCCGTAATTTTTAGCTAGGTATTTCATGAAAAAACTGGACAAGTTAGTTAAAGTACATGAAATGATTGAACTCTACGATTAAACTAGGTATTCTATAGAGTAACGATTACTTAATCGTTAAAGTATAAAATAGAGCACTCGAAAGTTTTTTGAACCGTTTTAATAAGTTTTAAACCACTTATAGCTACTTTGCAATGACACGTGTGTGCTTCATTCCGTTGCTTTTAAACGATGAATTTAGGCGGTGTATTTATGTTAGCGTTTTTTACATTTTGGAATATTAAGAAATATTTTTTTCAAATTGGTTTCAAGCAATGAGTTCTGTAAGAATGGAAGAATAACCTATGAATAAGAAAAATTCAATGCGAGAAATTTGAATCTTTATTAAATAAGCATGGGACAATAGAAAACAGTGCTACACTTACTCATGAAAAATTAATAATTTTGATAGCAGAAGTAAAAAGTACTAAAACAGCACAGAAAAAAGTACCACGTGACCATTGGTTACTCTAGCATTATGGTATCCTTGAAGTTCAAGGAGTAGTAAAGTCAATTGTCCTAGTAAATGATGGAAAACATTCTTTTTTTTTTCTTCTTTTTCTGTTTAAGGTATCCGACTACGTTCGGAACAGTGATTTTAAAAAAGCGCATAAATGGATAATTTTCATGATATTTAGTGTCACTTAGATTAGAATACATGTATAAAATTGTTTTATATCAGGACATTTTGAAAAAAAAAATGATTTAAATACAATATTTCGGCAAAAAATTAACTTAGAATAACCTTTTTTCAAAATGTTCTCCTTTTGTGAAAAATGCTTCTATTATAATAATATTTTTGCCTGTATATAGCTCAGACCTATGTACAGAGGCTCAACTATGATTTTTGAAAAATTCATATTATTTTCAGAGTTACAACCCATTGAAATAATTATCGGCGTTTTTTTCTTAAAATTTCTCCCCCTGTTGTCGTAAAACACATAGATAAACCCACTTCTGAGTTATTTATTTCAGAAATTCTAGTTGAGCCTCTGTACAGAGGTCTGGGCTATATACAGGCAAAATATTATTATAATAGAAGCATTTTTCACAAAAAGAGAATATTTTGAAAATGGGTCATTCTATGTTCATTTTTTTGTCAAAATATTGTGCTTAAATAATTTTTTATTGTAATACTATTTTTAAAACAATTTTATGTACATTTTCTAATCTAAGTGACACTAAATATCATAAATATTATCCATTTATACGCTTTTGCAAAATCACGGTTCCGAACGTAGTCGGATACTTTAACACATTTGTAATTTGACACATTTGTAATGTTAACAATATAAGCAATAGCAAGTTATATCATCTGCTTTTCCTTATTGTTTATCAATTAATCCTTCACAATAAGGGATAAATGTATTTTTCGAGAGGTTTTAGCTATTTATGATCAAATAATTCATAAAATAACTTTGAAATTGTTTACTTTTCCCTTTTATAATGGTCCATCATTAGTTATTTCACAGATTAACTAGGTAAAGTATAAAATTTTTCATCTCTTATTATGTTAACTGACTTGTCTAGTTATTTCATAAAATACCTAGTTGTTCTATAAAATAACTGAAGTATATACTTTAACGGTAACATATATATATGTATAAATTTATATATATGTGTATGTATATGTATATGATTATATATTGAAAAAATTCTTTTATATTGAATTATAATATATATATATATATATATATATATATATATATACTAAATTGCTTTAAATCTAAAGAAGCACAGCGAAAATAGAAATATAACCAGACAGTATAAGTCAAAAATAAGTTAGTCAGAGTGGTACAATAGCAAACCCTTAGACTCAGGAACTAAGATTGCAGGTTTAAACATTGTTCACAGGCCAGTCAACCTCACTTGTAATTTGCCGTTTTTACTGAGTTTTAGGGGAAAGAAATAAGGGTAAGAATAAGCTCCATCATTAATACTTAAAATTATAATCATAACATTAGAAGATTAATATTAAATGTACACAGAAACTATACATATAAAATCAGGTTATTAATCACCACACGTGGGTAAAGTCTTCAGTTTTATTATGATATAAATGATACGCATCATTATTTCTCCTGATAATCATGATCATAGCATTTAATACATATTTCGTGAAGGGCATTTGCTCTATATATCTTTTGTCTCGTATGAAATAGTATTATACAAGAATTGATTTATTATTGTTAATATTAAACAAACACTACTATTTAATGGAACATCGAACAAAATAACAATAATAATATTTTCAAATTTTACTTAAAAGTCAGAAAATTTTAATAGATTTTTTTTATTGTTTAATAAAGGAAGTAACAAATGATTATTTGAGTAATTGGTATAAAAATTTTACGATTCGAAGCACATTTGGGCTGCTTTTTCAAGGGTGAGGAAGCATTATTCTACAAAGATAAAAAAAAAACTTTTTCTTTTTTTTTAATTAATGATTCCGTTGAATCATTAGTTATTAAAAAAGGGATTAATCATTAATCATTTGCCAAATTTGTAAAATTAAATTAATTATGAATAATTAAGTTATTTTCCTTTTTTTTTCTTTTTAACAATAAAATTCTGATAAAAATAAAAAAACCCTTTTTTTATTAAATTAAGTTATAGTAATTTAACCACAATATTGAAAGTAAAAAAAACATTTTTTTATCAGCGAATTAACAAAAATTTTTTTATTGAACTTAATGTGTTTTGAAAATCTGAAAGAAAAGTTATTAATTATGCCAAAAAAATCTATGAACTAACGTATCTTTATCGTAATGAATCAAAAATATCCAGCCACGTATAGTAATTTTTGTCTAAAGAAATGTTAACTATATTTAAATAAAAAAAAATACAATATTTCACCTTCATAAAAAACCGAAACATGTAAATATAAAGATAAGTAAGAATGGAGGTAAATAAAATTAGCTCTCTGCTTATCATAGCATAATCGTTACCCCCCCCCATGGAAAAATAAAGGACGTTGGGAAAATGCGACTTTTCTAAAATCAACGCAATAATATTTAATTAAAAAGTTAGGTTGAAAACTATTGACACAGTTAATTTTTTTTCAAGTTTTAGAAACATACAAGTTTTTTTTTTCTCGCGCTTTGGGAAATCCATAAATATGGAAATACTTAATCCTTCTGAGGACACCTAAGGGAATATTTTGAAGGTCATCGCAAGTACAATCAACAAGGAACATCCTATATTAATGAATATCCTTCTTATTGAAAGGTTTCTTTGAACAGAGGTTTGCAATCAACCTAAATAGTTGGAACAGAATTCACAGTTGTTGAATCAGAACAAGAATTCAGAAAATTAAATGAAAATGAAATTTAGTTGAAATACTACGTAATTTATTAAGAATTTATAAGTGAAATAATCGTAAGAAAAAAAAATTTAATTATCAGACTCGATCCTGCTTATAAGCTTCTCAATTTAAAGTTTTTCTGTTCTTCCACCAGAAATCATCATGAAGCAAATTGTTACTCGCTTGTAAACAATTTGTTACTTTAAAAATTTACAAAGTAAATAGAAATAAAAGACAATAAATGAATAGTACAAGCATTTGGAATTGTATACATTTTAAGAACCATACAAACATATTAGCAAAAAAAAAAAAAAAAAAAAAAAAAAAAAAATTGACTTAATACGATTTCACAAATAAGTATTTTAACATGAATAGTTCTTAATCCCCCCAAATGCACAGCCTACCTAATATTTAAACAAAAAAAAAACAATATAAAAAAAAATTATCTCAATTTCTACTTAGGTCAGCAAAGAAAATTTTTGTTTTAGTTACTTTTTATTAAATAATTGTAATTAATATAAATATGTATATTCATATGACAAAATCACAACATAAGTAGCAAAATAGAAATCGATTTTCCTTGCAATTTTCCATTTCCCTTTCTATGTATAGTGTTCAACTATTATTTTTTGTTTGTTGCTATTTATTCAATCATAAATCACATTCTCAGAAATTATGCCTTCCCAGACGGGATTAGAAATCAAGAACATTTGAATTAAAGTTCAACGCGCTATCCATTGCTCCTCAGGGACACAACGAACGATTTTCCTTTCTTATATAAGCTGTTGGACTATTATTTTTGTTACTATTTATTCATTAATCAATGAATTAATATTTGAAAAAACTATATTAACATCAAGTGTCATCCACAACAAGTTAAAAAAATGTATTTGAACAATATATAAAGGGTGTTTTTTATATAGAATATATATATATATATATATATAATATATACGATGTATATATATATATATATATATATATATATATATATATAAGGAGAGTATGAACTAATAGTAGAAATTGAATAAATAAACTGATTAAATTTATTTTCAACGTGTCTCCTCCCACAGGGAAAAAAAACCTTTTTAACATTTTATAACAAAAAATTCAGTTTAATTCCTTAAAATATCAGTAAACACAATTGAATGTGTGGCCGTACTTCAATTCCGCAAAAATCATTTTCAAACAAAGAAGAAATAATTGACATTACTTTCGAATTACTTTGTTCAAGATCACACGGATTAAAAAAGAGGTATATTTTTCGAGCATGATTCCTTACTATTTTACATCACATCCGTCGTTAAAAAAATATAAGAATAACTCTAATTCAGGAAATAAATGATTAAGACTAATTTTGCATGTTATTCTAGCACTTCATTTTGCTGAACAATTAAGTATTTTAATCACAGATTTGTCAGTCATTTGAATTACAAATGCTTCGAAAACCTTACATGAATCTGATCGATAATTTCTTTATTTGGTAATTAAAGACCGAAACCTTTAGTCAAGAAAGATATGAATTGTCCTTTTTAGTATCACATTACTTGAAGCTTTTAAATATCTTTATGACGTGTTCACTATGTTCGTCTGTCAGAGATATTTCTGTGTTAGAAATTATAATTATTAAAATCCCATCAATCTCATATTAATCTCATAAGTTCAGTAATCTCATCAATTGTATTGTTTGAAGATACCGAATAATGTGAAAGAAAAAAATAAAAGCCATTATTGTTATTCTAGGTGCTTTTCTTGCTAACCTAATATAAACTTATGTTTCTTTTCTAAGAACTACCATAATATTATCGAAAAAGTTTAATTAATTTCTCAATTAAACATAAAATTCATTTCCAAATTCATTTAAAAAAAACACATTCGCAAACTTTTTTTTACAATTCCTACTATTTGTTCTCACTCTCCCTATATATATATATACATATATATATATAGGGATATATATATATATATATAGGGATATATATATATATATATATATATATATATAGGGATATATATATATATATATACATATATATATAGGGTGGAATTTAATATATCTTGTTCTGATTTTCAATCGTTATTAAATACTTTTTATTCATCCACTGAATTTCACAAATACATTTTTTAAAACTTGTGGATGACACTTGATGTAAATACAGTTTTTTTCAAATATTAATTCTTTAAAATGTGAAATTTTATTTTTTAATTAAAAATTTATTCTGCGTTCTGCGAAGTTAGAACTACAACAGATGACCCCAGTAAGTTTTTCTAACGAATTTTTACTTGGCTTGAAGTACATTTTTTTAAACTTGCTGTGGATGACACTTGATGTGAAAATAGTTTTTTGAAATATAAATTCATTAATTAAATTTAATAAACAAAAATAAAAATTTTCTTTGTTGGCCTAAGTAGGAATTGACTTAATTCTTTTTCAATTCCTACTATTAACTCACACTCTCTATATATTTGTTTATTTAACTTGGTGGAATTTTCAATCGTTAATAAAATGCATTTTAAAGCGCTCCATTGAGCTGAAATTTTATATACATGATTATTTTGGATGACAATACAGTAATTTAATTATAATTAATAAAAACTAATTGATCAAAACTAATTATTTAAAGAATTACAAATACAGCCACGTTGACGACTTAGCGACCCTTTTGGGGACTTGTGTCAAAACTTGAAAAGGTTTTTTTCTCACGTTTTAAAGCATTCAGTTGAACTAAAGTTTTATAGACACGATTGTTTTGGATGACAATACAATATTTTAATGATAATTAATAAAAAATTAATTACCACTTAATGTTGTGATTCTGTCCTATGTACATACATATTAATAATAATTATAATTATTTAATAAAAAGTAGTTAAAATAAAAATTTTCTTTGTAGATCTAAGTAGGAATTGATTTAATTTTTTTTATATTACTTGTTTAATGCTACATCAACTCTCGTTCTCTCTCTCTCTCTGTCATATCGTACTTATTTTTAAATTGATTTACAATTTGTGAATGATCAGATACATTTATAAAAATAATCTCCAAATACATCTTTATCACCTAGTAACATTAGCAATTTAATCAAAATGTAATTTTATAAAAAAATTCAGCCTAAGAGGCTAGGTGTTTTTTTTTGCCTTTTTGTGTATCGCATGTTGTAACCATAGAGTGTTGATACTTGTTTTATGATTTCAAAATAAAATCCCATTTTCAAAAGATCATTCGAATTTACTTATTTTTTCAGTTCTATTTACATATTCATAGTTTGAAATTTCCTTACGTTAATATATATAAAGTTTTACTTTTTAATAAAAATATATTTTATCACGAATTTTCTAAAAAAAAAAATAGAAATAATTTGGCTGAACATACACTCGCACTTGAATTAATCTCAATGTTTCTATGAAGTCAAGATATAGAATACAAATTTCTATTATAATTTGAATATTAGATAGTTTTAATAATTGTGGGTTTCCCCTGTATTAATTATATCTTAAAAGAAATAGTGATAGAGATAGTTGTTTGATGTTTTTTTTCTAACCAGCGCATATTTGTTATTTGTATTAACTCTGTCTATTTTATAGCATTTTAATTAATTACTCTGAATAAATTAAAAGAATGTGATATTTTCAAAATTAGATCTGGTAAATTTTTGTCTCATTTTTTTTTGCCAGATCTAATATTTTAAGAGAATTTTTCAACACTTGACTCTCTTTTCAAGTACAAGAGAAAATTAGTTTTAGTTGTGAACTTTATTTATCACATTTACTAACAACGTATGTAGTTTCCGAGTTGCATTTTTACGCACCACTAATATACTACGGTGGCAGAAAAAACCTATGCGGTAAAAGTGAAGTTAAAATATATTACGATTATTGTGATAATTGTTCCAATTTTTCAACGAAAACTAAAAAAATACATTATTTTAGATGATACATTTTGAATTCCATAATAATCCATAATTTTAACTATTTTATTCAATATCCATCCCATATATGTTATACATAAAATTTGTGAGTATTTGGATTTGTGTGTGTTTTCTTGTGTAATGGATTATATCTGCTTTCATAAGTAAAAACTTTATGGTACTTACATATTATCGCAACAATGCCAACGTTAAAGAGAACTCGCCAAGTTGGCAAACCCAATTTTACTTGCATCGTTTGCGCTGAATTGACAATCATGTGCTTCGTTTCATATCATGTCGCAAATGCGGTTGCGATAATACGTAAGAACCAGTGGCGCACACAAGGGGGTGGGGGGTCCTGGAAGTCCGGATACCCCAAAACCCTTGATTTTTTTCCGATTAATTATAATTCTAAGCATATAGTACGTAAAATTTAATTAATTACTTGTTATTAATGATTAATTTTATTAATTAATGCTAATTATTTATTCAAAAAATTAGTTTTTTACTGTGTTTTGTTCCCAAAAATCGACAAAATCAAAAGGAGCCTGATACAAGAATGTTGAAATTTCGACCGAGGACCCCCCCTTGAAAAATTCCTGCGTGCGCTACTCGTAAGAACCAAATTTAATCTTTAAAAATATATCATAATATTGTGTGATATAAATTCACTCAAAATTCTCATAAAACTGAAATAAATCTTATTAAAAAATTTGAAAATCCTGTTTTGTCCATTGATTGATGTATTATAATATATATATGTAATCAGAAATTTTCAAGAAATTACTGGAAAAACTGAGTGCAGTTATTCAGAATTTGCTGAGGATGCTATATTTAAGATCTACGAAATATCTTTTTAATTTGATTACCTTTTCTTTTTGAATATTTTAGTGCCAAAAGACTTTGACATTTCAGCAAATTGCCAAAATTTTGTGCATTTTTCAAAATTATTCTTGTCATTCCATACAAAATCTTTATAAGACAGATATAGTGAGCTTGGCTAAAATCACTTGTTGAAGGAGCCAAAATAGTAAACTTTACATCTGAAACTTAATAATTTCGGATCGCCCTCTATATGCAACCAAAATAAGAAAAATGCCATTGCTTAGCGAGTGAAATGCGTTATTTTAAATTTAATAAAAATTTAACCTTATATATTTGAAAAATTGATTTATTTTGATTTATTTTCTGAATAAAATCGTTACCTTTTAACGTCGTTTCAAAAACTTCATTACAATTTCTTCTTCATTAAATCTTTAGAATTTCTTTAATAGAAAAGTATTGGGACTTTTTTGTTTGATAAATGTTGCTTATCTAGTGCAAGCAAGCGATTTTGTTAACTTTTTTCCAAAAAGAATGCCATATTCTTAATACTTTTCGCGAGTTCTTTGTTATAGATGTCGCCAAATTTGGCGTTCATCTAACAGGTCACTTGAGCTCTTTGTTTTAGTTGAAATGAAATTTCATAATGAATATATATATATAAAGAGAATTTGAATTTCTATACAGTGTTCATATCATTTTGTATCCATGAATTTTTTAACAGATGAAATTTTGAAATAAATGAGAAAAATAAAATAAAAAAAAGACATAAAAAATGTTGAAAGGTGGTTTTGTAATATTTTTATACAGTAAACTTTTGAATAAAATTTCTCCGACTAAAAAAAATGCATTGACAGATCATTACAACTTGATCAACAATATTTACAAATTCTTCTATGCTAAGCAGTTTCTATACATTTCTGTCAGAACACACAAGAATAACATCATTTACTTAGATGAATCTTCTAGCAACACTCAGTTTATTTGCTGCGAACAAATATATTCCTAGAGGAGGAATGTAATGACATACAAATAAATAAATAATAATAAATAATAAAACATTAATAGAATTAATAACAAACTCTTCAATGGATTCAATTCACGTAAATCCCAAGTTTGAACATGTTTCCCGTTGAAATCAGTTTCGTACTTGTTTTACGAGGTAATTCTGTAAATTTTACATACAACTCCAAATTTTATAATTAGGCAATGATATGTGTTAGGAGTAAGAGATTCTGCCAAAATTGTTTCAAAGCAAAAAGAATGTTCTTTTCATTGATTTAAAAAAAAACCCTTTTTTTCTTGTTTTTTATGTATAGTGTAGATATACAACTTTTTTTTACTCATCAACACGTTACTAATACTAACAAACATACATTTTTCAAAGTAAAATTCTGTAAAAATGCAAGTTTTTAACAGTAATGTATACAAACTGATTGTTTGGAAACGTGATTTTTTCTGTCTTTTGACCTTGATCTCACATGAAAATAGCCCCCCCCCCTATGAAACATTTTAATAAATGCTTTCACCAAACAGTACCCTTCTACTCTCCTTCCCCTCCTAAAATACAAATACATCATACAGAATATAGAAAAGATAAGTAAAGGCATAAAAAATAAGTAAACATAAAACAAAATGTTAAAAAACAATTCCGTTACATCATCAACATCACATTGCTATCACATCAATTATATTGTTGAATGTTTTTACCAAATATTGCTCTTTTACAATTTTTTTTCCTTCAATCTATACAAATAAATCATATACAAGATAGAATTTCAAAGTAAAGGGATGAGAAAAAAAGAAAAGAAACGGTAAAGAAGAAAGAAAAAAAGGAAGCATAGGCATTGAAGTGTTTGGGAAACACGAGAAGACAGGATGATTATACCTGTGGCTGTTCAGGTGCACTTGTATGGTACCTGAGTTGGACGGAGACACTCTGTTCACGGAAATGCGTCGACCTGAAAAATGTTTACATTTTGTTAAAATGATCACTCTTAAATACACTCACTGGAGCTGAGAAGAAACAATATCAATTCGCGAGCACTTTGGTCAGCGATGCGGCAAAAATTACCACGTTTCCTTATTTGCCTGCTATCTGTCACCCCACCACTTATGTTGGGGAGGTGTAGCGCGACCGCACTTCTTTCAAATGAGAATTGGTCACGATAAATACGCGTACGAGTATTTATTTGAATTCTCACAAAGCTATTAAAGCTGTCTTCGCTTAATGTGTAAGAGCACGTTTTCTTAAAAATTGTGCTCCAACAGAAAAGCGTATGGTTATATTGGACAGGGACGTCTTCAGACTTCTTGAGACCCTCGGCCCAGTGGCGCACACAAGGGGGGGAGGGATTCTCGAATCCGATCCCCCCCAAAGCCCTAGATTTTTGTACGATTGATTATAATCCTGTGTATAGAGAACGTTAAATTTAACTGAGTATTTGTTATTAATACCGTAAAATCCGGCGTATAGTACGCACCTATACTTTCAAGCAGTATTTTATAATTTTAAGGTACAACGCACCCCCCCCCTTTATATGAAGAAACCTGAAATGTAAGTGTGCAATGCTCTTATGTTTTTAAGTCATTTATTCGAGGTATTATCCCAAGAATTTGTAGAAATAATCTACTTCTAGAACTACAACACTTAAGTTCATAAGAGAAATGTCATTTCTTTTAAATAAACAGTATTTTGATGCGTGTAAAACCTAATTTTTTTAATGCTCATTTCTTTTTTAATTAGTAAAGCTCTCGTTTATATATCCAGCGTATAACGCGCACCGGTAAATTTCGATCTTACTTTTTGTGTTAAAAATGCGCGTTATACGCCGGATTTTACGGTAATTAATTTTATTAATTAATGCTAATTATTTATTAAATAATTAAATTTTTTACTGTTTTTTGTTTCCGAAAATCCACAAAATCGAAAGGAGCATGATACGAGAATGGTGGATTTTCGACCCAGGACCGCACTCCCCCTTGAAAAATTCTTGTGTAAGTTACTGCCTGGGCCCATACACAAATGTAAGATCCATCTTTGATCCTTAAAAGTCGACGTACGTTTTCAAATACCCGTATAAACAGTAACCTGAAGCAAATAAATGTGTATGACTTACAATCACATAAACCGACTGCCACCTTTTGACAGATTGAGTAATGATGTTGCATGGTGGTAGGCCTAGGCCTAAACATGGACGACGGTCATCACACATAATAAAGTAGTCTTACCACTGTTGTTAGT
This sequence comes from Trichonephila clavipes, assembly GCA_019973935.1. NCBI lineage: Eukaryota > Metazoa > Arthropoda > Arachnida > Araneae > Nephilidae > Trichonephila > Trichonephila clavipes. Next base: position 427,298 of record BMAU01015936.1, read on the forward strand.
TGACATATAGTTTCTAAAACTCCCAGTTTTTCGGAGAATACGTCCAGAAATAACATTTAGACGTTAAAATTACTCGAATTATGATCTTCAGACTAAGGCGAGAATGAGAGGCCCCTTTCGAGGACGATGCTCGGAGCTCGGGCTTTAAGACGTCGCTGGTTATGAAATACATATCTCTTAATAAAACAGCACTTTTAACCCTTTAACTTCCACCGGCGTACATATACGTGTAGCATAACCAATGCGTTAAATGCCCCGGATGTATCTAAACGTCTTTCCGAAATACGATCCTTTACTTCGTGCTTCGATCGGTAAAACTATTTCGAAGGTTTTGAAATGCTATAAAATGACTTTGACAATAATTGCGAAGTATTTACTTATTTCAGAGCAAAATTTGCTTATTTATGCCCTTTCATTACGCTTCAATACATCTCATACGTTGACACTGGGTGAAACGTGAAAAACGTTGATGTTGTGAAAAACGTTGTGTGGAAAACGTTGGCACTGGGGAGCGGTTCGCGTATTTTTTAATTGGCAGTTTAGGAGACATGATACACCAAACACAATTTTTTTCATTTGTACATTTATATGAAAATGTTTACATGTACCCTATTTAAACACACACGAAATATACATTTCAAAAGGAAAACACTATTTTTAAATAAACACACACACAATTATTTTAAATTTCAAATTTCCAAAAATATTTCAAGAATTCAAAGTGTTTACTTTTTTTGTACTAATTTTAATATTTTTGAATAAATTTTTTTTTCTAATATTCTTAGAAATGGTCCTTATAATTCTGTGCATGGAATTGATATCATGAGTGATACTTTTATTCTTGCTATTTTTTTCGTGTCGGACTCCATAAAAAATAGTTATAAAGAGAGCTAGCTAGCCATTTCTAACTTTTCATGATTTTTTAAAGAATAACTATTCACATAAATTCTTATTCCATGCACAGAATCATCAAACACATTATACAAAACATGCACAGAATCATCAAACACATTATACAAAACATGCACAGAATCATCAAACACATTATACAAAATAATCAGAAAAAGCTCCAAAACTTTGTATTGAATATAAAAAAAAGTTTTAGCTTTTTAAATATACGGTTATCGCGAAAAATAAGAACCTGAGAAAAAGCTATTTTAAATTTAAAAAGTCAGTAAAATAAATGAAAGAACTAAATGCAGACGTCAGGTGTTATGTTTTCAGTTTTTGTATAGACAAACTGTTTAAAGAGTCAGATAACTAGCTAAATAATGCAGCGAGAACTACGAAATTTTGCACACATATTTAAAAAAGTCGCACAATTAAAAAGGGATAATAAAAAAAAATCTAAATTTTGGTCATTTTTCAATTACTACTATTAGCTCAACTCTCTATATATTTATTTATTTATCTTGGTGGAATTTTCAATCGTTAATAAAATACATTTTAAAGCGCTCAATTGAGCTGAAATTTTATATGCATGATTATTTTGGATGACAGTACAATAATTTAATTATAATTAATAAAAACTAATTGATTAAAACTAATTATTTAAAGAATTACAAATACAGCCACGTTGGCATCATTTTTTGCGACTTGTGTCAAAACTTGAAAAGGTTTTTTCCTCACGTTTTAAAGCATTCATTTGAACTGAAATTTTATATGCACGATTGTTTATGATGGCAATACGATACTTTAATGATAATTAATAAAAATTAATGACCACTTAATGTTGTGATTCTGTCATATGTATATAAATATTTATATTAATTGAAACTATTTAATAAAAAGTAGCTAAAATAAAAATTTTCTTTGTTGATCTAAGTAGGAATTGACTTAATTTTTTTTTATATTACTTGTTGTGTGTGGATCAGTATGTCCCCTTAAAAAATTGATATCCTTAAAAACATTCTATAAATGAGCAATTTTCAACAACGTTAGTACAATAAATTAATGTATCTGAATTTAACTGATAACTGAATCGAGAATTGTACTTGAAAATTATTTTTGAGTTTCCATATGGCTGTTTATAATATTAAGGGAAAAAAGCATTAAAAGAATTTGGCTCTACATGTTTCATACTGGTATACATGTTATTGGCTACACAGTTTCAGGAGATGCACATAAAGGAATAACTTTTTTCAATACTGAGTTTGATATGTAAAAATAAGATTCATCTTAAAAAAAAAAGAAAGAAAAGAAATCTTTTTTTAAAGAAAAAAACTTGTTTTCATTCAATAAAGTTTTCTACCTTTTTCCATGAAAAATCGAAACTTCACAAAAGCTTCATGTAAAAGGTTTATACAGTTGATAATAGCAATAAATAATTCAGTATGTGAAATTTTGTGTAATACTTGTTTCTTATATATATATATATATATATATATATATATATATATATATATATATATATATATATATATAGCTATTTTTTTTTAAAAAAGATTTTCTAAAAAACATAATAATGTATACATTGTTTATTGAGTTCAGAAATCATTTGTGAAAAATAATACTATTAAAAGATAAAAGAATATTTAACCAAGCTGAGCTCATTTTCTTCTATATTACATTACTTAGGCTTATAACATACGCACTCTCTTTTTCTGATTACAAGATTCAGAAAAAAATACTAACATGTACTAGAATAGAGTACTAGAATGAGCAATAAAGACTAATGGTGATTTCTTTTAGTGGTGAACCTAAGATGAATGACCTCCCAACCGAAAAAAAAAATGTCGTACTATATTGAGAACGAACAAAAACCATATTTTCTCTTATTAGTAACCAATGTAGCAATATGTTGTATTAACTCCACCCAGACACACTGAATAAATCGCAGCTATCTTTATGTGGGGGAAAAAGATTTATATTCTGTAGAGCTTCAAAGATTTGTCATTCAGAATGGAAACAACATTAGAAATCGGAATGGTCTCTCAGGTATCGTGTTTGGCTGGATGCCAGATACGTAGAACAATATTAGTAACTTTTTTTTAAAGTGGTATGAAAAATAAGTTTTTATTTTATGTATATATTACATTTTTTATTAACATGATTCTTATAAAATTATTGACTTTTAATTGATTTGAGTTGGCTTTTAATTTCGCATTGTTTTGCTATAACAGGGAGCAACTAACTTCTAGAAAAGGAAATATTAACAAATAACCAGCATATTCGGAACAGTCTGTCTCTAAAGATGTTGCTAAGGCATCCGACTACGTTAGGAACCGTGATTTTGTAAAAGCATATAAATGGATAATATTTATGATATTTATTGTCACTTAGATTAGAAAATGTACATAAATTTGTTTTAAGAAAAGTATTACAATAAAAAATTATTTAAGTACAATACTTTGACAAAAAATGAACATAGAATGACCCATTTTCAAAATATTCTCCTTTTGTGAAAAATGCATTTATTATAATAATATATTGCTTGTGTACATAGCTCAGACATCTGTACAGAAGCTCAACTAGAATTTTTGAAATATATAACTTAGAAGTGGGTTTATCCAAGTTTTACGACAACAGAGGGGAGAAATGTTAAGAAAAAAACGCCGATAATTATTTCAATGGGTTGTAACTCTGAAAATAATGTGAATTTTTCAAAAATCATAATTGAGCCTCTGTACAGAGGTCTGAGCTATATACAAGCAAAATATTATTATAATAGAAGCATTTTTCACAAAAGGAGATCATTTTGAAAAAAGTTTATTCTAAGTTAATTTTTTGCCGAAATATTGTATTTAAGTAATTTTTTTTGTCAAAATAAAACAATTTTACACATGTATTCTAATCTAAGTGACACTAAGTATTACGAAAATTATCCATTTATGCGCTTTTTTAAAATCACTGTTCCGAACGTAGTCGGATACCTTCATGTCATGTTTAAAACCATTAATAATTTAATTAACGTATATATGATTTTCATTTCATTATTCATTTCTTTATAATTTATAGTAGAGGGGGCAACACTTTCAGGTACTGGAACAATTTATTTAGTTAAAACGTATCTACTGGACATCTGACTGTGGTTAAACTGTTCTGAAAGTAATCAACGTAAGAAAGATATCTTATATTCTTATACGATAATGAAATTTGTCAATCTCTTTGCATATACATTGAAACACGTTTAACGCGAAAACATTTAATACGAAACAATACAACGGTCCCGATAAAATGCTATGTATTTCATGTATTTTTCTCTTAACACGAAACGAAAATCGCTTAAAACGAAATAGTTCTCTTCTGGTAATGAGCAAAATACGGAAAACACCACATGCGCAGGCGAGATTTAAGAGGGGTGTGAAACGAAACAGTAGTGGTTTCACATGTTTCGTAGAAAGGAGCTTAATTTGGCTGTGAAATACCCTCGGAATAGTCTGTGATACGAGCCAGTTTTGTTTATCCAAGCTACTTTCACCCTCACCCTCCACAAACGTCACACAAAAACATCTCTCGCTTTGGAATTCGGTGAAGAGTACACCGTAGTGTAAGTAAAAATAAGTGAGTTTGTTTCACGTTCCCCCCTTGTATTGTAGAAGAAAATTTGTTTCGAGCAAAATGGCAAAAGGCTTAGGGGTCAACAAATTTTTATTTCGCTCAAAACGAAGATGGAGCTTCTTAAGGCTGTTGATCAAAAATAGAAGAAGAAAACGGAAATCTTTTAACCCTCTGGTATTGCTTAATTTTGTATTTTATTGCAGAAAGTTCTTTTGAGTGTTTTTGTTTCGTTAATTTTTATTTAAATTCATGCATATATACATATCTATGTAGATGAAATGTACAATAACAAACAGATCTGTTGGATGTGTGCTTTTCTGCGATATCCTTTAACACGAAAAATATTTCAGTTCCCTCAGTTTCGTGTCAAACGCGATTCTCACTGCATTTACTTGTAGGACCTATAAATTGATAAATTATTTTAAGCAAAATTTGACGAAAATTATTTTGATAACGTATGAATATTGAACTCAAGAATGTTTCGAATGGGGTAACCCTGTTCGTAATATTCAAATGATATTTATATTCTCACAGAGTGTGTCAAAAATGCTGTCTTTCGTTAATAATCCCTAGATGTATGAGGGATTAATTTTTAAGCTGAAAGGATAGCTTTCTCAACATACAATTTGAAATTTTAATCACCAGTTATGAATATGAATACATTTTTGCTAAAAACTTCAACAAACTTTACAAAATTCCATTGAAAAAATGTAAATATAAAGATTGCTTACCTGATTTACAGCGGCAAGGGTCATGCTTATCTAAGTAGTGTTCCAAGGTGTCCCATCCGCCACCCACTCTCACCATGACATGATTTCTCAGAATCTATTCGAATAAAAAGAAGGTAAGTAATAAAAAAAGAAGAGTCATCTTATCAATCACCCTGTGAACCGCCTATTTTCAGCCTGTCTGAATACACTTAGCAAAAGAAACACAGAAAAAAAGAGTTAAAAAAAAACGAATGCAAATTTTTTAATGCGTACTGTTATTGGGGCATGAAAATCTAGCTTTTTGGTCGAGATTCGAAATGTCAAGACTGCTTGATGACCCGAATAGAAATCAAGCGAGGGCGATTGGTTAGCCAAACAAAAGATGGATATAATTTCTATAAATGGTCTATTTTGCCCATTCACTGTTTGTATAATCTTGGCGGAAAGAAATCGACGGTAATAGTCGGGCTTGTAATCAAGATAATGGATTCAAATAATGAAACGTGACTAGATTTTCTGTTTATGTAATTTTTTCTGTTATGAATGGAATCTTTGTAGTGGATTAAGTTTAGAATACCAAGTAATGGAAATCTGCTTGCTTTAGAAATCCTCAGTAAATTGATTTTTAAATGAACATTTTAAAATTCACTTTCAAAACAAATGAAGTCGTATTTTTTGTGTGTTTGCAATTTAAACTTTAAATAACAGTTTTAATAGTAACTCAATAATCCTGTTTATAAAAATTAGAACACATGGAAGGACTCATCAGAATAGAATTAAATTAAATTCGCAAATGACTAATATTGAAGCAAACAAATAATTAAATTTATAAAGCAATTAAAAAAGACATCAATATACTACAAGCCGAAAATAAAAATTTAGTGAAATCAACACAGGCCGCAATAAGTGTTTCTAAATAACATATTATGAAAACAAAAAGATTTAAAATCTAAATTTGAGGAAGAATATTTCAGATCGCCTTCGTTCGAAATCAAAATCAATTCTAGCAGTTAGCTAATGAAATCTTAGACATGTTCGTTAGTTAACATAACGAGTAAATAGGCAGACCACGTAAGAAAATATATCGTTTGAATATTCCTAGCAATATGAAGTAGATCATTTTCCCTGAATACAGCTTCAGAAATTCTCTGATATACCAGTTGCTGTTGAGATAACCCACATTTCTTTGCAGCTGAGATCGTCAATCATATTCAGTAAAAACTCACGCCATCACGTTTGCCGCTTGTCTAGTATGACATTGGATAACGCTTTCTATTACGTTCGCCGGTATAGCATCTGCCAAATGAATACCCCAAATGAAAGTGGGATTCATCGGGAAAAAGGAGCATGTAGCCATTCAACACGCTAATGTTTGTGCTGACCAGCCCAATGAAACCTCAGAAGCCGATGTCATCCAGCGAGAGGAATCCTTCAGGAACGAGTTCATGAACGCATTCACGGTGCACCAGATACTGACGAATTGTTAAAGTAGACAATGCCATACTAATGTTCTACCAACTGTCAAACGGAAACTGTACGGTTCGTCGGTGTCATTGGGGTAAGGTATTTATCTTTCCGTTCTGACGTAACCTTTCGTCATCCACTGCTGGATCCCGACACGCCCGGTCCTCTCGAGTCCGCTGGTTCTACACTTGCATTCCTAACAGGTATTGTACCTCATGTAAGCTATCTTCACACAATATAAGAAAAACCTTTTACGAAGTCTGACCATTGGTTCCTGATCACACTTCCTCATATGACGTCGAAGTATCGTGAATTTTCATGCAGCACTTACTATTAGCGAATAAATATAGGCTGTTTTACATATCCCATTACAGCTCTCTATTCATACGACTGGCTATATTAGCAATTAAGAAGACACTGCTCAGAATGTGCGGCAAATGAAATTGCAATCATTAGAATAAATAATTTGCCGTCAGTTTCAGCTTAATCACGTGACTCCTTCATGGTGGTACGATATTTACAAACAGGAGTATAAAATTATGATGAATATAAGTAATAAACAGAATTACTTTTTCGGAGTTTGTTAAAAATATTCGTCTGCACCAAGAATCTCTTAATTATTGTAATATTTCACTGAAATGCAATATGAAAAACACAATTTTGAGCCCTGAAATGAATTTTAGTGTTGTTATTAATATTAGTTAATTCATCAACGTTGCATTCAGAAGCTACAACAATAAATAATTACAAAAAAAAGTTTTGATTTTGAAATTTTGTTGTCATCAACAATGTTTAACTGCTTAATTTTTAATTCGTTTTTATCATGATAATGATGTTTTAATTTCAAATTGAGTAAATATAAATATTTATAATCATTTGTTGGTATTTAGTGAAATTTTTTACATGATGTTCAAGTCATATATTTACAGTAGAACCTGTTTTTGTGAGGTAGATAGGGACCGCATAAAAAAGGTCGCATTCATAAGATATGCCAATTATTTACGAAATTTATACAAGAGTACTTCCATAACAATATAAATAATTAAATATTACACATTAAAACATTTAAAAAACATATAGTTTCTCATTGTACACGCGGATAAATTTTCAAAATGCACATACATAATTCATTGTTACTCATCGTAATCCAAAGCCCTGTAATGAATAAGTTCAAAATCGCTTTCGTCACTTGAAGGTAAAATTTCAATTGATTTATTTTTTGGCAAAATAAAGTAAGAGATAAGTTTTTGTGACGAGGGTCGGGTATCAGTTGCTTCTAAATGTCACGATAACCAGATATACATAATTGAAGCCCTTTTTTGGAATTTTATACTCCTTTCTTGATTGGTATCTATTTTAAGGAAATGCTTTTCCAATTTGTTGGAAAGCTGGATCCCTGCATATTTTTAACCGCTCTAAAAGAATCCGGTTCTTCTTGTCCGTCTATCTTCATAATCTATCAAATAATTGACCATGTTACTGTCATTGAAAGTTTCGTCTTTAATCCTTCGTCATTGAAAGTTTCGTCTTTAGCTGACTGCTGGAGAGTTCAGGGAAAGCAACTGAATGCGTATTGTCGGGAAATTGCTTATAACAAATGAACAGAGCGTCTTGAAGTGTCTACATTTCAGTGGCGTAACGTACACCCTCGCATCACGGGGGGCAGGACTCTAGGGGCCCAAGGTCTGACTTACGCTAAATACGTATTTACCCAATTCATAAAATATTAAAGGCAAAACCTGACTTTCAGGGGGGTCTTAACACTCTCCGTTACGCCACTGGTAAATAGATATAAAACATTACAGTGGCGCCAAAGCCATTGAAATTCATACACCGCGTAAAAAAAAGATCGCACAAAAATAAAATCGCATAAAAAAAGACCGCACAAAAACAGGTTCTACTGTATAAGGCAGGGTTTTTTAATAAATTTGGTACATATCATATGTGAACTGCTAACATCTTCTTACTTTTCATTCGTTCTTTAGAAATTCAAAATACCTAGTGTGAGTTCAAGTGTATAATTAAATATTTTCATTAATGCGAAACTGTTTCAATACACATTTTTGTTTTGAATAATCTATAGCATAAAGAAGGTACGTCTTTTTCATATACTTCTCCTATTTCAGACAATCATAAAAACATTAGGATTTAAGAAATTTTTAGAAGCATTTTCATCTTTAAAAAACAATGCTAATTTAAGATTTTTTTTTTCTAATCATATAATAAAGTCAGCAACTCAAATTTTACCTTCAATATAGGAAAATTAGTGGTAAAGTACATATAGTGATGAGGGAAAGAAGCATGACGAAACACTGTTAACATGACTTTACAAATAACTGAATTAATTTAAGCAAAAATTCGAGGAACAACGAAAGATAGGTGATAAGTGGCATACACAGACCTCTCTTATAGGGTGGGGGATTACATTCTAAAAGACATGTAAACGAAAACACCAAGGTGCAATATTTATGGTAAAAAATAAAAATTTGTTGGTCTATGGTAGGAGGTTTTAACCCCAACACCTCTTGTGTACGCCACTGTAGGTGACAGATGTTAAAATTTTAAAATAAGATAGGACAGATCTTAAGTTATTCGGTTTTGTTTAAGCACCAGATAATTAAATATTTTATAATTTACAAATTAAATGCAGGTATAAAAGAGGAAATATAAATGGTAGTTTTGCTCTTACCCTGACAAAAATGAGTAGTTGTGTTTCTCCAATTCGATACTTCCCGTCACCCACTCTCAGCATTGGGAACTGAGCTGGACAGGAGCAGCGATTTAACAACTCGGCAACCTGAACATTGAAAAAAGAAAGAAAAGTTAGTACTCTAATGCTTTCCCATCCATAATACAGCATTCAAAATAAAGATTAAGATGCTTATATATAAATTACTTAGCACGAAAGGACTTTCAGATGTAGAATAGCAAGAAAACATACGTTATGTTAAATGTTAGATTAAATGATGTTATCAATATGGACTGTGTAATAGACTTAAATCTATAAAATTATTTGAATAACAGTTTATTTGCTGAAACACCACGTAATTTGCATTAGATACATAAAATCTCTTAAATGTAACGTGTGCTATCTACTTCCGTTATAATATTCCTTCTAGAATCGAAAGATGTATAGCAGGGTTGGCGAACCAGTGGCACGCGTGCCATTGATGGCACGCGACACAATATTTTGGGCTCGCCACCAATCAAAACTGTTTGCATTTTAACTCAAAACAAGAAAGTTCAGTATGAAGTATTACGAGAAACGTGAGTGATGGGTCGCAGTTTTCAGCAAGATTTTCTCAGTTCAAAGAATTATCGGAAACACTCAAGTTTTTTATGTACTTTTGACGTGACTTCATTTAATAAACTGAATTTTGTCCCAATTCTATTTGTTGTAAATTGAAAAATTTGAAATGCAACAGTGATTGATTTCCAGTCTAGCTCAATATGGATTTAAAAAGTTTTGTTGAAAAAAGGAGAAAGTTGGAATTGTGATTAAAACAGAAAGATATTAACAAGCAATATAAGTAAAAATGCTAGTAATGAAATTTTGGAAACAGGGAATTAGATTACAGATACATTTAGCTGTTTGAAAAAAAAACTGGCTCATGCTATTTTAACCATATTTTCATCTACCTATGCCTGTGAGTCATTATTTTCAGAGATGAGTAACATTAAAGACTCACTTAGAAAACTTTAGGAAGATGACTCCAATTCAGCTCGCATTCCCGTAAAAGTAACATTTTACAATCCTAATAAAGGTTATTTGTCATCTAATCTACTACAGCAGAATTCCCAGTAATGTTACTTGAATTTGAATTACACATATAAATAAAAACATTTATTACTATACTCTGCAAAATGTATTTTTTCGTTGTAATTAAAGAGTTTTGAGTTGTTAGTATTTAGTTTTATTATTTTCTCAATAATCACTAGTCAAAATTATTTGACGGCACGTCTATACCTCCTTGAACATTTCTTAAGGTATCGGACTACGTTCGGAACCGTGATTCTCAAAAGCGCATAAATGGATAATTTTCATGATATTTAGTGTCACTTAGATTAGAATATATGCATAAAATTGTTTTAAGGACATTTTGACAAAACAAGATTTATTTAAATACAATATTTTGGCAAAAAATTCACTTAGAATAACCTTTTTTCCAAATGTTCTTCTTTTGTGAAAAATGCTTCTATTAGAATAATATTTTGCATGTATATATCTCAGACCTCTGTTCAGAGGCTCAACTAGAATTTTTGAAATATATAACTTAGAAGTGGGTTTATTCATATATTTTACGACAACAGAGAGGAGCAATTTTAAGAAAAAAAAACGCGAATAATTATTTCAATTGGTGGTAACTCTGAAAATAATGTGAATTTTTCAAAAATTCTAGTTGAGCCTCTGTAGAGAGGTCTGAGCTATATACAGCCAAAATATTATTATAATAGAACCATTTTTCACAAAAGGAGAACATTTGGGAAAAAAAATTATTTTAAGTTAATTTTTTGCCAAAATATTATATTTAAATAAATTTTTTTTGTCATAATGTCCTTAAAACCATTTTATACATGTATTCTAATCTAAGTAACACTAAATATCATGAAAGTTATCCATTTATGCGCTTTTTTAAAATCACGGTTCCGAACGTAGTCGGATACCTTAGAGAAAAAATGGCACGTTGGTCCATAAAGGTTAACCACCCCTGATGTATAGTATCAGGTATCATGCGCAATATTAATAATTTAGAACCACGTGTTTTTCCTCAGAGAAAATAATAAAAAAATCCAAATATCCTTGAATAATGTTACCTATTTATATTTTTAGAATTCATATAAAACCGAATTTCAAAACGGAGTTTTAAAATACATCTTGAAACGGAAAATGACATCCCGTCTTGCGTATGCATGAAATAATATTGAAATAAGAATACATATTTTCCGGTAGAAAAAATTCCAGATCCAGCTCCACGTCAATATGCATTTGCTACAACCCGAATCTCAGTGCACTTAGCGGTATTGATTTGGGATTCTTTACGTTCCCTTATGGGGTCTTATGACGGAAAGAACTTTAATTATTGAGGCTATTGCATTCCGGTGAGATTCATTGTATCTCCGGAGGGCAAATCTTATTGGTTTATCTGGAACGCTACTCGCAATTCAGAAGATGGACGGGAGGGAAAACGCGCATTACAGGATTTTCCCTCTCTCCCCTTTCCTCTCTAATACTGTTCTCGAATTTTAACATACGAAAACTGAAAATATTACGCCCCCCTACATACTACTACAATTTGGTTGGCTAAAATGAAAATATCCAAATTCATAAAAAAAACTCAAAAATTTAAAAGTTAATATTGCAAAAACTAAGAGATTCGCCCCTGTATTGTGAAAAATATTATGACACAAAAACATAAAAATTCTAAAACAACCAAGAGCTTATATAATGTAACTTAATTACCAAATATCAACAAAAATGTTCCCATTTTTAAAATGGAAATATACAAAAGCACTAAGATGTCTGAAAATTTAAAAGTTAAAATTTCAAAACCTCGTAATATCAACAGTTGAATACGCAACAAATCTTATTTACTCCAAGTCATCCAAAACTCACTCAAAATATATGTTTGTACGTATGTATGTATACATGCAGACACATACACACAACCGGTATCTAGGGTGAACAGAATTTTATCAAGGAAAATAAGACTCAAGTTGTAATCGTCATTAAATTTTTTTTAATTCCACTTTCAACTCCAAGCAATGATCCATAAAATGAAAATATTTTATAAAATGGAATAAATTCAGCATAAAGTATAAAACAAATCAATAATAAAACACAATAAAAATAGAAATAATAAACGAACACGTTTCAAAAGTTTTGTCTAAAAATTTTTTCTGATATTTTAGTTCCACCATCTCCATATCTCAACTAAATAAAGCATCTTAACAAAATTTAATATCTAGAGAGAAAGTATAAATTCCTTAACTTAAGGATTTCTTTCCTTATTATGTTGACACAGCATTTCGATAAGAAAATTCTTTTATCACGCGAATACAACTCTAATTAGGACGTCCATTTTAAAACTGCTTAGGATTCTGACGAGCTCTAAGGAAATCTATAGAATTTTAACATCTTTTTATAAACCGCGCAATTGAACAAATAAAACATTTAAATTTCTTGCGCGGAAACAAGAAAAACCTACTATCTCTATAGGCACATCGATCTAGGTTATCCGAACAAACAAACAAAGCCCACAGCAGTCGAACATTTGAAACATTCGAATGATTTTCCATAGGAAAACAAAAGGAAATCCATGAAAATTTATGCGCACTTTAATCAGGCGATAATGTAACCACGCGCCATAACATCACACAGCACCGTGGCCACTTGTTTTGGAGAAGAAAGACGAATTTTTTTCAAACAGCTCGCCGACCTGAATTCGGACAAAGAATTCGAAATAGAGCGAATTGTTGACTGAATAAGCGCCCCTTTAGCTTTGAAATTGGAATACGAAACGCTTGTTCACATTCCAAAAGCATGCATATATCACTGTAAGAAAATGGCGATAACAACCGACAGAGATTCGTGTGAATTCATTTCGGCTTTTTTATAAGCATCGATGAATAAATTCTGTTATGGAATGATAAGCATGTCTGCAATTAATAATTTCAGATGCAGGTCGTTGAGCAATGCTTGTTTTAATTCAATGAATAAGATTAGAATAAGCTTTACATGTTGTTCTATCATGTGAATCAATATTTAAGAGAGATTCACACCTAACCTTAATGATAAAGAATAAGATTAGAAATCATCTTAAGCATAACGCTAAAAAATAATATCAATAATTCGGAATATAGTACACTTTTTTGATACAAAAACAGTTCCTTTTCACTCAACAAGCAATTTAAACACTACAGCAATTTAAACACTACAAAAGTTTGGAAATATTTCTTTAAATTTTCATTGTCAAAATTTATTTTATAATTATGGATCAATTTAGAAAGAGATAAGAGTATTATTTCATCAAAATTCTTAATTCATATTATTCTTATGGAATATTTACATTGAGCGTGCTTAAAGTATTGTAATAAACTATTAAATGTGACTTTCGATCGATCATGCAGTTATTTTTTTATTTATAATCTGTGAGCTTGTATGCTCAATGTCAATTCAACACTTTAAAATAAATTCATAAAAAAAAATAACAGAATATATGTTTTATAAGTAAAACTGTCGCCCATTTTGTATAGTAGTTAGCAACACTGACTGCTGTGCCGTTGGGTCTGGGTTCGAATCCCGGAGAAGACATGGATGTTTGTAAATGTATAGTGCCTTCGCGGCATGAGGTACTTTAAATAGCCGTCAAACCGCAAGTCCTCGCGTGAGGTTGGTGGGAGGGGAAGAGAGGTGGGAGGCCTATGACCACTCCCAGGGTGTTCTCTCTCAAAATTGGGGTGAAACCGAACTAAATCATTCTGTCACCTGTATGGTGCTCAAAGGTACAGCTAACGACAGGCGTACAACTATCCCCCTGCCATGATGAATTTCGTGGGCCTTGATCTGGCCTTTGTCGATCAGGTAGCATTACTAACAACAACATAAGTAAAACCAATAGAAATAATTTCACATTTCCGAATTTTTTTTTTACCTCAAATTTCAATTTATATTAAGAACTTCTCGTTTATTACGTTCCAGAACGCAACACACACAACATTATATATTTAGTTATTACTTCATACATCTCTAGTTTTTCGGCACATCTACAATTATTCTGCTAATAAAGTTCCTTTTCGTCTCTTTAATTTCAATTAAAAATTAATTAATAAATGTTGAACATTGAATGGACTAAATTCAAGTGACTAAATAGTCACATGATAACGACCAACACGTGTTTCCATTCAATCAGTTCATGATTGCCATGTTTGCTTTTTGCTGAAACTTTCTTTTTAAATAACGTATATATTTGTCAAAAATAATACTACATATTGATAAAAATAATGCACTCGTTGTATTAATACACGTGCAGTACAAAAATTTATTTTAAGAATTTGAAAAAAAAATTTGAAGAGTTTTACTATTTGAACATTTTTTTCCCAATTTACTTATTTGAATTTGAATCTAAATTTTAATAGAGTAGAAAAACAAGTACAAAGTCTAATGTCAGTTTGTTTTATACTCAATGAAGAACACATGGTTTTATTTATAAAGAAACCGTCATGAGTTTGTACTTGCAAAAACTAATCGGAAGATATGAAACTATTTGAAGTTATTCCAAAAACAATAAAAGGGGATGACTAGTTATCTAGATTAATTGACTATTTGTGTACTTATGTCACACTTTGAAGCAACACCAGATTAATGGTGAAGGACTTCGTAATTTTGAACCACAGTCAAGAAACGAGGATACCTGAATCAGCAGCCAACAAAACTTTCCAAACTTTCACACTAAGCTAACGTGAGAAATTTGAGCCTTGATTGGTAGCACTCTAAAAGAGTAGTAGCTTATGGTTTGATATTCTATTCCACTGAAGATTATTCTGCAAAAGCTCACGCGGGGTATTGAAAAATTTGGAAGGAAATTGCGATTGCGAACATTTGAGATCTTGCTTCAAAATAAGGATCGCTATGATGGCCGTTGTGCGTAGATCTTCGAGTCCGCCGTCATGGAAAAATAGACAGCCCTCCCAATACAACACAACACATTTTTATTAATTATTAAAATATGTTACAGAAGTCGCCATAATAACAAATACTAAAAGTACAAATCCGCAGAAGGCACGAATGATTGATTGTTAATGTATAGTGCTTGTGCAGACTGGGGGAATTCTAAGAAGCCGTCAAGCCGCAAATGCTATCGGGAGGTTGGGGAAAGGGGAAGAGCAGTGGGAGGCCCCTGGTCACCTACAGGGTGTTCTCCCTTAAAATTGGGGGGGACTAAGCCAAATCGTACTGTCACTTGAATGGTGCTCAAAGCTACGCTTGACTACAGGCGTAGATCTAGCCTTTTGTGACAAATCTATACGGAACTTTATCACTAACCTTCTGAGACGTCTTTTTTAGGGAAATTTAATTCCCTACCTATTTCCAATCAGCTCCAAAAAGAGGACAGGGATTCCTTATTATATGCAGATTAGATAAAGTAGTTAAGTCAAACAGAATAGTAAAGTGAGAGGCAGTAGGAGAGAGATTGAAGCAGGAAGTTATAATAGTGAAGTTAGAGATTTATTATTGAAGATTTCTAGGTGGATAAATTAGGCAGGAAGAGCTGAGATTCAGTGTGGTAAATATTGATTTATAATTAAAGTATCATTAAAGTTTTATATTAGGAGTGAGATTAAAGTTAAATGTTCAATAGGAACATTATTGAATATAATTCTGGGATCTCTTATTGCGGTAATCTCTGCGTGATCGATATTCTAATTGTTAATTAATTGGATCATTAAATATTTAAGTTAATATAAAGGAAAGTCCCTTTTAAACCTCATATATCTATTTTAAATTATTTGTTATTAAAAGTCTTTGATTCTATTTGGGAAAGATAACCAAATAAAGAAAGTTATTTATAAAAATGGCTACTGGTTCTTCTTTTGACTCAAAATTATTCTCGTTCTGAAAGTGAGATCCAAGGGGATCTTCACACTTTTGCCGCGATGAATTTCGTGGGCCTCGATCCGACACCGTCGATCAGGTGGTATTAGCAACAACAACAGAAAAACAATTTTTATTTAAGAATATTACCTGTTAATTCAAATAAAAATGAAATACTTGGTAAGGTATCTTAAAATTTGTCTTTATATTATTGTTAAAATGAACTAGCATACCCGGACTTCTAGTTGATTCGAGTACGAGGGAGAAGATTCATCGCCAAGTTATTAAATACTACCATCGGATTTTTTTCATCTGCCCCTCCCCCTCATTTCGACTGTAATTGCGCCAGTGGCGATCTCAAGGGTGAGATTTGTGGATTCAACCCTTTACCATAGGCAGAAACAAATTTTTAATTTTTAGCATAAAGATTACGTCTCGGCACTTTCTTATAAATGTTTTTTAGAATAAAATCCCCCCCCATAAAAAATCTGTGTCCGCCGTTGGATAGGATACTACGGGACAGGATTTCCAGAAGAGGGACATTACTACGGGTCAAGATTCAGTTTCTTTAAAAAAAAAGAAGATAAAAGCAGAAAAATAAAAAGAATGAATGCATTTCAAAACATATAAAAGAGTTCTGTTTAGTTTTGTTCAATAATAAATTTCTTCTTATAATCCATGGTAAATGCTTCAATTATTCGTAATTAAAGGCTAATTACGAATGAGTCAAAATAATTAGGGCTTTAGATGAGATTGTTTTACTGCTACAGCATTTCGAAGCCACAAGGTAGGAAATACTTGAAATCGTAGAATCTAAAACCCTTGCTTACTTTTGAAAATTTTCATTAAATAATCATTAGTTTGGTTAATTTGATTTGATTTTTTATTAACGACGCACTTTGAAGTTGCACTAACGTTGCATTTTGAAGTTGCAGCAACGGTTCTCGTCATTCTGAACAATTTTCAAGGACAGAGGACGACATCTGAACGGGCACCTCACTCCCCAAATTTCCACAGCACGCCAACGTGAAGACTTTGAACCTCGATAAATTTAACATACATCAGCCCCACTACAAGGAGGGTCTTAAGAGTTACCGAAACTCAAAACTCAAGGCAGAAACAATGCAAGCCTCTAGTACACAACTATGAAATAGCTACAAGGGGTAACAGGTTTGAGTTGAGGTTTAAAAGGCAAGTAAAAAATGCACGTTTCTCTAAAATCTAGAATGAAAGTTGCTGGTTAATTACATGTCAACACATTTTATGCTAGTCTCCATAGTCGATTCCGTGGCCGTGGTAGCCTAGTGGTTATGGTCACGAACTCGTGACCGTTTGGTCATGACCCTACTGCCACTGAAGACCCACCATGTAGAGGAGCTGGTGCACGTTCATTCAGTTAAGGCTCAATGTCTCCCCGTTGGCGTTGTGTGATAGTTTGGAGAGGCGATGCCACAGGTGTTATCATCCACACATGACCGAAGTTCAAACTTACGAAATCCGCCGCTAATAGCCCTTGCTGGGGCGTAGCTACCGCCGGGGGACTCAAGTTACATGGGCCAAAACATGTGTAACTACAGTACTACTAATAATGTTTTCATTTCTGAAAAAGGGCCCCGAAGGAGTTTTGATACGGGGCCCCATTCAGAACTATCTACGTCAATGAGCCCTTGTGTTTCTTTTTAGTGCGAGGTTAAGCAACACCCACCGAATTCTTTTCCAGATTTTTCAACTGAGTAAAATTATTAATTTCTTTCTAATAGCGCATTATTGTTTCACATATAAATTTCATTTTTCCTTAAATTTCTTTCAACATTGAATATACTTTAGATCAGAGGATCCCAAAGTGGTGGTCCTCGAGAAAATTTCGCTGGTCCTCAGAAAAATGTCGAATATACTTCCTCACTTATCACATTTAGTTATCTTTTAACCCTCTGGCCGAAACATTAATTTTTTTTGCCGTACTGAGAAGCATTCGTCTGACAGACGGATACGTAATTTTTTTAAAAAATTTATTACCTTAAGGACTGTTTTAAATGTCCTTACAGCTCACGAAATTAAGTATGACTCAAATAAAATGTGTGGGGTTAAATCAAGCACAACAATATATTTTTATCACTAGAATTGTGACCAGTATTCTTATAAGAACTGGTTCAAAATTATTTATATTCGTGCAAAAGCAACTAAAAATAATAATACCAAACACGAAAAAACTGTAGGAATATCCATGTAATTGATAAGAAAAATCGCACATATCGTGAGTTGAAAAAAAATCGCCATGTACCACCAAGTGATCCTCACACTGGGTGAAGTCCAACTGAAGATGTCAAGGCATCCCACCCTAAAAATCACGGCACAGCATTATCTACAGGCATCAAAGCAAATCATTCCCGTCTGAGATACGGATGTTCCGGTCAGAGAGGGTTAAGATGATTTGATTGCGTTCTCTTAGATCACAATTATTTTTTACAAATATATTTAACATTAACAAAATCCTATTAGTGGTCCGTGGGATTTAAATTATGAATTTACTGGTACGTGAGGTTAAAAAGTTTGGCGACCGCTGCTTTTAAAGATCCATCGATTTTCTCTCTCAATTGTTTCAGACTTAAAATTAACGTTGACAATTCTTAGGATTAATTGCAATCAATTAACTTTTAGTTAATTTTCCGTGATACAAGAGATACTGTACACTTGACCTACTTATTCACTGAACCGCTTCATGTTTGTGAAATTAATTTGTCTGGTAAAAAAATAAATTCGAATCTGGACTTAAAATACATCGTTTTTTTGCTTTATTAAAAATGAGAATTTCGAACTTTATATCTAGATGTAAACAAATAAATAGTTCCACGCACTAAGCGTCAAAAATCCATTAATCTTCAAAACAGTGATGAACTAACTTTTCAAATCATCACAACATAATTGATGTATTTCATTTTCAAAATTACATAATACAAGTAAGTGATAATATAAATATTTGAAGTGCAACGATGCGGACATTTTAAACTTAAATTATTGTGTCCTATCACTCTGACTGATGCTGAATGTGGTTGTTTTCTGGTTCAATCACACACTCGGTCCTTTTGAGCGTTCGATGACTCAAAAAGGGACTTTAAAAGTGTAATAAAAGTTGTACTTTAAAACCTTTTGTTCCTTGAACCCATTACAGATTCGGTTCTTTACAGACGGTTGAGCAGAACCGGGGTATTTAATGGAGCTTGTCGAAGGAAACATTTTTGGAGCTTGTATGATTGCCCACCGTCAGAAGTACGAAATGTAACAGATGTAAACACGCGTTCTGACGTTGCTTTGGGCTGCGTTGGAAGATAAATGAAAACGAAAATCAATGAACGAACAAGAAAAGAGGGAAACTTTTCAAGCATAAAAGTAAAGCATTTAGTGAAATTATGTATCCGTTTGGGCGGTGATTGCTAAACATTTACGCAAGAATTTTACTGAAATTAATGGATTTTCTGTAGTTGCTATTCATATTTCCTGATTTTTATCGCATTCCTTTTCCCTCTGTTGCCAACTTGTTTACGTTAAAAAAGAAATTATATATATAAACGTATTTTGCTCCATTTTTTCTCAAATTGACTTTTATTATAATTATAAATGAATCTTCGGTTTACTCTTGAAGTTACCTTTAACCCACCACTTGAAGACTCATCATGTAGAAGAACTTATGCGCATTAAATCCGTCGAGGTGTAAATGATAAGGTTTGTGTAATGATAAGGTTGAAAAGTGTGGTGACGTTCTCGTCAATTGACCAAGGCTCGAAATTACGCGGTTCATTGCCAATAGCCTTCGTATCGCTTTAGAGTGAAACGTTAATAAATAAGTAATATAAAAAAAAACTTAAGTCAATTCCTACTTAGATCAACAAAGAAAAATTTTATTTTCGCTACTTTTTATTAAATAGTTACAATTAATATAAATATATATATACATAGGACAGAATCACAACATTAAGTGGTAATTAATTTTTATTAATTATCAGTAAAGTATCGTATTGTCATTCAAAACAATCGTGTACATAAAATTTCAGTTCAACTGTATGTTTTAAAACGTGAAGGAAAAAAACCTTTTCAAGTTTTGACACAAGTCATCAAAACGATCGCTAAGTCGCCAAAAATGATGCCAACGTGGTTTATTTGTAATTCTTTAAATAATTAGTTTTAATCAACTAATTTTTATTAATTATTATTATATTATTGTATTCTTATCCAAAATAATCCTGTATATAAAATTTCAACTGAGATGAGCGCTTTAAAATGTATTTTACTAACGATTGAAAATTCCAACAAGATAAATAAATGTATAAATAAATCTATATATATAAAGGAGAAAAGCGACTCACTCACTCACTCACTGACTAATCACGATATCTCCGGAACTATTAAACCGACAGACTTGAAATTTGGTAGGTAGGTTCCCTTCATGGAGTAGACGCCAGCTAAGAACGGATTTTGCAAAGTTCGAACCTCAAGGGGCGTTATAGATATTTATTTCCATTACTAAACTATTAGATGCACAGTCGTGAAACTTGGTACACAGATATCTTTCATAAAGTTGAGATTCCCTACATAATGATTTTTACAAAAATCGACCTCCAAGGGGCGTTGAGGGCGCTCAAGGGGCGTTATACATAATTATTTCCATTTTTAAACTATTAGACGTACAGTCTTGAAATTTGGTAAGCTGATTCCTTTAATAGAGTACAGATCCGCTGCAAAATGGGTTTTGTCAAAATCGACTCCCAAGTGGCGTTGTAGAGTATTAAGTGGCGTTATAGGCAATTAACTCCTTTTTTAAACTATTAGACGTAAAATGTACAAATTTAGTAAGCTGATTCCATTCATTAAGTAGAGATCCGCTATAAGATGGGTTATGTGAAAATCGTTTCCTAAGTGGCGTTGCGAGGGCTTAAGGGACGTCATACATAATTATTTCCATTTTTAAACTATTAGACGTACAGTCATTACATTTGGTAAGCGAATTCCTTTCATGTGTGGAGATCCGCTACAAAATAGTTTTGGGGAAAATTGATCCCCAAGGGTCACTGAGGGGGATTCAGGGGCGTACTAGATAAATATTTCCGCTTTTCAACTAATAGAAACACCTGCTTGAAAATTAGAAAGCATGTTCCGTTCATGGAATAAAGTTCCTTTTACAAAGATTTTTGCGAAAACGGACCCCCAAAGGAGTGGAGTTCCGAGGGATTAAGGCATGTTATAGAAAAATTCCTGTTTTTGAATTTAACTCATTTACTCGAAATTTTTTGAGCACTTTTCTTTAGTTGAATAGAGTTCCACTAAGAATGGATTTTACGGAAATCAACTCCAGGGGGAAGCGGGGAGAGTTATTGGGGCGTATTGATAGACAAAATTCCCGTTTTTGAACTGCTAAGACTATAATAATAAAATTTGGTTTGCATGCTTCTTTTGTTGAATTGGAATCCGCTAAGAATGCTGTCAACGAGGTATTGATGATAAAAATTCCGTTTTTGCTCTGTTAGATTTACACTTGAAATTTAGCGCGCATGTTTATTTTATGGAGTAGAGATCCACTGAAAGTTGCTTTGGTGGAAATTCACTTAATTATTAGGTTAAGTGAGCGAAAAAAAATCTTTCTACTTCTATTTTAGATATAAATAGAAATTAGATATTATAATTTATTTTCTTTTTATATCAAGGGGCGAGAGTGTAACAGCTATAAATATATTTTTCAATACAATCGAATTCTTAATGCTAGATATCAATAATTAATATATATGTAAATAGTATACATATATACAACATCGTGAAATACCCAGTGAAGTGGGTGGATAACGGCTAGTAAATATATAAATAAATAAATATATAGAGATTGTAAGCTAATATTAGGAATTGAAAAAAATGAATTCAGTATTTTAAAAAAAACCAAGTGCAATTTTATTCGCACGGTATCTAGAGTAAACATTCACGCAATAATACCTTTTTTTAGATAATCCTTATTACGAACATTAACAAATACAGTGATTTAATTTCGAGGAGTTTTTTCAACATTATTCATTTTGTAATGGATGGGCTGTCCCATCCATAAGTGTACGAGAGTTAGAAGGAAGAATAGCCATAGTCAAAATAAACAATTTATTAACAAGTCTCAACAATCTAACAAATCTCAACAACCCAAGTTAGGAAATGCACCTTTAGATAAACATTGGAGCAAAAGCGAGGTAGACGAGAAAATTGAATATTTGATTATAAATCGAATCACTTACTCTTGGCGCGTCCTAGCAATACACCTTCTAAATATTTGAAATAACGTTCTAGGTTAATCTACTTCGATTCGACTCTATTCCAATTTAAACAGGTAATTGACCAAATCGTCAATCTTAAATAAAGGGTGTTTTTTTAGAGGTATAGAACTTTAAATTGCAATAAAACAACGATGTATTATTCGATTGACATGCATTTTTTTTTATTCGAAAGATAATCTTGTGGCATTACATTTTAAATATGATTTCTGGCATATGACTGTCACGGCTGGCTCGGATGTAGTCCAATCTGGACGTCCAATTTTCGATGACTTTTTCCAACATTTGTGGCCGTATATCGGCAATAACACGGCGAATGTTGTCTTCCAAATGGTCAAGCGTTTGTGGCTTATCCGCATAGACCAATGACTTTATATAGCCCCACAAAAAAATAGTCTAGCTGTGTTAAATCACAAGATCTTGGAGGCCAATTCACAGGTCCAAAACGTGAAATTAGGCGGTCACCAAACGTGTCTTTCAATAAATCGATTGTGGCACGAGCTGTGTGGCATGTTGCGCCGTCTTGTTGGAACCACAGCTCCTGGACATCATGATTGTTCAATTCAGGAATGAAAAAGTTAGTAATCATGGCTCTATACCGATCACCATTGACTGTGGCCTTCATCGTTTTTGAAGAAGTACGGACCAATGATTCCACCAGCCCATAAAGCGCACCAAACAGTCAGTTTTTCTGGATGTAACGGTGTTTCGACATACACTTGTGGATTAGCTTCACTCCAAATGCGGCAGTTTTGTTTGTTGACGTAGCCATTCAACCAGAAGCGCACTTCATCGCTAAACAAAATTCGCTTATGAAGTCATCGAAAATTGGACGTCCAGATTGGACTACATCCTAGCCAGCCGTGGCAGTCATATGCCAGAAATCATATTTAAAATGTAATGCCACAAGATTATCTTTCGAATAAAAAAAAATTCATGTCAATCGAATAATACATCGTTGTTTTATTGCAATTTAAAGTTCTATACCTCTAAAAAAAATACCTTTATTAAGCAAATAATTTACGAATCACTCTCGACTAGTTTGCTATTACTTTACGTTAATGACTAACTCCTATCATTTAGCTCCAAATCTTTCTTTCCCCCGAAGCTAAAAGTTAATGCTTTTATATAAGCCTTGATTTGTATAAGTCACATCTTCTGGAGAAAATTTTCATTAGAATCATATTTGAAGAAACAGTTTTACCCCAAGAGGATAAGTAGGAGGTACGCGAATAGACCCGTTACAATTTAACCATTTGTATATAAAACTTTTTAATATATATTTGGTCCAATTTTTGTACAAAATTCTTTTGTACCATTTATTTTTTAAAAATCCAATTTCTTTCTTTTTTAGCCTTGTAGGAAGTACAATTTTGTCTCTTATCATTTTATTTTATTATACTATATATATAATATATATGAAAATAAGTTGACTTGATGAATTTATCATCATTTGGAAGCAATTAAGAATGGAAATAATAAATAAAATTATATTAAGAGAATAATTTACAGTTTTTCAGCAAGATGATGAAAGCTCAATAACAAAAGAAACTTTCAAAATAGGTCATTTGAATAATTTTGCAAATTGAAATCAAGGAATCACGACTCACAGAAAACATATTTTTAAATTCCTACTATTAGCTCTATCTCTCACACACTCTCTCTATATACATTTATTTATTTATCTTGATGGAGTTTTCAATCTTTAATAAAATACATTTTAAAGCGCTCGATTGAGCTGAAATTTTATTTACATCATTATTTTGGATGACAGTACAATAATTTAATTATAATTAATAAAAATTAATTGATTAAAACTAATTATTTAAAGAATTACAAATACAGCCACGTTGGCATCATTTTTGGCGACTTGTGTCAAAACTTGAAAAGTTTTTTTTACTCACGTTTTAAAGCATTCAGTTGAACTGAAATTTTATATACACGATTGTTTTGGATGGCAATACGATACTTTAATGATAATTAATAAAAATTAATTACCACTTAATGTTGTGATTCTGTCCTATGTATATATATATATATTTATATTAATTGTAACTATTTAATAAAAAGTAGCGAAAATAAAATTTTTCTTTGTTGATCTAAGTAGGAATTGAGCTAAGAATTTTTTTTATATTACTTGTTGTATTAGTAATAACAAAAAAAAATTAGTCATTGGATTTTCCTTCTATTTAGATCATTCTGTAGAAATTATATTAAAATAACGACCGTGCATGTCTTTAAAAGATTCTACGGATCAATGAAATATTATGTTTTGATTCTTCATAGAAACAACTGACTTCTACCAGTAATATCTGTCATAAAATTCGACATTTATCTCAATATTAAAGAAAGAGATCTACTTATTGCTTGCTTCATCTAATTAATTATCACACTATGTGCATCAAGATTTTTTTTAAATATTGAAAAATACATTTCTTGAATATCATAAATAGCAGAAAGAAGCACAATTCAGTGCTATTTCTACTCCCAGTCCGCATTTGAGAATTTCTTCTTGACACAAAATTCTCTATTGTAATAAGAAATATATATTGAAGAAAACTGATTAAAATAAATTGCAAGATCCAGTCTTAATTTAATTTAACTGACAAAATCCAGAGTTAGAGAAGCCCACACTCTCTAAGAATTAAATAATTATTATCATTTAATTTGTTTACTTACAATATTTCAGCTTGAAAGATAAGAAAAGTAAACATTTGGAAATAAAAGAAAATCATTACGATGGGAATAAATCCAGGTTTCCTCTAAGAACTTCAAGGTTAAGAAATTGCTTAAATTCAAAGTATCCTAAGTTAAATCTTTATCACTAATTATTATATTTTTACCATATATATTTTTTGTCAAAGGAACAATAATTAGCACTATTATATATAAAGTTAGAAACTGTAGCTCACACCTCAATTTTTAGCAAAATCGGTATAAAATTAGCGTGCATTCGTTGGAGGAAGCACAAAATCGATAGAACAAAACAAAATCACACAATGTGAATCATGCAAAAATACGAGCAAAACTCACAAAATGTCGGATTTTTATTAATGATGTATAGTTTTTCTTATTTTTTTTGGTTATTTTGAAGTTATTTTTAAATTTTTTTACGTCTGTGTTGAGAAAATAGGGCACAAAAATTTGAGAATAACAATAAATCCTGAAAACAACACGTTATGCCAGTTTAGGAGATCCGTTAGAGCAAACAGCCAATGATACTTGCCCGTTTCCGTCATCTGACTAGGTCAGGTGATCGATTGACTACTGGAATATTTTTTAAAGAATATAGAAAAACTCTTTAAAAATGAAGTTAAA
Organism: Trichonephila clavipes; assembly: GCA_019973935.1. Taxonomy (NCBI): domain Eukaryota; kingdom Metazoa; phylum Arthropoda; class Arachnida; order Araneae; family Nephilidae; genus Trichonephila; species Trichonephila clavipes. The sequence continues at coordinate 453,181 of BMAU01015936.1, forward strand.
TCTTTCAGAGCATTTGAAATTCATTCTTTTCGTATATGTCATTAATATCTAAGTATTTCTCTCTATATATATGTTACAGTAAAAGTGGGAAATCCGTTATTTCAAAGAATTTCATGAAATAACTAAACAATTCAATTAAAGTATATGAAATTATTGAATTTAATTATTTAACTAGGTATTCTATAGAATAACGATAACTTGACCGTTATGAAATACGTCACTCAAAAGTTCTTCGTACCGGCTATAGATGCTTTTAGTCAGTTTTGAACCACTTATAGCTGTTGGCTCGTGTAAAAAATGTATAATAATAAAAAGTGTGTTTTTGTTTCAAAAATAATACGCAGTGCAATTCAAAGTGTTATCACAGCAATCTTAGCTCTAATAAATGATGAAAAGTAAAACAAAGGTATTTCATAAAATTTAAATTAATATTTTATTCGTAATACTTTGTTTGAAAAAGTTTACACAATGTTTTTATGAAGCAACAGTTTTTCTTCCCAGTATGTATTTTTTTGATAACATTTAAATATAACTATTTCTGCAACATATTCTTTTTTCCCCCTTTCTTATTAATTGATGTTAGAGCAATATGAGCAATACTAAATTATACCATCTGCGCTTTTCCTTATTATTTATCAATTAATCTTTCGCAATAGGAATAAAATGTATTTTCTGAGAGATTTTAGTTATTTATAACCAATTAATTTATAAAATAACTTTTAAATTGTTTATTTTTCACTTTCTCTATTATTAGTTATTTCATAGAATAACTAGATAAAGTATGAAATTATTCATCTAGTATGTACTTTAACTAACTTGTCTAGTTGTTTCATGAAATATATAGTTATTCTATGAAATAACAGAATTATGCACTTTAACGGTAACACATATATATCTATATAGGAGAAAAGTGACTTACTCACCAGGTAGCTACCACCATGTCAGTCTCAAGTTATAGGAGCCCCAACATGTGTAACATTTTGACACTTTCAAATAAGTTTTGTTAATGCGAACATTTTACCTTACTTCCCAAAAGAGGGCTCCCAAAGAATTGTGATACAGGGCCCACTCAGAATTAGCTATGCCAGTGCTACTCACTCATCACGAGATCTCCGAAATTATTAGTCCTGCAGTCTTGAAATTTGGCAGGAATATTCATTTCAATGAGTAGAGATCCTCTAAAAACGAGTTTTTCGTAAATCGATTCCCAAGGAAGGTTGAAGAGTTATACAGACAAAAAAATTCTCGACTTTTAATTGTTAGACCTACAGATTTGAAATATGGTAAGCATGTTTCTTTTGTTGAACAGGGATCCGCTAAAAATGATATTTAAGAAATTCAAACCACGAGGTTACAAGGGCGTAAATGATTTTTTTTTGTTTTAGAAAAATTCAGGTCTTGACCTTTTTAAAGCAAGAAACTAGTGATATAAGAATATTTTTCAATACAATAGAAGGCTTAATTAAGAAAAGAATAAAATTCTAAATAATAGTTTAAAAAACTAAAAAAACACGCTTTTGTTGTAGATTGTTTTTTGTTTGCTGTATTTGTATTAACAATGAGCGTTTTGGCTTTAGGGTTGTAACTTAATCTTTTAGTCACCAAATCTGCAATTAGTTGTCATATATGGAAATGGTAAATCGTTAATTCTGGTGACTCTGATCAGGACAATGGAACAAAATTATTAAATTATTGCATTGTCATCAGTCCCTCACAAGTGTGCAAAATTTCGAATTAATCTGACCTTTTAAAGTAGGTAAAAATCGAGTTCAAAGAGTCCGTTACATGCAGGTGAAGCTAATAAAAGCGTGTTGAAAAAGAATGTATAGTCTTACAATGTTATGAAATACCCAGCGATGCGAACAGGTAATGGCTAGTATATATGTAGATAGCATCATGTTTACTTCAATCCCGAAAAAATATCTGAAATTATAAACAAAATAAAGATAATTTTGATTACTATATGCAAGCAACGGAAGACCGATAATGGACTCAAAGCTTGATTTGAAGACTTTACAGAAGATAAGTGACGTTTTTCGCAAAGAAGGAGGATAAGGGGAAATCAGACTTGTGTCGTGCGCCTAAGCTTCGATTTGACGCCCTTGCCCTACATGCGGCCGCCCGAGAGTTCGCGGTCGGCCGAACCCGTGGGGCGTCGGACCGAAGCGAGCCGTTACTTTGAGGTCCTTGCACTTAGCAGCGACAGCAGTCTTTGCTTTTTCGGAAGAAAACGGACACTTTTAACGTTGCGTAATCGATGGTCGAGCGATTTCTAACTGACGCGCACACTCTGAGCGTTAAGTTATGCAAAACATTTTGGATGCATGCATGCCTGTGTTGCATGTTGAGTCATTGGGAGAACAATTACAGTGAATGTGATGAGTTCTGGAATTTTCTCCTGGCGAATCGCTTGAGTATAAAAGCGGTGCACGAAACCTCTGTATGTTACCTTTTCACTGAGTACGTAGAACAATTACAAAGAATATTATAATAGACGGATTTAGATTTCGGGATGGTATGGAGGTCTTCTCCTTGTGAGCAGTGCACTGAATCAGAATAACTGAAAAGTAGATTTAAAAAGAACGCGAAGAGATCTGGAATTATTTTTGCAATAAAATTTTCTTTTTAAGAATCATAATTATAATAATAAGAAGAATAGTTCGTGAAAAGATACTATGCTACCTTTCTCCAAAATCACAGAAAAATAATTGAAAAAAGTGTAAATTTTGTACTTTTTTTAAAAAAAATTCTTTCCTTACGAATCGTTATTATTTTTTTATTCATATTAATGGAATTAAATGCAATAACTTAAATCATAGATAAGTAAAGAAAATTAGAAGGAATATCAAAAATTTTTAAATACTAACTTCTGATTTGGGAAAATGTATCTCCGAAACGAATTTTTCAAAACAGTTTACAATCAAAATGGAAAAATGTTAGTGGCGTAACGTACACCCCCACATCGCGGATGAGCCCGAAACCTGACTGTACGTACCCTTTATAAGATCCGGCTTAAGGCCCAAAACCTGACTTTGCAGGGAGGCCCTAATAAGCTCCGTTAAGCCACTGAGTAATATGTACGTATGCATCTACATTAACATGGTCATTTAAGAACAATAATAAATTGTATGAGTTATCTTAATCATTTTCTTTATGAAAATTTTCTGTCTGTTTGCTATCTTTTCTCATAGTATTAAAGAAAAATTATGTACTCTTATAAAGTTTGCATTTTTTAAAGTTTTTTTTCCTTGATTGAAATCGCTTCATAATTTTTCAATAAAATAACTAACATATTGAACAATGTGCAACTTTTATAATGAAGCGAGGTTATATGCACTTATATTTATTTCGAATGAGTCGTCGTGAAGAATAATTCCAAAGAAATGACGAGAATCACGAGTTGGATTAGGTAGCATTCTGAGAGAAAATCTATTTATGGAATTGCTTGGCTTTCAAAGCATCTTTGGTTAAAATTTGTGTACTTAAAAAATAATGCATAAGTTACTTCCCGAGTGGGAATCATAGACAGCAATTATAAAAAAATATGTTTTTTAATGTTGTTTTATTTTGTGAACTGTCTACAATCGCTTTAACTGAGTGTATATGGCATAGAGATCGGCACGGTGTTCGTTCAGTTCGTTCAAAAAATTCCACTTAAGTCTTTTGTACAGGGGCTAATACACGTTCAATTTGTACAGAGTGTTTTTTTTCCAGGTATAGAAGTTTAAGTTGGCATTACTTTCCAAGATGGCGACCGATTTAACAGCTGTCAAGTGATTTATTCTGAGTTTGGTTTGGCAATTCATCATGAATAGACTCACGCCTGAACAACGCTTTCAAATCGTGCAATTTTATTTCGAAAATAATGGTCGATTTTCATAAGCGAATTTTGTTTAGCGATGAAGCGCACATCTGGTTGAATGGCTACGTCAACAAACAAAACTGCCGCATTTGGAGTGAAGCTAATCCACAAGTGTACGTCGAAACACCGTTACATCCAGAAAAACTGACTATTTGGTGCGCTTTATGGGCTGGTGGAATCCTTCTTCAAAAACGATGAAGGCCACAGTCAATGGTGATCGGTATAGAGCCATGATTACTAACTTTTTCATTCCTGAATTGAACAATCATGATGTCCAGGAGCTGTGGTTCCAACAAGACGGCGCAACATGTCACACAGCTCGTGCCACAATCGATTTATTGAAAGACAAGTTTGGTGACCGCCTAATTTCACGTTTTGGACCTGTGAATTGGCCTCCAAGATCTTGTGATTTAACACCGCTAGACTATTTTCTGTGGGGCTATGTAAAGTCATTGGTCTATGCGGATAAGCCACAAACGCTTGACCATTTGGAAGACAACATTCGCCGTGTTATTGCCGATATACGGCCACAAATGTTGGAAAAAGTCATCGAAAATTGGACGTCCAGATTGGACTACATCCGAGCCAGCCGTGGCAGTCCTATGCCAGAAATCATATTTAAAATGTAATGCCACAAGATTATCTTTCGAATAAAAAAAATTCATGTCAATCGAATAATACATCGTTCTTTTATTGCAATTTAAAGTTCTATACCTCTAAAAAAACACCCTTTAGGAGCTCTAGGTGCTCAAGCTGGAGCAGATGTGCAGAGTGAGATATCTTGTTATTTGACGTGGTTCCAAGCTACGAGGTTAATAATGAAGAATGCTCAGCCCTAGTTGATAAATAAGGGTTCCCCAGGAGTAATGAGACAATGAAGCAATCATCAAGAGCAACGTAAGAGTTGTGTTCTACTGCCAATCTGCATGTTGTTTCCTTTGAAAGTCATTTAAATATTACCAGGGATATTTTTTTAGAGTTTTTGCTTATGGAATTTTCTGTCCGTGAAACGATATAAAAGTGCTGCCTCGTGCACGCAATTCTGTATGCTACCTGAGAGTGTAGACATTGAGAATGTCGGAAGAAAATTACAGCGAATCTGATGACTTTATAATACTCAATAAACACAAAATTGTCTGACTTGAGTTACTTTAAGCACGCATTTCCAACTTTGATATCATTGTAGTAATGGAACAATAATTTTATATATATATATATATATGTGAGTATTATTCATATAAAAATTTATATCATTTGCGATTTTTCACCTTTACTTTTTCTTCTAAATTGTTCTTTAATAAAAGAAAGGGAATTTTACATTTTTTAAAGCTAAAGTATACCTAAGTCTAAAATGTAAGCATTAATTGTTCACATATGATCTTTGAATATAAATACATTTCAAACGTCCTTTTCAGTATACTAATAAAGAGTGTTTTTTCCCAGGTATAGAAGTTTAAGTTGGCATTACTTTCCAAGATGGCGACCGATTTAACAGCTGTCAAGTGATTTATTCTCAGTTTGGTTTGGCAATTCATCATGAATAGACTCACGCCTCAACAACGCTTTCAAATTGTGCAATTTTATTTCGAAAATAATGGTTCTGTGCGGAATACGTATCGCGCACTACGTCCATTTTATCGTCGACAAAATCGTCCATCAGAGCAGTTAATTCGATTAACCATGGAACGTTTTCGCACCACGTTTACTCTAATTTATAACTCGCATCCCCAGAGTCGCCGTACGGTGCGTACAGAAGAAGCTATTGCTACTGTAGAGCGTAGCATTGAGGAAGACCCGAATGAGTCCATTCGCCATCGAGCACAGGAATTGGATCTGTGTCCATCCACTTTATGGAAGATTTTGCGGAAGGATCTTGGTTTGCGTGCTTACAAAATCCAACTTGTGCAAGAATTGAAGCCAAACGATCATCAAGCAAGGCGTAGATTCGTCGAATGGGCCCAAAACGAGATTGCCGTTGTTCCCGATTTTCATAAGCGAATTTTGTTTAGCGATGAAGCGCACTTTTGGTTGAATGGCTACGTCAACAAACAAAACTGCCGCATTTGGAGTGGAGCTAATCCACAAGTGTATGGCGAAACACTGTTACATCCAGAAAAACTGACTGTTTGGTGCGCTTTATGGGCTGGTGGAACCCTTCTTCAAAAACGATGAAGGCCACAACGTTACAGTCAATGGTGATCGGTATAGAGCCATGATTACTAACTTTTTCATTCCTGAATTGAACAATCATGATGTCCAGGAGCTGTGGTTCCAACAAGACGGCGCAACATGTCACACAGCTCGTGCCACAATCGATTTATTGAAAGACAAGTTTGGTGACCGCCTAATTTCACGTTTTGGACCTGTGAATTGGCCTCCAAGATCTTGTGATTTAACACCGCTAGACTATTTTCTGTGGGGCTATGTAAAGTCATTGGTCTATGCGGATAAGCCACAAACGCTTGACCATTTGGAAGACAACATTCGCCGTGTTATTGCCGATATACGGCCACAAATGTTGGAAAAAGTCATCGAAAATTGGACGTCCAGATTGGACTACATCCGAGCCAGCCGTGGCAGTCCTATGCCAGAAATCATATTTAAAATGTAATGCCACAAGATTATGTTTCGAATAAAAAACATTCATGTCAATCGAATAATACATCGTTGTTTTAGTGCAATTTAAAGTTCTATACCTCTAAAAAAACACCCTTTACTATCTGAATTCTAAGCTGAAAAAGAGTAAAAGTGCATTAATTTATCTTTACCATTTATATTTCAGTAAAATCCTCTAAAATTTCAAACTTTTTATTCACAACAATAAACCGACAATATTATATAAATATACATCATTATAAGTGATAAAAAAAGCTTCAGTTTGTTTCAAGTAATGTACATAGAAGGAAAAATTTACCACAGTTTCACAAACACCTCTAATAAACATATTTTTTAACTTAAAAGGGGAGGGGTCCAGAGTTGTAAGATCACAATAAAAACTTCTTAAAATTATTTAAAGCGCTTTTTTCCCCTTAAGATTATATTTTTAGCATTTTTCAGAGCATCGCAATGAGTATTCGAATTTTAAGAAATTCGTTTACAATACCTTTAGCTTTAAAAATACTTGTCCTCCAAGTCAATAATACTTATGAATAAAAAAAGAGATAAATTGTTGCTGTTATGTTCTTTTTTTTTCAAAATTAACGTAGTCCTAGGCTAAAAATTCGAAATTTAAATATTTCAATCTCCAGGGACATTATGTTGCAGTCAAACATTTATCAGTTTAGACTGATTTCAAGCCAACATTTCTTTAAATAATAATAAAAAGTTTTTAATAAATGAATTTGTAACTATTGCAAACTTTTTGAATAAACCGAAACATTGCAAAAGCAGTTCTCAATATTTTACTTCTTTAAAAATTTACATCAAATTCCCAAAGAGAAACAAAGTAATACTCAATCATTTTTATTTGCTATGTCAAATACAACTACATATGAAATGCAATGTATTTTTGTTTTGAATTTTCAGAAAAAGAAAAATAAATAAACCCATTACACACAAAATCCTTTCACTAAAAAATTAAATAATAATAAAAATTCATTAATTTTTCTTCTAGTTAAATAACAATAAAAAAAATCAGGCCACAAACACAAAAACTTAATGCTCGATCAACAGTTAAAGAGTGATTCATTCATAGCATCTTGGACAAAATGTCTCGACATTTCTCATTTAAAAAAAAAAGCACCTCACAACAAACACGCCATTTTCCCCCATCTGCTACTTTTCAACCCACTCACTATATTTTCCCGAATAAGACGGGAGATAAACAAAGAAAAACAATGAGTAATCCGGAATGAGTTTTCCAGGTTTGCAGCCAGACGGAGACTAGACTAGGACAAGCGGCAGACAGTCTGCTGGCGTAATGCAAAATCAATACGTCTATGAGTAAATTGGGAATTCAAAGGGTAAAATGCTCTCTTATAGCCCTTGGTCTTTATATTTAAAATGTTACAGTCTAGAAGTATAAAGTTGCATAGGTAACTGCAGTGAATGATTCAGATTTTGGCCCGTTTCCATTTCCATGTTTATAAAGCGGAGTTGGTGTAGGGTAAAAACTTTTTTCTCTTTAATTGTTGAGAAAAATTAACATATTATACATTTTAGTTACTCAGATTTATTTAGTCGAAAGTTAATTGAATTCTTTAAAGGGCGGTGGTATAGTTTGTTCAACAATGTCAAATTATTCCCATACAGAGATTGAATTTCATACAGTGTCTATCATTTCACATATTTCCATTTTTCCAGGGACAAGAAAAAAACTCAACTGATTTTTCCTTCCTTTTTCATTTGAATATAGTAGCATCTACGTGGTATCTTATTTCTAAGGCGTTGTCTTTCCATTGATCCATGCTTGTAATTTAATTACAGAATATGTGAAAACAAAGAAACCGAAGAATGCAGAAGTTTGTCAAGTATCAAATAACGAAAAGTGACAGCTGTATCTTTATTTTACATTCGGATAGTTTCAATAACATTTTATACTGGTTACATACTTTAAATATTTCTTAATATATTCATCGTTAAGGACAGACAGAAAAATGCTTTCATTTTTATAAAAATTTGTGACATTGTAACTCGTGCATTTGTTTATAGTAGTGTTTTTAAAATTTCAGAATATTTCATAAATAATTAGTTTTTCCGTTTAACATATAAATGGACAGCTTATTTAGCATTATAGTATAGGATAAAAAATGCGAAACACATTTTATAAAAGAAAAATATGTGCCAACTCGGATAAAAATGAGTAGTATGACAAAATAAGTGATTCGCTACAGGATAGTGAAGCCAGAATATAATATTAATGTTCGAGTACTTATATAAATGAAAAAATTTTCCTCATTTTGAGTCCTGTTTTTTAACATTAGCCGAAAACAGCCTTACCCCCCGAGTTTTTGGCCTATTATGCTTATAAATTTTGTAGCATTTGTTTGTATTAATATATAAGTGTGCGTATGTGCTTGTATAGATATGTGTTTATACATAAATATAATTCGTCTTTATTTTTCTAAGTGTGCCTATATTTCTGGATCAATGAATCTGGAAATAACTTGTTTATTTTTCTTTGATTCATTATGATCTAAGCATTTTCAAATGCATCTTTAGTTAAGTTACATTTTTATTTGCAATGTATTTAGAGCTCCTATCCATTATATTTCATAGGATTTCGCTCAGTATTGTAAACAAGGTCGGGGTAAAGGTTGGATTCTGGTTACACCCCACTTTTATGTAAGTTTAAAAGCTGTCCTCAGTCAGCAATGTTTATAATACTGCAACATCCATCTTTTTAAGTTTCAAAAATCTCAATTATATATTTTATTTTTAGTATTCAGTCTTCCAAGTACTCCTTCCGAACCTCATGAATAAATACATTATTTCATCAGATTTTTAAGATGACTGACAACACTCGGAATTATGATTTTGAAAAAGCATATAAATGGATAAAAAAAATTTTTTTTTTATTAAATGTCAGTTGAATTAGAATATACATGCAAAATTGTTTTAAGAATAGTATTTCCAGAAAAATCTATTTAAATGCAATTTTTTGACGCAAGAGGCAGAAAGAGAGACATGTTTTCACAACATTCTCTTTTCGTGAAAAATGTTTCGATAATATCTTACCTTTATATAGCTAGGATTTCTGTATCGGGGCTGAACAAGGATTTCTCAAAATAACTAATTTAGGAGTGGATTTATATATTCATATTTTAGTATATCTATTTATAGAGCAGAGATATTTTAACAAAAAATACCTATTATTATTTCAATTGATCGTAACTCTGAAAATAATGTGAATATTTCAAGAATCCTAGTTCAACCCACGTATCGAAGTCCTAGTTATAAAAATAGGTAACATATTATTATTATTATTATTATTATTATAGAAGCCTTTTTCATAACAGGAGAATATTTTTAAAATACGTCATTTTTTCTTCATTTTTTACCAAAAAATTGCATTTAAGGTATCCGAACACGTTGAAATTGACCAAATTCGGTCAAAACAGATATTTTTTGTTTTTTATTTTATGGAATAGAGGAATCTTTTGGTTTACAAAATTTTATAAAATTAGAAAAACCGGAAGTGGGTCTTTGATCTACCAGAAGTGGGCACTTAAATTGTTCCAAATCTATCATGGCGAGTCAGATAACTCAAAATGTTATAAATGTACTTGCATAAAACTCTTTTTGAACCTGATATTTATACTATTTTCTAGAAATTGCATTAAAATATTTTTAATTGTATGAATATTGTTTGAACTGTTATTTAAATAAGGGTCTCACATAAAGGATGTCACATTTCTTATAATGTTTACTCAATCAGCTTTAAGATTCTTAAATTTTAATAAAACATTAAAATTTTAGTACATTCTCTAGATAAATGCATCTAACTTGTTTTAGTTTATTACTTTTATACTGATATCAGTTTATTACTTTTTTTTCTCTCTAATTGTGCTTTGAAGTTTTTCAAAAATATTGTTAAAATTTCCCTTATAATTTTGATTTTTGTAAAATTTAGATATTTTTTTTAAGTATCATTATATATAGTTAAATATTAGTACTTATTGGTATTGATTCATATATAAAAAGCATTTATAATGTTTAAATATACTATTTTCTAAAAATGTACTCGAACACAATTCGGATACCTTAAATAATTTTCTCCTTTTAGTAATATTCTTAAAACAATTTTATGTGGTTATTGTAATTCAATTGACTCTAAATATAAAATTTTTTTTTATCGATTTACATGCTTTTTCAAAATCACGATTCCGAGAACATAGTCACCTTAAATTCAATTCCTGTTTCTTAACCTAAGTGTTTCCCATGAAACCAAAACTCGAACACATATATTGTTCTTTTGTATCTCTTTTCAACCCTTGTTCTAAAACTCAACCAAACTGCAATTCTTCCGCCTATGTTTCTATATAGACAAGGATACATCTCTTCCAGCACAGTTGACAACCACATAATAACAGTCGCTTTCAACCATCACAGTGAAATCATTATTATTAACCACCATTTGTTTACCTGTTGATAGCGATGATTTCATTCCACGCGAAGGGCATCCGCTCTCTCTTTCTTTCAGTTCATTTCCTACCAGTGGTCACCGCATTCGGACAAACTCATTCAGGTCTTGGACTGTGTCCCATTGTCCTTCGGCGACGTGAAACCGAAATCGATACGAGCCTCAAAGTTATCGGAGCGTTTCGGTTTCATTCTCACACAATCATGGACGCTCGAAATCGAATGGAACTTCGTTTTCAACCCTTTCGAAATGAGATGGAATGGCTTCCAAAAAGAAACGCTCCAATCAAATGTAAATGGCGGTGCTTTTTCGAACGATTTCTCATCCACCAGAGCGTACTGAGGCTCAAAATAGAGGTTCTGTTTTGTTTGTTTCTTTTCTCTTTTTTGTTCTGATCTTGAATATTTTTTTTTGGTTAATGAAAGCGAAGTGATCAGTATTCCAGACTCGTTTGCAAGGATGGGAGGTTTTTCGCATGTGCGTACGCGAAAATTAGAGGTTGGAGACTGTAATTTTCGTTAGAAAATTGCTTGTTTTCTAATTTTTGTTTTCTACTTTGTTTGTTGCTTCCTCCTACAGCTAATCTGAGTTTCAATTCGCAGCTAACAAGCTTTTAATTTAACTTTCATGTGAAAGATACAAATATTCAGTAGATTGTGTTGAGATGCACAGTAGCTTGAAAAAATGCGATACATACTCATTGGGTGGTTGTTGTTTTTTCTCCCACAAAATTACATCTAAGTTTTGACACCCCAAATAAATTGCAGAATATTATGTAAGAACACATTCATGTATTTAAAAGAGACATTTTTTTAAAGTGAATGTTAAGTTAAGTGTGTTCGTATATCCTCCCCTCTCTTTTCTTTTTGCAGTAATAATAATTTATTTATTGGAAATAACAATTACATTTTTTATTTCCAGGAAGAAGTCAAAAGTTTTTAAAGCAATATTTTGTTCTATAATTGCACAAGTAATAAACTCTTAATGCTATATTTAAAACATAAATGTGATGACCTAAAATCTTTTTTTTTTAAATAAATCCTTTAAAATAGAACTCTTATAATAATATATTTGTTTCGAAATAATTCTTTAATTTTGTATAAATTGCACGTACCAAAAAATAAGTCATAAGAAAATCTAAATTATGCCTTCATAAAATTTTAGCATAGTTTAAAAATCCATAGAACGTGCCCAAAGGCCTTTGGTGACCGAAAAAGTGTGAGTGAATGTATTAATATCGTAAGTGCTGTTGGTGACGATCCGTGCAGTTTTGAACGGATCCTGAGAAGGCACCTACCTCACTCTCCTTCCACACCATGCCAACGTAATGACTTTGAAACATGACAGATTTTACATGCATAAAACCAGTGATCTTCAAACTGTGTTCCACGGAACCCTGGGGTTCCCCAAGGCATAACCAAGGGTTCCACGAATCACAATAAAAAATCGAAGAAAAAAATTATAAATGTGTGCACACACAAACTGAATTCCTGTATAGTATGAAGTTTGTTTAACTACAAGTATCTAAAGCTCATCCCAGTCATTAAAACTGAAAATTTTATTTATACATAATGTAACTGTTATCTTGTAATACTTTTAAACTTTTATTATAGTAGAATAAAATAATATTAAAATCTTTTTATAATATGTATGTGAATATTTTGTTGTTAACACTATCCCGGGTTCCTCGAAATAATTTTATACTTATTGGTACAATGCTTGGCAGAACTAAATAGTTTTCTATCTAGAAATGCCTCTTTTTTCATTAGTGAGAAAAAAATATATCATAAAGGATAGGAAACACTTATCAACAGGTTTGGCGTTTTGCAAACAGCTCCTAAATTTTAGGCCGCAAATTCATGCAAAATACACAGGACATTAAAATCCTATTCAAAACAATGTATTTAAGTGAAAACTATTCCTCGATGTGAGTGGCTATAAAAATAACATACGAAAACAAATTAAGCGCAGAATGTCAAATGCGACTGCAAATCATTTCAACGGACATAGATTTCAAGGACCACAGCCTCAAAAAAAAAAAAAGTGAAGAAATAAAAATAGACGTAGAATAAAGCAGTTTATTTCATTAAAAGAGACAATTTTATTCAATAATAAATGAAACTATGAAAGAAAAACATTTTCAATATCATTCTTTAATTACTGATAAACAAATAAATAAACTAAATGGCAGGGGGAGGGATTACTTGAGATTCAAAAGGTAAGTGGACTGAGTTAGAAATCTCTTTCTTTAGAATGTCTAATACATATCTACCTAAGTAAGCCCAGTACATGAATATTTTTTTAAAAAAAAGAAAAAAGAAAACCATATAAAAAATAATATATATTAAAAATAATAATAAAAACATATACGTATATACAGTACTTTACCAAGTAATCCATTGAAATAATACAAATAAATATATTATGCACCTCGGAATCAAAGAATATACTCTAATTTCTCTTTTAATACAATCGGTTTAAAAAATAAAATGTGAAAACAATTTAATATTTATAAATTAAATTGTAGTTATATTTCAACACAAACATATAACTCAAAATATATTAGCCTTCTCTTTATTATAAGCAACTAAATATCAAACATACAAATTGCTTTAGATTCTAGACTGACATAAATTCGAAGACAATTCTTTCGAACTTCTAAAAAAAATAAAGTAAGTAAACCAACATTTTTTAAAAAATGCAAACGGTAGAAATCTTAAGTGTAGACATTTTTAGATTGACTTAACACCAATGTAATTGCTTAACACATTACTCACACATGTATTAAAATCCATTTATATGGAACCCCCTTTTTCTTTCCTTCCACGAAGAAAACCGTGACTTGTTACCCTGTTTATTTTATTACTTCGCCAGGTTAACTTTGAATAAAGCTGAAAATTACTTCCCTGAGAATTTACAAGAGAGAACATACTATGTTCTCAAGCGAGAGAATTCAATAGCACCTCGACCTGTATTTTCTTATAAAAGCAATAATCTTGTAACAAAAGAGACAATACTACGAAATTTTCTTATTTCACTTTAGTTGCAAGTGCAGTCTCAACAAAGCAGTTTTCTTTTTCATTCGAATGAGCATCCAAGACAAAAATAACCAGAAAATTCACCGCAATGTAAAGAAGAAAGAGAGAAAAAAAGTAGGGCATCGAAGATAAATCAACCTTTCATCATTTAGGAGGCAAATTGAACAGAGGATGAAAATTACAACAACATTAACAACTTGTAAAAGATACGAAATATATCGATCAAACAAAGAGATGAACAGAATTGCCGCAAGACCAATTTGCCATTTCCAGTTAACTCGTAACAGATAAACACTTTGAGGAACATAAAAAAAAGATGGCAGTAAACAAAAACAAGAAGCTGATGTACGATGATTGCAGGGAAATATAATGTGAATTGTAAAAGAGATCTTCATCACTTTGTTCATCTTACAGCCGGCAGAGAAAGCAACCGTTTATTGAAGCAAGACACTTGAAAGAAACCATTATGTACAGAGAGTTTATTTCAGTTGCTCTATGAACAAGGATGCGGAATAAAAAAACTCATTAAGAAACGAAAGTCTAAATATCGAGTTTCTTTCTTAGAATTTTTGTGAAGGTGCATATCGATTTCTTTTGCAGAACTTTCCCTGTACTGCAATAACAAAACATTTTTTTAAATGCTGATATGGTTTTTTGAATAGAAGAATAACTAGCATAGAAATTCATTTAAACAAAGTTCAGGTTAACAAATAAGTTTATTGTAAGATAAATTAAGGAAAAGATACAGGAAAGCTTGAAAAAATTTAGGACGTTTGTTTTAACTTTCAAATCGATTCGAACTTCATGTACTAGGAGGCTCATACAATTAAAAAAATAAAAATATCATGAATAGCAAATTCTCAGTGAATCCATTTATTTAAACAACCACACATAGAAAACGTCATATTTAACAGAAAACAAGACAAATAATTTTAAAAATACTATAAGAAATTGTTTTCATTTTCATTTTATTTTTTTAAAAAATACTTTTTTTACAAAAAATAATAAAAATAATAATAATTTTACTCCGTAATGATTTACACCGTATTTCTTGGAAAGAAATAGTTTATATTATTTTTTCTTAAGAAAAATATGATTTAGATACACTAATAAAACATAAAAGAGAACGTAAGATGCAATAAATCCAAAAAAACAAGAGAATTTCATGAAACTTGCATGCTATAGCATTATTGTCAACAACTGCCAGTGACATTTAAAATTGAAGACTAATTTAATAACATACTAAACTGTTCATATTGTTCAATTTTTTAATTAATATTGTTTATTTTCCCTTTTAAAAATGCATAAAGCATTATAAAGTATGGTACTTATATATTATACCCTCGACCCACAATTGCGCCCCGTAACATTAGACTTCTCCAAATGCTGTCATTGTGAATAATTGCAGTTAAAGTTTATTCCGCGGGTAGTTTTTGTTCTAATAATGATCAAAAAATAAAAAAGATCTCCAAATGAATGATAATAACTCGCAAAATATAGATAAATTAAATACACATTAAAATCAACTAGCGTCGATTGTGCGCATAACAATTCTTTTCCTCCGATTTAATAACATACAAGAATAATTACAAACGATGCCAAATTAAGCAACATAACTTTAATGACAGACGATTATATATCAGCAAATAAATTAAGCAATCAGTTAAATTAGAGCTACATGAATTTATATGTATATACATATATATAATGAATTGAAGCAGACGATAATAATATGGTTAAAAATAAAGAAAAGAAATTTAAATAGAACTAAATATTTTTTACAATGTTGGAACAAAATGGGAACAATTTTCCACTTTTAGCTGCATATCGAAACATTTGGCGGCTTCTTTTTATTTCAAGAATTGCCCACCGGTATAATATCTGCGTACCCAAATAATTTATTTCCTAGCCACGAAATAAAATATTATTTTGATAAGCACTCATTATTTTTGATAATGATCTTTTCCTTTCCTTCAACTTTTTTTTTCAAAATTTTGTATTTAATGCTACATTTTTTTGGGGGGGGGGGTATTATTTTTAAAGAAATATTTATTATGTCATTTACTTATTCATATGAATGAATTATGTTTTTAAAAAATAATGAAAATAATAAATTATGCACAGTTAAAATTTTGAATTAATAACTAATAAATTTTTAAATATTTTGTTTATTAAAGCGGAATATTACTAGATAGATTATTTTTAAATAAACTATTTACATTTGGAGGAAGGAGATATGCATGTTTTAGCTATGTTCTTATACTAATTTAAACATACTTCATTTTGAAAATAAAAATATTGCAACAAACTACAAAGAATTATGAAAATATACTGTCCGTTTCATAATAGTTAAAAAGCAATTCTGATTCCTTCAAAAATCATTTTAGTCTTGCTTACAGAGAATTAAAAATATTTGTGACCCAGATCGAAAAGTTTCGGAGCTTACTTAATGATTAAAGTTTCTGTACAAGGTACAACAATTTACTGTTTCAGTAGATGCAAAATTTAGTACCGTGTTTTCTATACAATGGAGTTGCTATCGCAATGGCATAGTAAAATGCGGAAAATTAATTCCAGAAATGTGATCACTGTCTGTTTTTGTATTATATTCATAGAGTAATTTTAACTCGTAATTAGTAGTTTTCTAAGTTTTGAAAATGATGTACCAGGAGCTACTTTTTAAAGCAAAAAACACAAAACTATAGTAAAGAGAGAAACACTGTAGAATTAAATCCGTTATCGAATAACTCCTGTTAAAGCTTCAAAAGAAAAAAAGATCTAAACTGATTTTCTTAGCTTTCCAAAATAACTGCAAGGACACCAAATTACTCCTTCCACATTTCTAAGTCGAAGGGGTTTTAATTAAAACCCGTACAACGAGGGTCAGTAATTTGAAATTAAAGAGGTAAATCTTTTCAAAGATCCCCGATGAAAACTTTATTCTAACATCTCTTCTAAAAAATAAACAATTGAACAAACTTTAGTGTTGCCATTCATGAAATAATAAATAGTAATTGAAAAATGAAGTAATACCACAATTTTATTACTAGCGTTGCCAATTTAAAACTTGAAATTTAAAATTAAAATTTAGATAAATAAATAATAATACATTTTCAATAATTCCCTTATTATAAATAAGAAAATTTTTTAAACATTTATTATTTAATTTTCTGTAAAATATACAAATATCAATCATGATCTCTCTCTCTCTCTCTATTCTAAAAACCACTCCTTCCAGAACATTTTAAGCTCTTGCTTAATATAAAAGAAATATTCAAAAATAAATTTAATAATAACAATAAAATTGCAAAAAATAGCTATTTAAACTGAACATCACTGGACATAAAAAGTTTGGAATTGCTTCTAAGTTCAGTGACATTTTTTAGAAGTTTTACTTATTAAAATTAAAATGAAAGAATTACTTGTTTTTTTTTTACTTTATAAAATCCAAATCGTAATCGATTCTAAATTCGATACATTTTTTATTGCAACAAGACGATTTCCACAAAAATTTTCATTACATTTTTTTTTCAATAATTTTCAGAAAATATTCTAAACAAAGCTAACTTTTAATGGAATATTTTATTTCTGAAGTAATAGAAAATGAGAAATACGCTTCAAATAAACATTATTTAACTAAGAATATTTGATGGTAGCATAAAATATTGGTCTGCATAAATGAATGAAATATTATTTTTAAATCATTGAAATATGTATCGTATGTTTAAAATAAGCAATAGTAAAAGAAATTGAATTTCAATAAAATAACAATATAGAAATATATACATACATATATCAAGGGAAAAAATCGTTGATCGTCAAAATAGTTATAATAATTATTACATTGGGCCTAAGACTTAAAACTGTTTAGCAATGTAGCACTATAATATTTATTGAACTAACTGGATACCTAGAGATTGAAACTAATTAACCTAAATAGAGAGATACTAAGCCTACTATTGCAGTTTATACGTGTACTTTACTGCTTTTGCTTAAAATTTATATCCGAATTTTGAAATTTAGAACGAGATATATATTCAGCTGTATGCTTATAAAAAAAAGAGTTAACAGATTAGTGGGGTTTTTTTCCAAATCTATTTCACTAAGAGTGAAAAACAACACTTTTTGATCCTTTAATTTTTGTTTCAATTTTGATATAAACACCAGACAAGAGGGCTGTATCACAATATTAAACGAGATTATCCTTTAAGGGTACCAGGACATGCTTGAAAGAATAAAATGCCAAAAATAAGACTATTTGTTTATGGGGCATATATCTTTGAAAATTTCCAATAGAGCTTAAGATTTTTTGTGATCTTATATAATAAAGATATTTTAATCACACACTCTGTAAAAATACAAAAATAATTCTTTAATTAAAAAAAAATTCTGTTTAAGTTGGACATAATTTTTGAGATCTCATAATACAGGCTTATGTTTAGGTACTTTAAAAAAAAGTTTTTCTTTATATGTAAAAAAAAAGTATAAATTTAAAAAAGTATCTCTTATATATGTAAAATATTTTTTGCACATACATAAAACAATACACCAAAATATAGCGAAGCTTTATTTATTTTTTTTTTATTTATTTATTTATTTTTTTTTTAGTAAAATAATAAGATAGTTTCTTTAAAAACATTGTAAGATTTTGTATCTTTGAAAATTTCATCTCCCCCCTCCCTTTTTCATACATAAAACTGTTTTTTAAAAAACTTGTTCTACTTCGACTAAAAAAAAAAAGGTTCACTACGTACACAGGTATCCTGTATTCAATTACTTTTTCCATAATTAAGGTCATTTTATCAACGAACATATAAGTGTTATTCATTTTTAGATTCAGAAAAATATGCACTATTTTTTATACTAAAAGTAAAAAAAAAAATTTTTTTTTTTTTTTAATGTGTGTGATATCCTGGTTCCCTTAAGTCAGATAAAATTTTTGATAAGTGTTCACAAAAGCTGTTACTACAGCATTACCATTTCTTTTTGTTTTAATAATTTTAAAGTACCTATTTTCAATGTGTCCATGTATCATCTCAATTGTCCAGAAAATAACCTGGGGGGAAAGAATTAGAAAGAGCTTCGGAAAGGGAAAGGAATCTTAACATTATCTACAGCCGGAGGCAAATCGCTGCCTAACTGAAGCAAGAATAAGCAATTCTTTTTTTGTTCCCGCTCTGATTGTTCCACAATCTGGAACTGCTAAAGCGCGTTTCGAAGAACACCCTTCAAAAGGCAACCCTCCCAACATTCATTCCTAGAGAGACGAGTCTGTAATAATGGAAATAAATATAGGAAAAGAGGCAAAAATTCGAAGGGCGAAAAAAAAGGCTTCCTCTCGTTGCTGACGATGCGCAGCGAGCAACGACCGCAACGGGATGACCGAAAGCCTCCACAAATATCAACTCATAAAAGCATTCCGGAAGCATTCGACTATATTCGGAAACAAAAGAGTACATCCGTCCACCACTTTCATTGCGAACCGATTTCCTCCCCTAGTGGCAATCGGAACGATTCGTCTTCGGATTGAAAGCATCCGCCACACGAACAAAATGGAGCATTTAAAGAAAGCCTGCTCAGAGGTGGGTGAATTCAATTATGGAGTATTTACAAACACGCACTGTTGCTCGTACTTTTGTAACAGACGCACCTTCGTATGCTTTCTGTTTCTTTATGTTTGAGGTAGGGAACCTTACCAGAAACAAGATACTAAATAGGGACGGCGATTCATTCCTAAAAAGATCGATTTTTAAATCGATTCGAATCGTAACCTGATGAATCGATTCATAAAAAAGTCGAGGTCTAAAAGATCGATTTTTTTTCAAGTCTGCATTTACAATGGAAATATAAATCCATTTTATGAAAAGCAAGAAAGATACCATAATAAACGATCTCTTATCAGTAAAATCAGGGAATTTTTTTTGTTCGGGGAATTCGACAATTACAATTAATTTTATTACCATATCAAAGTATAAAGTATAAAAGAAGACATTCATTTTCTAAATGTATTTGTTACATTAAAAAGTTTCGAAAATAGATAATATAGCTTATATAGTTTCCAATGCTTAATATCTAAGCTTTTTAAAAACAGCAGTCTGTCAAGTCTACTGGGATCCAAGCGGTTCCGCTCATGACTTGCGATGTTGCTGGCAATTGAAAAAAGACGCTCACAAGGAACAGAGGATCTCACGATACTCATATACATCATGGCTATTGAGTGAACGTGATGATAAGAGTTTTTCTGCCCTTGCAGTAAAGTATAGGATCATACTTCAGGTGCACAACTACCTGTGATACGTGTTAAAATTCTTGATTTAAGCCCTGACATTCCGGTGCATTCAACTAATTGTAAATAATTATATATTTTTTACCAAAACAGAAAAAAATCGAATGTCGATTATTTTAGGATGAAATATCAATTCACTGAATCGATTCAGCGCTACATATTGATTTAAAAAAATCGATTTTTTTGGCTCGAAAAATTGATTCTTCGATTAATTGATCTCAGATCGCGCCATCCCTTTTACTAAAGTAATACAAGAACTTCAGTTACAAATTCAGTTGCAATGTATATATATTAGGGTGGACCGCGGTTCTAAGGAGAAAAAATTACTATTAATCGGAACCAACCTATATGCGGAAAAGATGTTCTATAACAGAGGTCGGCAACCTTGTAGTTGTGGTGTGCCAAACAATTGGATACATTTGAAACAATTCGAATCCTTTGAAAATGAAAATACATTCAGATTTAGGGAATAGAGGCAAAAAAATACAAATTTATAGTTTTATTCACTGGCGTAGCTAGTCCGAGTGGGACCTGTATCAAAATTCGTTCGGCGCCCTTACTTAGGCAAGAGAGTCCTGTTATTGGGATTGTAGTTACACTCGTTGGGGTCCCTGTAGCTTGGGGTCCCGTATCATTGATACGGCGCTAGCTATGCCTCTGGTTTTATTATATATTAATTATGCAGCATTTACAGATATTTGTTAACATCGGAAAATATGTCTTTTATACTTGTCATATGTGAAAAATTTGCAATTTTACGAAGCTACTTTCGTCACTTTAGATTTGGTTCCAATTGTTTAACAAAAGATTTTTCTTATATCCAGTAAAAGCTCCCTATTTCTTGTCAACATTCTTAAATAAAGTTTTGTTTAAATCAGAAAATTTGTCCGAAAATTCGAAAATTCTTTCTTTATAATAGCTTAAAGGTCACAGTCTCTGTTCCTGTTGTCAATTGTTATAGCAATAAAATTATGTACAGTTAAACCTGTATTTGTGTGGTAGATAGGGACCGTAAAAAAATAAACGCAAAAAAAAGTTTTTTTTCAAAAGTTTCATAAATTTTTACATATAACAAATTATATAATCCGTGGAAATACTACAGAAATTTTTTTTTATGCGGTAAATAGGGACCGAATAAAAAAAAGTCGCATTTATAAAATATGCCAATTATTTACGAAATTTATGTAAGACTACTTCCATAACAAAATAATATAATAAATTATTTCACATGGAAACATTTTAAAAACATATAGTTTCTCATTGTATACACGGATACTTTTTCAAAATGCACATACATAATTCATTGCTACTCATCGTAATCCAAAACCCTGTGATGAATAAGTTCAAAATCGCTTTCGTCACTTGAAGGTACAATTTCAATTGATTTATTTTTTGACAACATAAAGTAAGAGATAAGAATTTGTGACGAAGGTCGGGTGTTCAGTTACTTGTAAATGTCACGATAACAAGATATACATGATTGAAGCTCTTTTTGAAATTTTATACGCCTTTCTTAATTGGTATATATTTTAAGAAAATGCGTTTTCAATTTGTTGTCAAGATGGATCCCTGCATATTTTTATCCGCTCTCAGAGAATCCGGTTCTTCTTGTCCGTCCTCATAATCTATCGAAATATTGATAACGTCACTGTCATTGAATTGAAAGTTTCGTCTTCAAGCGCGGGCTGCTGGAGCGTTGAGAGAAAGCAACTGAATGCGTATTGTCGGGAAATTGCTTATAACAAATGAACAGAGCGTCTTGAAGTGTCTACATTTCAGTGGCGTAACGTACACCCCCGTGTCATGGGGGGGGCAGGACTCTAGGGATCCAAGGCCTGCCTAACGCTAAATACGTATTTACCCAATTTATAAAATATTAAAGGTAAAATCTGACTTTCAGGAAGGGGGGAAGCTAACATTTTCCGTTACGCCACTGGTAAATAGATAGAAGATATTACAGAAGCGCCAAAGCCATTGAAATTCATTTACTGCATAAAAAAAAGATCGCAGATCGCACATAAAAATTCGCATAAAAAAGGACCGCACAAAAACAGATTCTACTGTATGTATTTTCTACGGAAAGGTATTGTGTAACGTTATTTAAATTCAAAAGGATTAACAGTATGATCAACGAATACTTAAATTGAAATGTGTAACAAATGGTAATATTTATTATTTATTTATTGTAATGATTTAACCATTCATCCCAGCGTTTTAAAAATTGTAATTCTTTATTCCTCTCGTGCTTTATATTAATGCTCGCGCGCGTGCTTTTATTTATAAAAATTAACTGTAATTTTAATTATGGAAAGTTCTGGAACTTTCGATGGCAATATATAAGGAGATGGAATATTAAGTTTGAAAAAATAAAGTCTTCAGTTGTTGATATTTTTTTATTTTCATGTTAAAACTGGTGCCCAACGTGGGGCTCGAACCCACGACCCCGAGATTAAGAGAAGGGGAAGGTGAAAGTTTGACCTCTGTGTGTGTGTGTGTGTGCCCAGAAGGAGAAACTTAACCTCCTGTTGGAATCCTTCCAAAATGTCTTCGAACCAGGGGGAGAAGCAACACATATCTTGGAGCACCACATTAACACGGGAAATAGTCCTCCTATCTCTGTACCCCCATACAGAATGTCTCATGTAAAGAAGGAAATATTGAGAAAGGAAATTGAGGACCTTCTCGAAAAAGATATAATTGAAGAATGTGAATCTCCTTACGGAGCCCCTGTTGTACTGATTCCAAAGCCAAACAACCAGCTTCGCCTGTGTATCGACTACCGGAAGTTGAATGAAGTCACGGTCCCTGATACTTACCCACTTCCACGAATGGATGATTTACTGCAGGAGGCAAAACATACTGCATACATCTCCACAATTGACTTAAAGTCTGGTTACCACCAAGTGAATGTTAATCCTGCTGATAGGGACAAAACCGCTTTTGTTTGTCCATTTGGAACCTACCGGTTCAAAAGGATGCCCTTCGGACTTAAGAATGCACCCGCAACCTTTCAGAGACTGATGGATATTTTCCGAAGAGGGTTACCTGTACTTGCATACCTAGATGACATTATAATTATGTCCCCTACATTCGAACAGCATCTAGCAGACTTGGAGGCCGTGTTTCAGCGCTTCATGGTTTTCAAGTTACGAGCAAACAGGGAGAAGTGCCAATTTTCCTGCTCACGTGTTAAATACCTGGGCCTATGGATTACACCCCAAGGAATAGAAGTCGATCATGAGAAGACTTCAGCTATTTTAG
This sequence comes from Trichonephila clavipes, assembly GCA_019973935.1. NCBI lineage: Eukaryota > Metazoa > Arthropoda > Arachnida > Araneae > Nephilidae > Trichonephila > Trichonephila clavipes. The sequence goes on from BMAU01015936.1 coordinate 476,709, forward strand.
GGATTCCACCTCCTAAAAATGTGAAACAACTGCAGTCCTTCATGCAAACCTGCTCATGGTACCAAAAATTTATAGCCAATTTTTCTGAGATTGCCCGACCCTTGAGCAACCTAACTAAGAAAAAGGCTTCCTGGAAATGGTCAGAGGAAGAGGAGAAAGCATTTCAGACCTTGAAGGAATGCTTGGTGTCTCCGCCAATTTTGAAGCAAGCAGACTTCTCTAAACTTTTCCTGATAAGAACTGATGCCATTACCTTGATTGAAGAGGTTCTACTGAGGTATGGCATTCCTCGCCGCCTTATCAGTGACAATGGAACCCAGTTTGTGTCAGCAGTGATGCAACAAATATGCTACCTATTAAACATCCATCAATCCCTGATCCCTGTATACCATCCACAAGCTAACCCAGTTGAACGAAAGAATAGGGATCTGAAACCACGGCTGGCAATTCTCGTCCAAGACAAGCATGACTGTTGGTCAGAAAAGCTACCCATCATCCGCTTAGCTCTCAACACAGCCAAATGTGAAACGACAGGACAGACGGCAACCTTTCTAAATTTTGGTAGAGAGTTAAGCTCTCCAAGTGAAGTTGTTAATGATATAAGAGTCGTCATCCAGAACGATAATTTTGTGCCAGAGATAACTCCCTATCTCAAGAAATTTGCTAAGTTTTCCACTCAGATTAGAGAGGTGGTTGAAGAGCAACAGGATAGTAGGAAGTTTTACGCAGATAAAAAGAGAAAAACTGCTCCAACATATCAACCTGGAGAACATGTCTTTGTAGCATCACATCCGCTGAGCAACGCTGCGCAAGGAAGAAGTGCGAAACTAATGCCACGCAGAGACGGTCCCTACATGATTTTAACACAAAGATCACCATCATGTTACGAGATTGCTAGTCTTGATAATCCAGGGGAACCTCTTGGTGTTTACCACACCTCTGTTTTAACTCCTTGTAATAATGACAAAGTAAAACCCCTTATTCCTCTTCGTAAACGTGGCCGTCCACCAAAGGTTCCACAGACTCCTGGTTCTTCGTCGGGACGCCGTCGGAACCAGAGGGGGAGGATGTAACAAATGGTAATACTTATTATTTATTTATTGTAATGATTTAACCATTCATCCCAGCGTTTTAAAAATTGTAATTCTTTATTCCTCTCGTGCTTTATATTAATGCTCGCGCGCGTGCTTTTATTTATAAAAATTAACTGTAATTTTAATTATGGAAAGTTCTGGAACTTTCGATGGCAATATATAAGGAGATGGAATAGTAAGTTTGAAAAAATAAAGTCTTGAGTTGTATGTGGCAAGAGTTGTTGACATGTTTTTATATTCGTGTTAAAAATGTTATAATGAGAATGTCGTATGAGAAAAAAAAAGGACGATAGCTTGTAAGGCCTGGAGGTAAAATAGTGCGTCAGGAATTATATCTCTTTATAAAACTACTGTACAGAGTTATGGAGGCAACTACAGAGAGTCCCAGAATTATTGGGACAAACTTTAAGGGGAAGTAGGGGACATCACAAGAATTCAGATTTGTACAGCAACCGATGGTCAGAAATGTCATAGGAAAGTCGTATGACAGGTACAAGAAACGAAGAGACACAATACTAAGATCATCTGAAATATTTCTTGGTCAAAGCTGGGTCTTGCTGGAGCCACTTGTATCCCCCCCCCTCACTATGCCTATTACTTTGTAAAGATCCGTATCACACAAATTGTAACATACGGTGCATCTCTTTGGGACCTTTCGCGAAACAATCTTTTTGCTGCTCGTGCATTACCTTCAGTCAATCCGTAAATCAGGTGCATATCTGCCAGCTCAGTGTTCGTAAAACGTTCCATACTGCTCTGCAGAGGATAACAGCTCTAATGACTGCGGTAATGCAGGTCTGTTTGTGACGGCTCTATCCGCGTCCTTCACATTAACAAATCCTTTTGAGGAATCTTTGGTTTTTAAAAACTATTTTTTTTTAGAACGCCCCCTCTGAAAAAGAGAACGTGAACATGTAAATTAGATCTACTATATAGTCTAGGCTTTCAAATTAGAAAGAGAAAGATAGGATATATTGCTAGGGGAACAGTGATAAATCAAATTTATAATGTAACGCAGATATTTGCTATTTGATAATCGTAATAATTAAGGTGATGATTTGTCACTAGAGATTGAATATAGATTAGATAGCTAGGAAGGCAGTGTACTCGAACCAGAAGCAAGTGTATTGGTAATTAAAGTCTTCTCGTACCTCGTTAATTGTCTTCAGATACCTTCAATTGGGTGAATCTCTTAGTTTTGATTTATTGACTTTATGTTGTTGATTGTGTAACAAATAAATTAACTGATTATGAACATGGCTATTCCTTTCTCCCACATCTCTAGGTGTGGATCCGAGATCCTTACATGTTTCCTCCAATGCTCTCGTGAAGAACGCCACCTAGCGCCGAACGAAAACGTTTCCGATCATGGGTTGCAAATCTGAACCATTGTGATGTCCCCTTACAGTTTGTCCCAACAATCCTAGGCTCCCCTGTATATGTTTAATTTTATAAACTGAACTGCAATTTTCCTTTATGGGGTGTATGAAAAAATTTAAGTGAAATACACCTGCTCAAAAACTTCCCCAATAGAATTATCCCTAATAAACCATATTATGCTACTCAAATACAATATTAATTCGAAGAAAAAACTTTATCGTCTTCAATTTTCTACTTTTTTATTTATCTCCTCACATTAGAAGCTTAAGCAGCAATAAATAATTAACTAAACAAAAATCTGTTAAATAATTTCTAGAGTGGCATAAATCACATGCATTGTATATGAAGTATTAAAAACCGCATAATTTAATAATTTATTTTTCCAAAATCATTTTTAAATTTAAAGCTGAGTGAAAGAATTTGTCTGCATTTTTAAATTCTTTCTGATTCGATGTTTTTTTTTCCTTTTCGATTTTACATACTATTCAATCCTGATACTTAACAGAATTAATTTTCTTCATTTCGTCAAAGGAAAAAAAAGTTTTAAAAGATTTTCTGAGTGTTGCGGCACATTTTTTTTTTTTCTTCTTCCCAAAACGAAATACTTATTTAATTGAATTCTTCTGCTGAACAAATAGGATAGTATTTAAATTACTTTTCTCATTTTACGTTCTTCAAATGAGAGGTTCATCTTTCATTATCTTTAAAATGAACCTAAGAAAACGAGATATAATTCTTAAAAAATTCTTCCATTTAATGAGTTATTGATTTTTCCACAAATTAAAATCTGTGCCGAGGAGTTGTATTCTAGGAACTATATAAAAGGAACAATTTTTTTTTTTTAAAAAAGGCAGATTCTCTGGGTATTGTTTGTAACAAAACATCATCGTTTCTGTTTGCGTATGTGTGATGTCAACAAAGGGGGGGTGGGAAAACTTTTTCAGAGCAGCTGTCTAATACAAATGCCTCTTATCTGTATGAAGAATATTTGATTTTACTTACGCTTTTGCGTTTATATAAGAGAATCAGACTCTCGACGAAACAAAATATTCCACCTACTGTTCTAAGATTTTGGGTAATATTCGATAAACATCACTAATGATAATGTCATTACTCATCAAAATATTTTACTGAGTACAGACGAGTGTATGACTTTCTGAAATGGGATATTTATTTGTTGTATTGAATGCTGCATGCAGCACAGATTCCTTAATGCGTCTGGCAATTTTTGTCAGACGGTCAAATGACGAAGCTGACACCTGAGTTGGCACCCCACTTTCTACATCAGCGCCTACGTGGGGAATTTAAAGCCTCAGCAGATTTAACGTGTATCGTCCCTTCTATAGGACAGGTCCTCAATGGAATCATGACTTGGGCACAGTAGCGCACACAGGAATTTTCAGGGGGAGGTCCGGGGTCGAAAGTTCACCATTCTTGTATCATGCTCCTTTTGATTTTGTCGATTTTCGGGAACAAAACACAGTAAAAACTAATTATTGAATAAATAATTAGCATTAATTAATAAAATTAATCATTAGTAACAAATTTATAATTAAATTTTACGTACTATATACTTAGAATTATAATCAATCGGGAAAAAAATCAAGGGCTTTGGGGAGGGGGTCCGGACCCCCTTGTGTGCGCTACTGTTCGGTCCTGTTGTATAAGAGATCTTTATCTTTCAGATATGATTTTATTTTATTTTTGATTAAAATCGCAGTCTGAAGTAACATGAGGATCATTGGTGACAGACCTCGTAATTTTGAGCCTCGGTCAAATGACGAGGGAAAAACTTGGAACTAATTCACCACTCTCCAAAATTTCCACATCACGTCAATGCGAGGACATTGAGAGCCTACATAAATGCAACGTGCATCAACTTCTTTACACAGCAAGACCACGACCATGACCACTCCCCTAACTAAACTAAACTCAGTGGCTCAACAGCCCATGAGGGCCAAGGCCTAATGTGCCCATCTCAGTATTCGTAATCTAGGGCACTGAGGTGCATGAGCAGATGTTCCAATCAGGTGGCCAGACTGACGCCAAAACCCCAGAGTTTAGGCTCCCAAGCAGGCTTTTGGTACTCATTTATCGACCCAATGCAGTAGGGATGAAAGGCTGAGTCTACCTTGCCCAGCCCGGGATTTGAGCTCCGGACCTGTGGAGTGGATGCGCGATACGCTACCACTTGACCACTGGGCCCTGATTATAATAAATATAGTGATAAATTATTCAAATGTGACCAGAATTGAGATTATGATATTCTTGTATCCTGAATTTTAGATTATAGTTCATTATTTCCATATTATTTATTAATTTAAAAAAAAGGAATTTTTTTATCAAACTCTTTTACAACGCAATGCTTTTATAATGTGAAAGTTTTCCTACAATGTTGTAACTGTATGGTACAGTTATACATATTCACAAATACGCATTTGGAGTTCTTTTTTTCGCTTATACTATATTCATTGTTAAATTAAATAATTTTTTTTTGATTCATTTAACATGCGCTTTTGTTTTGGGTAATATATACTCAGTGACTCAGAGCACAATCGAAGAAAAAAATTCACTTTTCTCTTATAGAACGTTTACTTTTAGTTGCAGGATTAAGTGGCGTAACGTACACCCCCGCAACTCCCGTATCACGGAGGAAGGCTGGGTTCGAAGGGGCCCCAAAACCTGACTTTGCAGGTAGGCCCAAATGTTCTCAGTTACGCCACTGGCAGGATTCCTCACTTCGATGTAGAAATACAGAAAGAAACGCGTTTTTCGTTATTTAACAGTTCAATGGGGAAAGAGCTATGAACAAGTGCTTTATATATTTTTAACAACGTAGTTAAGGTGATTGATAACTAGGTAAAACTGATTGAATTTTTTTTTTTAGTCATAACAATATCGAAAGGAAAAATAAGATAGCAATTAAAATAGAAATTTATTTCCCTTCAAACACTCTCGACCAACTCTAATAAATGATAAGGGGGAGCAAATTTGTCATCATTAATTTTTTTTTTTTTTATTTTTAATTTTAAATATGAAACTTGAAATCATGATCTACTTAGTTTTTGTAAGGCGTTGAATATTATTTTTTTTTGTTATGAAATGTTTTTATATGCATATAATTAGATAATAAGAATGATTAGAAATGTTATAACATAAAAGTTTTTCCCTTTTTAGAACCTAAATCCCAGTCTTTGTAATAAATTGTTTCCTATGCGATTTCACACAATGCAGTATTTTCAAGAAACGTATCTGAGTAACATCCCAAGAGGTTTAAGTTAGTTTTTCTCTAATCATATTAATTTCTATTACATTACTATTTATTACTAGCTGATGTACCCGTTCTTCGCAAGAGTAAACTGAAAAATTAAACAATACAGATTGAAGGATAAAGAAGTTTTTAATGAGTTAATTTTACGTGAATAGCAAATTAAACAAAAAAAAAGCTTTTTGCATATCTCAGCTGAACATTTAACTTTTAAGTTTGTAGATCTAATAGCTGATAAAAAGGATTTGTGTATTTATATATACCTCCTCGTAACTCTCTTGTCAGTCGATTTTTGAAAACACCTTCCTAAGCTGATCTCTGCTCAGCAAAAGTAACACATTGTGACAAATTTTGTTTAATGAAAGCTTAAAATAGTGTAAATAGTTTATATCTGGAAGTGTAATACATTAATATTACTTTCTGTTGCATTTATTTTATGTTAAAATGTTGCCACCACCTCTCCCTTCGAAATATAATTTATTATGAAAGAAATAAAATAGTGATTATACTGATCAAAGGAATAAATTAAAAGCGAGCGCGCACTGAGGCACGGCGTAGACAGAACAAACAGGGATAGTTTTGCTTCACACAAAAAAGATAAAACTATGCTGTCACGGGCTTTTTTGCAGAGGGCAGATATTTTTCCTACTTTCTTGACAATTATCGTTATATTTTGGAAATTTCACACAATATATTTATAAATTATAGCCTATGTGTTATTCTGATGTATAAACTATATTATTGTAAAGTTTCATTAAAATACATTCAGTTGTTTTTCCGTGAAAGAGGAACAAACATCTATACAAACTTTCACGCTTATAATATTAGTAAGGATACACTCTATTTACATTAGTTTATCTAACTTAAGTTTAATTACTGATGACTTCGTGCTAATCAAATGGTAAATTTTCTAAACTTTTTCCTCCATAAGTTTCATTTATTTTTAAATACAGGCAGGATAAAAAATAAATTAAAGACAGAAAAAAAGTTGAGGTTATCATGGAATACTTTTGTCCCACCTCACAAAAAAATTGAGAAAATTTATTGTAAAATCTTAGAATAATATAAGAAGCACTCTAAGAAAAACATAAAAAAAAATACGTGACTTTTATTTTTTCCTCCCCATTTTGCACTTATATTCTATATCAACATGATACATTTGTTGCAATGGAAGACAAACTGTTCACTTTGGATGTTCCTTATTTTGCAATTGCTTTTTGACGAGTAGAGTACTAAAGCAAATAAACTTTCAATTTTCTGTGGCACCGAATGGATTTTGTTGTTCAAACATTTCCATTTTATTACACCACGAAATTAAACACTGTTTGTTCAGATTCTTCCTTCTTACTACGAAATGACGTATACGACTGAGTTATGAACGTCATCATGAATATTTAATACATAGATGCAAAACAGAACCGCAGAAAATACGCTATTCTACGCACGTAGCAAAAAGTGTACTATGTATAGAAACAGAGAAAATGCAATGAGTTTAAAGCAATTATATGCCATAGTACGTACTGTAACACATATATACTACTTGCTTTTACAAATTACGAAAAAATCAAACCAGTGGCGCACACAAGGGGGGAGGCCTGGGGGTCCGGACCCCCCTCCCAAAGCCCTTGAGTTTTTTTCCCGATTGATCATAATTCTAAGTATATAGTACGTAAAATTTAGTTAATTACTTGTTATTAATGATTAATTTTATTAATTAATGCTAATTATTTAATCAAAATTTAGCTTTTTACTGTGTTTTGTTCCCGAAAATAGACAAAATCAAAAGAAGCCTGATACAAGAATGGTGAACTTTCGACCCCGGACTCCCCCCCCCCTTGAAAAATTCCTGTGTGTGCTACTGAATCAAACCATATATATATATATATATATATATATATATATATATATATATACATGGAAAAACAATAGTAATTCATGAAGTTATTCTATATTTAGGCGCAATGCAGCCACAAATATAAAAGTATATATAATCCAAAACATAAAAATACACAGATAGTTAGAACCTAAGATAACTATACTAAATAGGAAGAAATAGGCACAATAGTACAATAACAAACTCCTGGCCTTATTAGTTTAGTGATTTTATTATAATGTTTAAATTCCTCCAAATGTTATTCTTTCCTTTCCTTTTGGTACATAGTATGACAAACTACAGGTGAAGGTTGTCTAGCCCTAAAACTCGTTTAAACCTGCAATCTTGGTTCCTAAGGCCAGAAGTTTGTTATTGTACTATTTTTTCCTATTTAGTATAGTTATCTTAGGTTCTAACTATGTGTGCATTTTTATGTTTTGGATTATATATATATATATATATATATATATATATATAATTTTTTATGTATATTTGTATAATGTATCCGAGAATAATCTTTGCTACTCCAAAGCTCCACCAAAAGTTGAGTAAAAATTGTTCTTGGTATCGCTTAGACAAACAAATATTGTCACACAGATTCGAGGTACTTTCAATCAGTAATATTCAAATAAATTTAAGTGGGTTTTTTATAATTACTATACTTAGTATGCTATTTTACTTGCAGTTGCTACGTAAAATATTTCAAGATAATTCAATAAGGAGATTATTTTTTATCAATTTCACCTAATATGAAAGAGAACCCTCTGAAAAAGGGTTAAATTAAATGCTAAAAAAACAATAAAAATTTCTCAGAAACAATATCTTATAGACTGCGCAAAAACAATCCTATATATATATATGTTAAGTATTGTAGTAGCGTTGGCCGGTGTTGGTTTGTTTCGATTGTTGTCATATCTGGTTTAGTGAAAACACGTCTTCAGAATTGGTTTTCATCCTTTATTATGAAGCACATATCGATAGCTTAAAACACAATTGTGGTACATTGAATAGAGAAACTTTAAACGATCACCAAGCAAAGCAGACAACGACAAGCAGCAGCGGCATGTTGGAGGACACAACACAAATACAAAGAGCTGCAGTTATTTACATTCTTACATGATGAAGGCAAGCAGACAAAGAGAGCGATTGCACAAGATTTTTGCTTTTTATACCAGCAGTGCAAGCGCGTGATTATTACGTAATTGTAGTTCTGATTGGATAGAATGGGCCGGACAGGGATTTCGGACTAGCCGATTACGATTAAGATTTCAGAGTTATTTTTTAAACCAAAGAATTAAAGTTTGTTTAAATATTAGTACAAAGAGTTAATAAAAAGGATGCTAGAAGGAATTATTACACACACACACACACACACACACACACACACATATATATATATATATATATATATATATATATACTCATGTCCATAAATTAAGGATAATTCAGAATCACACAGAAATTGAACTCTAAAATAAAAATTTCACCTGCAGAAATATCACACACACACACACACATCTTGAAGAAGAATATGCAAATTACAGGAAACCACCAGATGGCGCGGATAGTACTTCACAAAGACGAGAGTGCAAGAGAGGGGTATATAAGGAATATTGTTCACAAGCGCTTTAAAAGCCTTTCAGTGCAATAACCGCATAGTTATGGCACAAAGGAAGCATTAGGATGATTTTTTACGTGGTAGAATTATTGGACGACTAGAATATGGACGTAAATAATGGTAATGTGAGTAGATGTTACAGCACAAGTCGCCCCCGAGTTACAACGCCGAAAGAGAATCGGTATTTGGCAGTTACTGCCAAAAGAAACAGACGGAGCACAGCATCAGGCCTGTCTCGTCAGCTCTCTTCAGCTACCGGTACGACAGCTTCAAGGCAGAACGTGTACAGACGCTTAGGATACATTAGTCTATATGCTGGTAGGCCTGTCAGATGTGTTCCACTTACCGCAACTCACTGTCGCCTGCGATTAACCTGGAGTAGAGAGCATGCATTGTGGACACCACAACAGTGGTCTAGTGTGATGTTTTCCGACGAGTCCAGATTTAGCTTGCAGTCTGATTCTCGTCGGACTTTAATATGGAGAGAGCCAGGTACCCGTTACCACCAAGAGAACACCATTGAACGACACCGTTACGGTGGTGCAGGATGGCTCGTTTGGGGAGGAATTATTCTTGGTTACAGAACTGACCGCATGTTCAGAGTGTAACGATGACAGGCCCCATCTATCGGGATGTCATTCTGGAACAACATGTACGTTTGTTTCGGGGCACCATGGGTGCTGAATTTCTGTTTATGGATGACAATGCCCGTCCTCACCGTGCAAACATTGTAGACGAATGCCATCAATCGGAGGATATCACCCGTATGGATTGGCCAGCATACTCACCGGACTTGAATCCAATAAAGCATGTGTGGGATATGCTTGGCCGACGAATTGCAGCCCGTCAACCCCCTCCCACCTGTCTACCGGAACTTCGGAGGGCATTGCTTGATGAGTGGTGTAATATTCCCCAAGATCAGATTGATAATTTTATACTCAGCATGCCTAGGCGTTGTAAGGCCTGTATTGCATCGTCCGGGAGACATACTCCGTATTAACCATCATACTAACCATGTTATACTGTTTTTTGTAAATAGGTTCTTTTCTGAAATTTGGAGAGTAAAAATCGCAGTTTTTATTGATTATGTCAAACATATAGCATCTTTTTTTGCTCTTTACCTTTTGTTTAATAAATAGACTTTACAAATAAGTCAAATTTGTTTTGCTTGTCTCTTTCTTTGCCTGAACTTCATTATCCTTCATTTATGGACATGAGTGTATATATATCCGCTTCGCTAGGTATTTCATGATGTTGTATAAGTATATACTGTTTACGTATACATAAATTATTGATATCCAAGTCCTAGCATTAAGAATTCGGTTGTACTGAAAAATATATTTATACATGTAACTTTCCCCTCTTGATATAAAAAGGAGAGAACTTCTAATATTTTCTAATAATCTCTGAAATTGGAAGTAGAATAAATTTTTCCACTCTCGAAACTCAATAACCAAGTGGATTTACTTAAAACCAATTTTCAGTGGATCTTTACTCCGTAATAAAACATGCGTGACAAATTTAAAGTTTAAATATAGTAAAAAACGGAATTTTTTCTATCAATACTTCCCGTAACTAAGTTGAGAGTCGATTTCCAAAAGAACCATTCTTAGCGGATTTCAATTCAACAAAAAAGAAACGTGCAAACCACATTTCCTTATTATAGTCCTAGTCTGAAAAGGGGAATTATTTTCGTCAATCCGCCCAAATAACGCCCGCTCCTTCCAGAAGTCAATTTCCGTAAAATTCATTTTTATTGGATATCTATTCAACAAAAGTAACATGCTCAACGAATTTCAAGTATGTGGGCCAACAATTTAAAAAGCGTAATTTTTCTTTAAAGCTCCCCTTGACCCCTCGCAATCCTCCTTGGGACTCTACGCAAAACTCTTTGTTAGAATAACTCTATCCCATGAAAGGAACATGCTTACCATTTTCAAGCAGGTAGGACTAATATTTTAAAAATGGAAATATTTATCTATTACACCCTTTAATTCCCCGAAATGCCCCTTGGGGGGCGATTTTCGTGAAACCTATTTTGTAGCGCTTCTCTACTCTATGAAAGGAATCTACTTACCAAATTTTTTAAGGCCGTACGTCTAATAGTTTAGAAGTGAAAATAATTACCTATAACGCCCCTTAATTCTCCGCAACGCCAGTTGGGGTCAAATTTCATAAAACCCATCTTGTAGCTCTATGAAAGGCATCTGCTTACCAAATTTTAAAACTGTACGTCTAATAATTTAAAAATGGAAATAATTATGTATAACGCTCCTTAATCCCTGCAACGCCACTTGGGTGTTAAATTTCACAAAATTCATTTTGTAGCGGATCTCTAGTCCATGAAAGTCGATCATCTCTAGTCTGTTTGCCAATATTCAAGACCGTACGTCTAATGGATTAAAAGGGGAAATAATTACTTTTATCACCCCTTAAGCCCCCGCAACGCCACTTAGGGAGCGATTTTCACAAAACCCATCTTATAGCGGATCTTTACTCCATGAATGGAATCTGCTTACTCAATTTCAAGATTTTACGTCTAATAGTTTAAAAAAGGAGATAATTACCTATAACGCCCTTTAATTCTCCGCATCGCCACTTGGGATTCGATTTTCACAAAACCCATTTTGTAGGGGATCTCTACTCTATGAAAGGAATCTGTGTACCACATTTCAAGACTGTACATCTAATAGTTTAATAATGGAACTAATTATCTATAACGCCCCTTGGAACTAATTATCTATAACGCCTTGATCTTTGCGAAATCCGTTCTTAGCGGATATCTACTCCATGAAAGGAACTTGTCTACTGAATTTCAAGTCTGTAGTTTTAATAGTTCCGGAGATATCGTGATTAGTCAGTGAGTGTGTGAGTCGCTTTTCTCCTTTATATATATATATATATATACATATATATATATATATGATATAAGCCTACTAAATAATTTTACATAACTTAGAATATCATGCAATCGAAAACCAAGAACAAGAGCCAGCATATAAAGAGTCAATGGATCAAAATGGAAAATTATGCTTTCTTAAGCTGTCACCGACTTAGGGCGGTGAAGTAGGGTTAAGCTTGCTATATGGAATCCCCAATATTCCCTTCAGCAGAAAATTTATACATATTAGTGCAAGAAAAATTGTAGAAAATAAACCAAGTTTGAAAAGAGATTTAAGCCTAACTAATGCACGTATACTCTATAATACAATAAACTATTAGACAATTAAACGATAAAGGATATATATAGTGCATGTGTGTGTGTATTAGTGAGGCAAATCTCTGCATAAAACTATTTTTCCTCCATATTTATTTTTATTTAAATTCAAATTCGAAGTAAAAATTCTGTTAAAAAAAATCCTCCATTTTTTCGTTTATATAAACAATTAATTTGAGAACGAAAAAATAAAAATAAAAATGCATAAGTAAATAAAGAATCGAATGCAATAAAGTTTATAAAAATTGAACAAAAGGATACAAAAGAAAAATATTGATAGTTCAAAAGAAAAAAAAACTGATTGCAATCCATTTTTACAGTATCAGCTATTACCAAACCAAACACAGAATAATAATACCCAAAAGATTTTTTTTTCGTAAATTCACACACTTCCTTTTCTCCCCCCCCCCTTTTTCGAATCTTCCATTCTCTTCCTCTAAGAACGTTCCTAAAACATACTATTTTATTCGTATTCGGATTCCTGCGAATACTTTTACCGCATTGTAATGAGGAAGTAGAAATGTTCTATTCTCACGCTGAATGGAAGAAATTTGTTCGATGTTCGCGAAGGGAAGTTTTATTCCTTCTGCTTACGAGCGTTTAAACCCAGTCCAGCAAATGGGCGAATAGAGAGATTAAAGAGAAAAAAGAAAGAATAATGAACTGGATAAAAATACCACACGAAGAAATGATACTCATTGATGCCTGAAGTAGGCGTTCTCTAGGTCAAAGCGTCTCTCGTGTTAAAGGAGGAAGAGATCGCGATGTCTTTATTGTTTTCAAAAAGCGTTTAGTGAGTGAGGAAGTTCACTTGGTTTACGACTTCCTCGCTGAATGTGGGATTTTTTAATTATTATTACTCATTCAATTTTTCGGAAATATCAAATTATATGAAAAGAAGACACCAAAACTGATTTATTGATAATCATCTCTTTGGTTTACGTTTACTTTCATAAAGTCAATATATAGAGCATTTCATAATTAATTTTTAACAATCAATAAAATTATTTCAGTAGGCTAGGATAATTTAAATATATATAGAAAAAAATTTAAAGGGACTTTTTAATGTTTTTACTGCATAATTAGTAATTCGTCAACCGTACTTTTTGATTTAATAAGAGTGTAAAATTTTAAATGATTTCAAATTCGTTTCTACCGTTTCACCAGCAAATTCGTTCGAAATAAAACATAAACCTATTTTAAATGCATGATACATTATATTTCGTGATGGCCACGGTAGCCTAGCGGTTATGGTCATGAACTCGTGACCAAGGACGTCTTAAAGCATGGCCACCTGGGCCCCGGCCTCATCCTCGGTGGGGGCCTCGTTTCGTTTTCGTTTCTGTCTTAACAAGATCATGATTCTAGATAATTTTAATGGTCAAATATTATATTCTCATGTATATTCCCCGAAAAACAGGTAATTTCAAACTGCATGTCAACTGGCAAAAGTGATCAAACTGTACTATTATGTGATGACCGTTGTCCATGTCTAGGTCAAGGCCTGATACCACAGACAATCATTCAACTCATTTAGTCGAAATGCGGCCATTGGTAGAGCCGGTTTAGCGTATGTTTTTGAAATTGTGAGTAGGGCACATTTGTTTGTTTCAAATTACCGTTTGACAATGCATGCTTCTGTCTTCTTTTAAAGATCTCAGGTTGGGCTTACTTTTTCAGGGCCTAGGGCCTCAAAAAGTCTTAAACGCTGGTGGCCGACGTGTCATAAGTTCTAGCCCTAGTCCCACCGAAAACCTGCCGTGAAGAGGAGCTCATGTCCGTTAAATCTGTCCAGGCTCAAAGGTCTCCCGTTGGCGTGTTGTGGTGGTTTAGAGACAAGATACAAGCTCAAATGTAGTCATTACTTGACTAAAGTCTATCGCCAATAGCCCTCGCGTTGCTTTATAGTGAGACGTTGTGACCGGGCTTTATCGCGCCTTCTAAACTAATCCTCTTGGGGAATTTTTGGGGCCAGAATGGCATTTCAATCCAACCTTCTCAAGAAGAAAACGCGATATGCAGATAAGTGAATGATTATATAGGATTGGAGCTTTTGCATTCGCGAAAAAGAAGGCTGAAGGCTGGAGAGTATTTTAGGAGCTATATAGAAGTCGATTAGAAGCCAGAAAGTTAAAAGAAGCTGGATCAAGTCGGATATAGTATATATAGAAGATTAATATTAAAGGAATAAAGCACAAGTGGAAGACATAAAGCTTGGTTGCTGATCACCGTGTGATATCGGTAAGAGATTGATTATTAAAGTTTAATTATATAGAGTGGACTCTAGTTAGTTAAGGAATCTGCTATAGATAAAGATTCGGAGGTTAACATCACGAAGATAGTGAGTAGGATTTCAGGCGCTAATATAACTTAGTATTAATAATTACGTCGCATCATTCCTGATCTGATTTTCCTAGTAAGACTTGTGTTGCATTGATTAATATATATTGAGATAATAATAAACTATATTTATATATATTATGAAAATTGAGTGGTCAATCATTTATCCCTGCAAATCTAGGTCGAGTGGACGAAGAGATGATATCCCTGGGCTGGGGGTATCACAACGTTAATAAACACTAACGTTATTTGT